>CAMAPF010000134.1:1130000-1486388 GCA_945859915.1 Cuscuta epithymum
TAGTGGGGTTATCATAATAATTATAGGAGCCCAATAAAATGCCAACCGAAGTTGATAAAAATATTTGGACAACCCGAGTGCTGTTTTGGCCGAACCTACCGAAAATAGCAGGAATAATTGGGAGGAACTTTCTATACCCAATGGGGATTTTTCCTACAAGACTTGTTGACTCAAGATAATCATTTTGAGACAAGTAAACATGGGGTGGGCGAAATGGCTGTTGAGGAGATTGCCCAAGACATAAAATATATTCATAGGTCCCTACTCATGCATTATTTTGGATGCTTGATTGAATAGAGGTACCTCCCCCTATCCTTTGCACCCATTCTCGTCCAACCAAGAGGAGGATCTCCAGAGAAGTCTTCTCTCAAGAACCAATAGCTTGAAGAAGCACAAGGAAGAAGGAACCCAAGAGAAAAGAGCTAAGTTGAGGTAAGGATCCAACTAGTATGAATTAACTAGTGTTATTAGTGTATGATTTTTAGGAAATCATATGGTGGATTAAACCACGAGTTATACACGTTTAAAAGTGTATAATATTGTTATATAGTGGTGGTATTTAACTTAGAAGAGTCGTGTAATCGATAGGAGTTGATACCGCCGGAAACCGCCACTCCAAAGGAGCTGTTCGTAGTTGCAGACTACGAAAGACGCCCGGCTTTGGTGAAAGCCGCCCGGCTTTTGGGCTACTGTCCAGGAATTTCACTTTCAATCGGCCTAGAACGGGGATTGATCGAGGGGCTTAACAAAGGCAACTATTGTAGCACATCACAAGGTGAGGATGGCTGACTATATTGCTTATAATCTTTGGGTTAATTTCATAAGATTACCTAAAGTAATTAAATGTGATTTTCATGGATTATTAATGATTAATAATGCCTAAATGAAAATATCATTGTTTGTGAATAGAAGATGCATAACATACAAATTTATGAGGAAATTGTGTATGATGATGCATAATAAATGTGGAGGTATAATGATTGTATAAACCATGAATTTTTGTGATAAAATATACTTTTACTTCATGTATGGAAATCATGAATGGATAAAAGTGATATTTTTGATATCGAGATTAAATCGTATACGGATTGGAAAATCCGTAGGAATGAGCCAAATAATTATGAGTTAAGGAGCTTGGCTGTTTAAAGACAAATGGATTAGTATTTAATTTTACTAATTGGGAATGTTGTATAAAAAGAGATAGAACAAATCCTAAGGACTTGGATTGTGAAAGATGCACCTTAAGTAGTCTTATGAGATGCCTTAAGGTAGGAATGGGTAACCACTAAGTTACATTAGGAGTAGGCCTCATTGGCTACTCAAGATTGAGGAACTCTAGGCATAGAACTTGCTAGTGAGTTAGTATCGTGACTAGAGGAAGCCTCTAGCACGATTAAGAATGACTGGAGGAAGCCTCCAGCATTCGTGTAGGACGACTAGAGGAAGCCTCTAGCGTAGTGTAGAATGACTAGAGGAAGCCTCTAGCATAATGTAATGTGACTGGAGGAAGCCTCCAGCACAAAGTATGTAAGGTGATTAGAGGAAGCCTCTAACACCGAATTTAGTGACTAGAGTAAGCCTCTAGCACGACGAAACATGACTAGAGGAAGCCTCTAGCATGGTAAACTAATATAGATGGGCGTGACTCGAAGTCACGGGGAAAGGGTTGAATGTTTTCAAAGTGAACATGGGCCTTCGGGCGACTACTTGACTTTATATATAAAGTAAGTATATTTTTTCAAAAGAGGGTAACCACGGGTTATGACCTATATTATATTATCACTTTATTTGAGGGTCTTGGAAATTGAAACTTTGATTATACTTAGTATAGTTGTCATTGTACTTGTCAAATGCTTCCAAGTACTGACCTCCCCTTCACGGGGGAGGCCACCTCACAGTTTCAGGTAGGGGATAAAGCTCGCTACCTTTGCCGTTGCTTGGGAAGCTCGAAGGAGAGAAGACGTGGTTCGTGCTTCCTCCGTATCTATTTTAAAAACATTTAAATAAATGCTCATGGATATTGTTTTGAATATTTATTTGGGGCTTGTATGCCCGTGTTTGCCACGTGTGGCTCGGATATTTATATTAATGTTTCCGCTGCTTAAATTAAATGTTTTACATTGTGATTGTTTATGGATGTACTATTGTGATTGATATTCAAGACGCCTAGTATAGTATGGATGAGTTGGACTGCGGTTGACTATTCGTACTGTACGGCGGGTTGTTGACGTGTCCGGTAGGTCTGGGGCGTGACAAGATGGACAACAAACACCAGTTTACTATGTAAGTAAGTCATTAAACGGACCGGAATCCAGGTACGCACTCTTAGAAAAACTAGTATTAGCATTAGTTACAGCATCCGTTAAATTACGTCCTTATTTTGAATCGCATTCTATTTGCGTCCGTACTAACTATCCCATGAAGTCTATCATGAGGAAGCCAGAACTGACAGGTCGGATGATCAAGTGGTCAATACAATTGGGGGCATAGGACATCACGTATGAACCCAGGACAGCTTTGAAGTCGCAGGCCTTAGCTGATTTTGTGGCGGACTTCAGCCCCAAACTACAATTAGAGGCGGAAAGGGAAGTATGCCTTCTGATAGGGGAACAACACCAACAGAAGTGGATACTACATACTGATGGAGCTTCAAACATGCACGGAGCAGGCCTTGGAGTCATGCTGAAGTCACCACAAGGGGGCACCATACTACAAGCTGTCCGGTGTGATTTCAACGCAACAAACAACGAAGCGGAGTACGAGGCATTGATCTTCGGACTAAACTTAGCCCGAAACCTAGGCATAAAAACAATCGAGGTAAAATGCGATTCCCTTTTAATTGTTAATCAAACTAACGGGGTTTATGCAGCTAAGGACCCAAAGATGACGGCATATCTGCAAGTCGTCACTGAGTTGAGTAACAATTTCGACAACATCACCTTTGATCAATTCCCGAGGGAGGAAAACGTCCAGGCTGATGCCTTAGCAGCAATCGGATCATGTCTGGGGGGCAGAGAGCAACGACAACATACCATTCGTCCACTTGACTGAGCCAGCTATTATGAAGTCGGAAGTTGTCAACATCATCGAATCAACTGCTGACAGCAACTGGATGCAGCCATATGTGAATTATCTCAAACACAACATCCTCCCAGCTGACAAAAGAGTAGCAAGAGCACTCCTATCAAAGAAAACGAAGTTTTTGTTAATTGATGACGTTTTGTTCAAACGTTCAAAAGCAGGTCCATATCAAAGGTGCTTATCCCCACAAGAAGCTGTCAAAGTACTCAAAAGCCTTCACGAAGGAGAATGTGGCAACCACGCAGCGGGAAAAAGTCTGTTAAATAAGGCACTAAGGTTCGGTTACTATTGGCCAACGATGAGATATGATGCTGCCACATACACCCGAGCTTGTCAACCTTGTCAGAAGCATGCACCATTGCATCATCAACATGCAGAATCACTCCACCCTGTCCTATCTCCATGGCCTTTTATGAAATGGGGTATGGACATCGTAGGAAAGCTCCCTGAGGCACCCGGGCAGAAAGTCTACATGTTGGCAATGACAGACTACTTCTCAAAATGGATCGAAGCGGAACCCTTCCGACAAATCCGCGACACCCAGATGATATCTTTTATTAAAAGAAATATATTGAGCAGATTTGGCATCCCATCAGAAATCGTCTGCGACAACGAATCACAATTCATCAGCATCAAAACAAGAGGTTCTGTGAGAAGTACAATATCAAACTGGAGATGTCGACGCCTCGTTACCCACAATCAAACGGACAAGCCGAGTCAAGCAACAAAATCATCATTTCAAATTTGAAGAAGCGACTTGAAAAGGCACAAGGAAAGTGGGCCGAAGAGCTGCCCCTAATATTATGGGCAGACAGGACGACACCAAAAAATGCTACAGGACAAACACCTTTCTCACTGGTCTATGGGTGTGAAGCTGTCATTCCAGTCGAGGTTGAAGTGCCAACATCTAGGTATGGGCTTATCACAGAGGAATCAAACAACGTAGAGCTGGTTCACGACCTCGACACCATTGACATATTAAGGGAAAAAGCTAGAGTACAAATGGCAGCCTATCAACAAAGGGTGGCAAGAAGTAAGAATAAAGACGTCCGAGCTAAAGTGATGAAAACGGTTAGCAACACAAGAGGGGGGGTGAATTGTGTGTGTGTGGAACCGTGGCAGTTTTTCGCCGAGTTCTAGTGTGGGATAAAGGGAATTGCGAAATAGTAAAGTGCACAAGAATTTAACGAGGAAAAATCCCTTGGCTCAAAGGGATTAAAAAACCTCGACCTCCCTCGGAGGAATTTTAAACAACTTCACTAAACAAGCCTTTGAAAGAGTTACAAGAGAGATTCTCCTAATCTACCCTTGAGCCTCCCCAACTCTATCCTCTCTAGGAAGAGTTATGCATCTCTACCTTGCGGGTAGAGAGCCTCTCAGCTTTATCACAAAGCTCTCACACACACTTAACCCGAGGCAGCTACTCTAGCCAATTAAGCCTCAATACTCCAAGTACAATATGAAAGGGAAAAGAGAAACTCTATCTAGAACTCCGAGCGGGCAGTTTCAGGCGCCAAGGACTTGATCCTTTTCTTGAATGATTCTTCTAAGTATTTTTCTCGGTTTAGCACTCCACACGTTAGCATACTCTTCAGTCCATTATATAGCATCGTTCGTTGGCTTTCTTGAATGCTTGGACTTGCCATGATAAATTTGAAATACCTTCCTTGCATGGCATTACTTATACGTTGGTCAAAGTAAAAGATCTCAAGAATATTTTGTAATACAAAGGTGCATATCTGGAATATATTCAAGCAACACCTTATACGGAAATAATATATTTGCACCTTTTCAAAGCAAGAAGGTGATGGGTTACCTTTTAAAGAGCTATCAATTTATTCGAATTATATATTAGAGCAATTAATCACAAATGACAAATTATGGCAAGAAGTATTAAGGCCTTGCTCAAACAAAACACAAGCTTAGTCAATCAATCCGATATTATTTTGTTTGGCATATTAGGTAAGAAAACCTTTTTATATTTTCCAAAAGCTTTGGTCAAATATCAAAAAGGTATTAACATATAAAAGTAATCATGCAACGGCATTAATATGGACCCTTTTATTTTTTTAAAAGAAATTTCCTTTCTAAGTGGATGCACTCATTAATTAAGATCCTAAGGATATTCAATTAATATTTCCACTAAGGATTACTTTTTCAAACTTAAAGTGAGTACTTAGCATTTTACGTATATTATCAATAAAATATGCACCATACACTCACATTAAGTAAAGATACTTTCCATAAAGTATTTAAACAATATTTAAGTATGGAAAGATAATAATCACCCAAATGACCACTCAAATGCAAATTACGTATATATTATTTGTTGTAATCAAGTAGGTGTAATCAATATTAATTCAAACCATATCACGGAACTAGATATGGTTCAGTATTAGTTCCACCTGCATGGTTAGTCAACAACACAATAATAATGTCCATTTGGACCTGAGGATAGTCTTGTCCTTGGTTCCTTAAGGAACTGGGAGCGGTTCTGTCCCTTGTTCCACCTGCATGGTTAGTCATCAACAAAACCACATACTCAACAAATTCCCCCTTTTTGTTGATGACAAACATTAGGTGCCATAGTGAAGGTGTCCCTGCAGATTAGTAACAATTATAGTAGAACATCAACGCACCAAGGGCACCCAGATTTTTCCCCCTTTTGTCATTCAACAAAAGGAACCAAAATAATGCCCAAATTAAAATATCGATTTGTTCCCCCTTAGATGAGGCCGGAAGATCCTGCATGCTTTCTTCGCAACTAGTGAAAAAGATTAGTACCAGTGATACAATTTAGGAAATGAGAAGTAGAACAAATAAATTAGGAATTAATTAGACCGAGTTCCAGTCTAATTATTTCAAACCTTTCTCTTCCCAGAGGCTTGGTAAAGATATCAGCTATTTGTTTCTCGGTGTTGCAATATTCCAGCCTGATTATTCCCTTTTCCACGCAATCTCTCAGAAAATGATGTCGTATATGAATATGTTTTGTCCGAGAATGCATGACCGGGTCCTTTGATATGCTTATTGCACTTGTATTATCGCATAGGATGGGCGTGCACTTTAAATCAACCCCGTAATCGCTTACTTGTTGCATGATCCACAATGATTGAGAGCAACAAGATGCGGCTGCTACATACTCAGCTTCGGCTGTTGAAAGAGCAACTGAATTTTGTTTCTTTGAGCTCCAAGAAACTAGACAGGGACCTAGGAAGTGAGCCGTTCCAGACGTACTCTTTCTATTTAGCAAATCACCTGCAAAATCAGAGTCTGAATATGCAATAAGGTTAAAATTATCATTACGAGGATACCATAAACATAGATTAGTAGTTCCTTTGAGGTATTTGAGAATCCTCTTCACCGCTTTGAGATGGGACTCCTTGGGATTGGTCTGGAACCGTGCACATAGACCTACGCTGAAAACTATGTCGGGTCTACTGGCAGTTAGGTATAGTAGAGACCCAATCATTCCTCTATACATCTTTTGGTCTATGTTTTTTCCATGTTCATCCGAGTCCAGCCTATCATTAGTCCCCATAGGTGTAGTCATGGTTTTGCCTTCACTCATCCCGTACTTCTTTAGGAGTTCCTTGAGGTACTTTTGTTGAGATATTTGAGTTCCTTTACTTGTTTGCTTGATTTGTAGACCAAGGAAGAAGTTAAGTTCCCCCATCATACTCATCTCAAATTCGGAACTCATAAGATTTGAAAATTCTTCACAAAGGGAATCGTTAGTAGCACCAAAAATAATATCATCAACATAAACTTGAACAACCAATAGGGCTTGATTTTTTATTTTTATAAAAAGAGTTTTATCTATTTTTCCTCTTTCAAAACCATTTTCCAAAAGAAATTTAGATAGGCGTTCATACCAAGCACGAGGTGCTTGTTTGAGGCCATAAAGTGCTTTATCTAATTTGAAAACATGATTAGGAAAATCTTGATTTTCAAAGCCCGGTGGTTGTTCTACATATACCTCTTCCTTTAGATATCCATTCAAGAAGGCCGTCTTGACATCCATTTGGTGGAGGGTGAAACCCATATGAGACGCAAATGCAATGAGCATTCGGATTGCTTCTAATCTAGCCACCGGTGCAAATGTTTCATTGAAATCTATTCCTTCTTGTTGGTTATAGCCTTTGACAACAAGCCTAGCTTTGTTTCTTGTAATTTGGCCATGTTCATCAAGCTTGTTCTTGAATACCCATTTGAGACCTATCACAGTCTTGTTCTTGGGTCTCGGTTCTAGATGCCACACTTTATTTCTTTCAAACTGATTTAGTTCTTCCTGCATGGCTAGAACCCAGTCAGTGTCGGAGAGAGCCACTTCATGGTTCTCCGGTTCTATGAGAGATAAATAAGCAGAGAAAGCACAAAAGTTTTTAAGTTTAGATCTAGTTGTTACTCCCTGATTTAGATCGGTGAGGAGATTATCCAGCGGATGTGATCTATGAAGCTTCCAACCCCTAGGAGCGTTGGGTTGGTCCACCAAGTTGTTGAGAGTATCTGAAACTGGTTCTACCGGTTCTACAGGTTCAGTGTCAGTGTTCTGTCCAGGTTCTTCTTCAGTTCCAGATTGTTCATTTTCATTTGTTAGAGGTGGTTCACCAGTTTGATTTTCAATTCCTTCATCTCCTTGAGATTGTGATTTCTTGCGAGTGATCCCTAGCTCACCATCATCGGCTTGGATTGATTTTGGGGCAAGTGCTTCATCAAATATTACATGGATGCTTTCCTCCACACATTGTGTGCGTTTGTTTAGAACTTTGTAGGCCTTGCTATGTGGGGAATATCCGAGAAAGATTGCCTCGTCACTTCTAGCATCAAATTTGCCGATGTTGTCTTTCCCATTGTTGTGGACAAAACATTTGCACCCAAAAGTTCTTAGATGACTTATGTTGGGCTTCCTCCCCTTGAGCAGTTCGTAGGGTGTTTTCCCTAGTAGTGGACGTATCATGGCTCGATTAATGATGTAGCATGCTGTGTTTAGAGCCTCTGCCCAAAAACTCCTAGCTAGACCGCTGGAAATAAGCATAGTTCTAGTCATGTCCTCCAGAGTTCTATTCTTCCGTTCTACCACTCCGTTCTGTTGTGGAGTTCTAGGTACGGAGAAGTTGTGGTCTATCCCTCGTTCTTTGCAGAAGGCATCGAAGAGAGAATTGTCAAACTCAGTTCCATGATCCGATCGGATCTTGATTAGTCGTAGACCTGTTTGATGCTCAATTTTCCTTACAAAAATAGCAAACTCATTAAAAGTATCTTTCTTGCTAGCAAGAAAGATAGTCCATGTAAATCTTGAAAAGTCATCAACAATAACCAGAACATATTCTTTGTTTCCTCGGCTACGGACTGACATTGGACCACACAAATCCATGTGTATTAGTTCTATGGGCTTGCTTGTGCTCACCAAATTCTTTGTTTTAAAAGATGATCGAGATTGTTTTCCGGTGGCACAAGCCGAGCAAACATGGTCAAGTGAAAATTTCATATTGGGCAGTCCAATAACTAAATCATTATTTTTAAGTTTATTTATTAATGAAAAACTAGCGTGTCCAAGCCTTTTATGCCATAGCAAAGGATCGTTATCAATAACGCTCAAACAAGTCATACTAATATTAGGCAATGAATCAAGATCTACTTTATATGTATTTTCGAGCCTCTTGCCTTCAAGTATAACTTGTTGTGATTCGTTATTAACAATGCGACAAACATTATGATAAAAAACAACACTATTACCTCGATCACAAAATTGAGAAATACTTAGTAAGTTAAATTTCAAACCCTTGACTAAAAATACATTATCAATAGCATGGCTAGGTGACTTTCCAACTTTGCCCACGGCTATGATCTCTCCTTTGCCGTTGTCTCCAAATGTCACCTTTCCACCGCTAAATGGCCGTAGTGAGAGGAATAAAGATTTGTCTCCCGTCATGTGCTTAGAACAACCACTGTCAAGGAACCAGTGATTGTTCCCCCTCACTCGGCGCTGTTCCAGGATTAAGGGTTAGCGCGTGGAACCCAGACTTGCTTGGGTTCCATTTTGTAATTGGTTGAGGAATATCTAACATGATCATAACATCTTTCTAAAGTCTTTTGCCGAGAATGACATTGATACCGTAGATGACCGATTTTGCCACAATGCATGCAAACTCGGTTGTCATAAGTGTCAACGTATTTAGGTTTCCATTTACCATAAAAGCCTCTTGTTCTTTTATGAAAAGTTCGGTTAGGCGTTTGTCCATAACCGTTTTTGTGCCTCTGAACCAGTCTATCGAACCAGTTTGGTCCAGTTCTAGGTGGCTGTTGATATGGTCTAGAACTGGGTTGTCCTCGGGTTCTATTGCCCTTAAAGGGTTGGTTCTGAAAATTTGATTTTTGATTAGATCGAATATCCCTTGGAATATATCCGAGACCTGCAGTCTCGTTTACTTTCTTATTGTGCTGAGAAGGACCAGTTCCAGAATGATGTCTAGACCTGGTTTTGTTCGTTGCACTATAGGATTGATATTCCGGTCTATTTTTAAAATCAGTGCACTCGGCAACAAGACGATGAAGATGATCAATTAAACAACCAACACTCGGTATTTTTGAGAGAAGCTTTTCATCATGATCAACTTGTTTGTTCATACTATCGAGCTTAAGAGAGCAAATAATTTGATCTTGTTCTAGAACCACTTCACTGTACTTAAGCCTTTCATCTATTAACTCTCCCACTTTTGTTTCAAGCCTTATTTTGGCTCTTGTGGCTTCCTCGAGTTTAGACTCAAGCTCAGTGACACGTTGATGTGTGTTTTCTCGCACCTAAAATGTTGTAGTAAAATGGTGTAAAGTACGAGTATCGTCTCCACAGGGACGGACAAAAGGGAAATAAAGATTAACTAAACTTTAGCGATTAAAAAGAAATAAATAAAATAAAAAAGTGCAATTGTGCGAGATTGGTTGATTGATTGAAATAAAACTAATGCTAATGAGCGAATAAAAAGATTTGGTTTTCCTTAATTAACGACGAAGGGAACAGGAATTGATTCCGGGGTTAATCAGATTTCTGGCAGAACAGGCTTAATCACATGAATTTAATTTAATTGAGCCTAGCTAATCATTACTAAGTTCTTACCGCTCTCGCGGCGTAGAGTACAATAATTTAGGGGACCAGGCTGATCTCTCATGCGACAGGATCCTAAATTATTGCCAAGACGAGCGAGCTTACGGCCCCTTAATCGCTACTAATCTCTTAGCGAACGATTAAGTGTGTGTGAATGTGTCCTAGAACAAATTAGATCTCTCTTAATTCATTCTACATGCAATTGTAATTCTAGCTGCAGTCTAGGTTACAAGAGATATCAATTAAATTATTCAAACACAAATTAAACGGCATTCATGCAATTAAACCGACAAGAATCTAGCCATCAATCATGATTAACCCCTTCATCAACCCCAAATCCCTAATTAAACTACTCACGCCTCATAATTGACGAATCAAAAGAATTTGGATGAATAGAAATAATTGTCATTAATTAAAGAATTGAACTTACAAAGAATCCCAGGTTCTTGGATTAAACAACGTAAAAACGCAGGTAAAACTCGTCCCTAGGCCTCTCTCCAAAGTTCGTAACCCCAAATCGGGGTTATGGGGGCCTTATTTATAGAAAACAGTGAATTCGGGTCGAATTAGGACAAATCGCGGCCAGGCACGGTGCCAGGCACGATCGTGCCTGCGACCGTGCCTGCGGAAGAAACGCGCAAAAAATATGCAGACACGATCGTGCCTGCGCCGGACACGATCGTGTCTGGCTGCCAGTAGCTTCACGTTGATTCAGATGGCAGGCACGATCGTGCCTGGCCTAGGCACGGCCGTGCCTAGCCATTTCTTCATTGTTTTTTCTTCGTTTCTCATTCCGAATGCTCCCGAATGCCTACGACGTCGATCCAAGTGCTCTTTCTTCACCAGAATTTCGTCGTGAATCTCCCGGTGGCCTCCAAATCTTCCAAATCTCTCTCGAATGCCTTCAAACCCTTCCCGAATGCCTCTCAAGCGCCGATTGCCGGACTCTAACTTCTTCAAATCAACTCCAAATGCTGTGAAACTCGATCCAACGCCTGTTAAACACAACTTGAGCCAAAATTGAGACTTGCAACGCCTTAAAGCCAGGAAAATCATAAAAATCCGACCTGAACACGCATCAAATGCGTGTCTAAATACGGACTTATCAGACTCCCCCACACTTAAGCTTTTGCTTGTCCTCAAGCAAATCGAACAACGGGACTTACGATAATCACCACACGGAATTTAAAACAGTTAGCATACATACGTAGTTAAAGGGATATTCACAGGACAGACAATTTAAATCAAGAAAATTCTTCCCTAAACTACACCTTTGTACTCAAGCTAAACTATTTGACACGATTATTCACAACATCCTCAAAGTAATGACAACATTCACTAATAAGCTAGCTACTGATCAGAAGGACTTGTGAATTTGATGGTGAATGGATAATAATGAAAGTAGTCCCTTTATCTTGAGAGATAGGAATATTCTAACAAAGACTTAATGTATTTAGGAACTTCAGGGCTATTTTTGGGGATAGGGAACTCAGTAGGCCACAAATTAGGAACAATCATTTACGCCTATGCAAAGAGTAGACATGGTGTACAACTAAGCTAAACCGTCTCGGCACTTGTGTGCTTTGACGTATACTTGAAGTACGCGGAGGACTAAAGCTAGTTTTTCAATAGCCTCCAAGTTCATTGATTAAGTTTAATTTTCCTTGTCATGTTGGCACGAGAACGCCGTTTCTTTCGAAAGATACCCAAGTCTCATCTTACGCTTTTTGACCGGGGCTCCCATTCTCTTTTTCGTAAGGCAAGAGGTCTAGCTATATTAATTTTTCACCTTTCGGATTCTTACTAGACATTACCCCATTCTAATCTCGGCCTCACCAAGGAAAAATAGCAATTAAGGTTCATTAATTTCAAAGTGAATCCATGCCTACAATGCAATCCTCGAAAGTATCAAATTCCTAAAAAGTGACTGCTCTTACCCCATTTGGGGCATAGGAACAGTGCCAAAAATGGCTCCTACACAAAATTCCCTAAACTTAGCAAATTAATCCTCTAGTTCCCTAAACATCAAGACTAAGTCAGAAATATTCACGGGTAAGGAAACAGGCCATTTGGCTATGGAGCTAAATTAATTGGGTAAACAAAGAACGGTCAGGCTCAAAATGGCTTCTCCTAAAGGGTCTTATTCAGGTGGGGTGGATGACTAATGGATTAATTCAATGGGTAACTAATGCCTTCATCCTTTCAACAACTAGATTATAGTGTAAGCAATTTAAGCCTAAATACTTCAAAGATGTTCTAAAAGCATAGTCAAAACGCTAGCCAGCTCACAAAGACACAGTTTAAAGAAAAATTTTCAAAAATTTTGCATGAATTTCCTATGAATATACAACTAACACCTGCGCATGCTAACTCTAACAAATCACATGTGATAACTACTGCCCGAATGCCCAATTCACTCCCCCACACTTAAACTTTGGCATCGTCCTCGATGACCAAATATGCATTATGTACTAGGGGTAAAGAGGAAAGGGTCACGCGTGCTCAAAATTAACTCAAGTTAACATTACGCAGCAAGTTCAAAGAATCATGGAAACTCCCCTATGGCGTTGGTCAGTCAGGAACAGAACTGAGTCTTGATTCGCACGAACACATTCATCCACTAAGCTGCAACAAATCATGAACACCAAGCAAAGCACAAAATAAAGAGTTAATGTAAAAGAGTGAGAGTGTGAGTGTGATAGTGTTTACGGTACAGTCATCCAACAGTAAAAATGATACAGATGCTAGCAGAGGACAGTCTAAATAACATCTAATACTCGGGAGGGGGTGGAGGTGGGTAGGCATCGAAGAATGAACTCCAGCTAGTCTCCATAGAGGTGAGTCTCTCGTCAATCCGGGTATACTGAGACTGGAGCTGTGAATAGTGGAGTGCCTGGTCCTCCCTCATCTCTCTGTAAAAGTCCTGCTGCTCGAAGCGCATCTGATCGAACCGCTCATGCTGCTCAGCGGACAACTGCCGATAGACGGCATCCTGATGCGCATGCATCCCCGCCCAAGAATCCGGAAAAGCTGTGCCGTAGGGGGGTGCATCATATGAAGCCTCGTGAGCAGCCTCCTCCATCTCTACCTCATCATCATCATCAACGTCATCATCATCATCATCATCATCAGCTCGCTGTCCTCCTCCTCCTGCTGGTGCTGCCGGCTGTGCTCTCCTCCTCGCCACGCCAGTGTTGACCTCGGGAAGCCGGGTCAATGCAGCAAAACTGGAGCTCTCCTCCATCCTCTGAAAGCGGTCCCCGAACCCCATCCTAGTCAACAGTCTCGTAATGAATGGGCCAACATATATGGCCTTGATGTGGTTCGTGGCTTGGCGGTGGAGGAGTTTGGCTATGAGATAGCCCATGTGGGGCTTGCAGTTGTGGATCATACAATATAAGCAGAAGAGGTCCGTCTGAGTGACCTTACCGGCAACCTCGGCCTTGCCGGTGATGGTGGAGGAAAGGAGTGCGTGGATAATGCGGTACTGGCGGGGGTAAAGTAGGGTGCTAGGGGACTTCTTCGGTGTGTAGGTCCCGCCATCTCTCGTAATCGACTCCCAGAATGCCTGGCGGTCGACGCCTGGGGGAAAGTCTGTCAAAGTAGCCTCGTGCTGGCCGTTATCCTCGATCCCCATAAAACCCAAATGATAGCGCACCTCCGCCATGGAGATGGCATGATCCTCCTCGAATGCCCGGAACTTGATGACGGGCCTATGGTTGTCATCAATGGGGATGACCTTCGGCATCTTGAATGTCGCTAGCACCTCGCAAGTAATCTCTCTATATGTGATATCACGGATCCCAAAGAATAAGTGTCTCCACCACCCCCGTCTCAAAAGGAACATCACGTCATCTCTCACTCCTGCTGCCGTGAGAGAGTCCTCATCCGGAAAGTAGAATGTGCCCATAGGCTTTTGCAGCAGCTCCGTATGCTTCAGTTCGTCCCGCAGTTGCGGGAACCTGGGCTGGTACCGGCTGGTGTTGCCTCGGCTAGAGCCGGCACCTCCACCCCTAGTGTGCTTTTGCCTTGGTGCCATCTGTCAAAACAAATCAAAACAAAAATTCCAACGGGGCTTCCAAGTGTTAGAACAAATTTTCAAAGTACAGCAACGGCCCCGTCAGCACTTACTTAGGCAAAAATATCATCATAGTAGAACAAACCCAAGTTTAACCAGAATAGTTGAAAAGTTTGAATTTTTATCAAAGAAGAGTTCTTTGAATAAAAGTTCAAATTTGCAACGACACACGGTATAAACAAGGTCACGAGAAAGCGTATTCATCACAAGCACAAAAGAATTAGAGAGATAATTTAAGTAGGGAAGAACTCAATTCTCAATTTAGACAAAGTTTGGCCTAAAATGTGGGGATTTATGCTCAAATGGACTCAACAACGAGGTTTCGATATCACAATCAACAATTCGATTCTTAATTCAAGCAAGAAGCACAAAATCCCCAAATTTTTCTCACATTCATCAATTTTCAACCCTAAATTGGCTAAATTAGCTCAAAGATTAGGGATTTCAATCAAAAGAGGCAAATTCATCAACATATAACATCAACTACATCAATTCAAGCCTCAATAATCACAAAGAAATCACAATCCCTAATAGTTGAGCACATGCAAATCGGATTTTAAAAGCTTCAAACCATTAATGGAGGAAGAAGAAGGATAAGGGAAGAGAAGAGAGTTACCTTTGGTGAGAAGAGAGAGAAGAACGGCGAGTGGGGCTCGGTGGTGCGGCGGACGCGGCGGACGCGGCGGTCGCGGTGGTGGGTCGGCGGTCTCGGTCGTGGTGGAGCTAGGTGGACGTTGGAGTCGCAGGTGGGGGAGTCTGAGTCTGGTCGCGTGAGGGGAGGAAGGGGATGGGGTTGGGTTTTGTTGTTTTTAAGTCGCGGGGGTAGTCTGATAATTCCGCCCAGGCACGATCGTGCCTAGGCCAGACACGATCGTGTCTGGCAGGCAGTGGGCACGCTCCTCTCGCGTCCCAGGCACGATCGTGCCTCCAGCCAGACACGATCGTGCCTGGCTGGCAGTGGCCTCGCGTGTTTTCCCCTTTTGCAGGCACGATCGTGCCTCCAGCCAGACACGATCGTGCCTGGCTGGCAGTGGCCTCGCGTGTTTTCCCCTTTTGCAGGCACGATCGTGCCTGCCCAGGCACGACCGTGCCTGGCAAAAATCGATTTTTTTTTTTTTTTTTTTTTTTTTTTTGTGGGTTTTGTGGGTTTTTTGAAAAGCAACAAAACTAAAATAAACAAAAACAAATTAAGCTCGGGTTGCCTCCCGAGAAGCGCTATTTTTAACGTCGTTTGCCCGACGCAACTACGCACTCATCTCTCTAAATTCGTGACAAAGGTCACCTCACGCTCGCGTTCTAGCGGTCCTCCGTAGTATTTCTTCAGGTGATGGCCGTTAACTTTAAAACGGCCCTTCTCAGGATGATCAATCTCAACAGTTCCATACGGAAAAACTTCGCTCACTACAAAAGGACCGGACCACCTAGACTTCAACTTTCCTTTAAAAATCTTCATTCGGGGATTGAATAGCAGAACTTGATCCCCCTTACAAAACTCTTTTCCTTGCTTAATGTGCCGATCATGATAGGCTTTGGTACGCTCCTTACTAATTTTAGAGTTCTCATAGGCCATAAGCCTCCACTCGTCCAACTCGTTGAGCTTCCAAAGCCGTTCACGACCCGCCAAAGACAAATCCTTATTTAATGTTTTCAAGGCCCAGTATGCCTTATGCTCTATCTCTAGAAGGTGGCACGCCTTCCCATAAACCAAGTGAAATGGAGTAGTGCCAATGGGTGTCTTATACGCTGTACGCAGTGCCCACAGCGCATCATCTAGCTTATCAGACCAATCCTTCCTATGGGTCTCAACAGTCTTCTCAAGGATGGTCTTAATGTCCCTATTCGAGTTCTCAACTTGGCCACTAGTTTGAGGGTGATAAGGGACGCCCCCTTTATGAGTGACCCCGTACTTTGCCAGAAGGCGAGTCATCGGATCATTCCTAAAGTGGGTACCCCTGTCACTTATCAAAACTCGTGGCACTCCAAACCTAGAAAACAATTTCTTCAGAAAACGAATCACAACTCTAGCATCATTTGTGGGCAGAGCTTCAGCCTCGACCCACTTGGAGACATAATCCACAGCAACCAGAATGAATTTATTACCTTTAGAACCCGGGAACGGCCCCATGAAGTCAATGCCCCAAACATCAAATACCTCACAAGCCAATATAAAATTCTGGGGCATCTCATCCCTCTTGGTAACCGGCCCGGTGCGTTGACACCTGTCACATTCCTGCACAAACGTTAGAGCATCTTTAAACAAAGTGGGCCAGAAGAAACCACATTCCAACACCTTACGAGCTGTCCGGTTAAAAGAATAGTGTCCCCCAGTCGGTCCGGAGTGACAATGTTTTAGAATCTCAACTCCTTCACTCAGGGGAACACATCTTCTAACAACCTGATCAGCACAAATACGAAACAAATATGGTTCCTCCCAGAAATAATATTTCAAATCAGCAAAAAATTTCCGTCTTTGATGAGGTGTATAATCAGAAGGAACAACACCCCCAACAAGATAATTGGCGATGTCAGAAAACCAAGGCACCTCATCAACGATCCTCAACAGTCTCTCATCAGGAAAAGTACCCTCAATATCTCTCTCACTCAAGGAATCAAGAAAGGGGTTTTCTAACCTACTCAAGTGATCAGCCGCTAAATTCTCAGCCCCTTTCTTATCCCTAATCTCAATATCAAACTCCTGGAGTAGTAATATCCACCGAATCAATCTAGGCTTAGCATCCACTTTTTGCATCAAATATTTAAGAGCAGAATGATCGGTGAATATCACTACCTTAGACAAAATCAAATAAGGACGAAACTTGTCAAGAGCAAACACAACAGCAAGCAATTCTTTCTCGGTGGTAGTGTAGTTTTCTTGGGCACTATCGAGAGTCTTTGAAGCATAAGAAATAGGCTGAAAATGTTTCTCTCGACGCTGCCCAAGAACGGCTCCTACTGCAAAATCACTAGCATCACACATAATCTCAAAAGGCAAAGACCAGTCAGGAGCTACTACCACCGGTGCCTTGACCAGTTTCTCCTTCAAACACTCAAAAGCCTCTAAACACTCCTTTGAGAAGTCAAACGGTGTATCCTTCTCAAGGAGCTTAGTCATGGGTCGGGCTATCTTAGAAAAGTCCTGGATGAACCTACGGTAAAAACCTGCGTGGCCTAGAAAACTCCTAATGGCACGGACCGAAGTAGGGGGAGGTAGTTTAGAAATCACATCAACTTTAGCCGGATCAACCTCAATCCCCCTACTTGAAATCTTATGCCCTAGGACCACTCCCTCACTAACCATGAAGTGACACTTCTCCCAGTTAAGTACCAAATTCACCTCTCGACACCTAACCAGGACTTTCTTCAGGTTCTCTAAGCACTCATCAAAAGTATCACCATACACAGAAAAGTAATCCATAAAAACCTCCATAAACTTCCCAATGAAATCCCCAAAAATAGCAAGCATGCATCTCATAAAGGTAGCAGGGGCATTACATAATCCAAACGCCATCCTCCGATAAGCAAAGGTACCGAATGGACATGTAAAAGTGGTCTTATCCTGGTCCTCGGGGGCTATGGGGATCTGGAAGTATCCCGACATCCCGTCAAGGAAACAGTAAAATTTATGCCCTGCTAGCCTCTCTAAAATCTGATCAATGAAGGGGAGGGGGAAGTGGTCCTTCCGGGTGGCGGCATTCAACCTTCGGTAATCAATGCAAACCCGCCATCCGGTGACCGTACGCGTGGCGATCAACTCATCTTTCTCATTCCTAACCACAGTCATCCCCCCTTTCTTGGGAACCACCTGGGTCGGGCTGACCCAAGGGCTGTCTGAAATCGGATAAATAATCCCTACATCTAACAGACGGATGACTTCCTCCCCGACCACCTCCTGCATATTAGGATTCAATCTCCTTTGTGGCTGCACTACCGGTTTAGCATTATCTTCCATCAAAATTTTATGAGTGCAGAAAACAGGACTGATTCCTTTCATGTCAGAAAGTTTCCGGGCTAGAGCTTCCCTTTGTTCACAAAGTAAGTCAAGACATGCAGATTTTTGGGATGGCTCAAGCCCGGATGCAAGAATAACAGGGAGGTCAGGACTATCATCTAGAAACGCATACTCAAGGTGGGAGGGAAGAGGCTTTAGATTTAATGGAGAAGGAGTAACAATAGAAGAATCAGTCTGACAGTCTTCCTTCTCCACCTTATCTAAGTCATCTTCCTTCCCCTTCACATCACTAGCATCACTTGAGTCCTCCTCCCCATCAAGCATAAGGCAATCAAAACTGGGGAGGAGCTCAAGATCCTCTGCTGACAAACTATCATCCAAAAGAAGATCAAAGAAGGCTTCATCAGAAAGCATGTTGGGAATGCAATCCTCCACCAAAGAATCAACCACATCCATGTAAAAACACTCACCACTATCTTGACAGGGCCTCTTCATTATTTTGGACATGTCAAAGGTGGCAGACTCATCCCCAACGCGGAGGACAAGCTTACCGTCTCCAACATCAATAAGTGCACGGGCAGTTGCCAAGAATGGTCTGCCCAAAATCAATGGTACCTCCCGATCCTGATCCATGTCCAAAATAACAAAATCTACCGGAAAAATAAATTTGTCCACTTTAACCAACACGTCTTCAATAATCCCTTGGGGATATTTGACTGAACGATCAGCCAACTGAATGCACATACGTGTAGGTTTAAGTGGACCGAGTGCAAGCTTTTCATATAAAGCAAGAGGCATCAGATTAATGCTTGCACCCAAATCAGCCAGGGCCCTATCAAAAGTAAGATCTCCTATAAAGCAGGGAATAGTAAAAGAACCTGGATCCTTAAGCTTCTTCGGCAAATCTGTCCGTATCACAGCTGAGCATTCCTCATTAAGCGTCACAGTAGACGCTTCTTCCAGCCTCCTCTTGTTTGTGAGCAAATCCTTCATAAACTTCGCGTACTTCGGCATCTGAGCTAGTGCATCCACGAATGGTAAGTTAATCTGCACTTGTTTCATGAGATGCAGAAACTTACCAAACTGGTCACTATCGTTCTTCCTAGTCAATCGCGCCGGATAGGGGAGAGGTGGGGTGTAATTCTTGACCGGAACGGGCTGTTTTGGTGCAGCCGCCACCTCTCTTCCCTCATCTTTCTCCTTCTCTTCCTCCCGGACAGCCGGTTCAACTTGAACTTCATCGGGCTTCTTTGTTGTAGCAGCGGGTTCCAGCTCTCGTCCACTCCTCAAGGTGACTGCCTGAACATGTTCTCTCGGGTTTGGTTCAGTATTACTAGGGAGGGATCCCTGAGGCCTCTCAGATAAAGCCTTTGAGATCTGCCCCATGTGAGTCTCCATGCTCTGCATCCTTGCCTCAAACATTTGCATCCTTGAGTCTGCCTTCAGCTGATTTTGTGCTAATTTGTTGAGCACTTCTTCCAAGCTAGAAAATTTTTGCTCGGTCTCCCTTCGGAAGCTTCCTTGCGCCGGTTGAGGAGCTTGTTGTTGAACTTGAGGTACCTGGGGCTGATTATAATTTCTAGACTGCTGCTGATTTCCTTGCCCGTATTGCCCTTGCTGCTGCTGTCCGTAGGGCTGATTGTAGTAGCCCTGACGCTGATAATACATCGCATCCACTTGCTCTACTCCAGGGGCTGCCGAGTGTGCCATCATTGTGCATTCATGTGGCGAATGGAGTCCCCCACACATAGTACAAGAGGGACTAATAGGAACGGGGGCTACCATATTCACACTGGGCACCGAGAGAGCAAGTTCCGTCTTCTTTTGATTATCTTCCACTGTAGTAGCAAGCTTCTGAATCAAACTGGTCAAAGCATCTACCCTTGCAGAAAGGGCCGAATTCTCACTGATCTCGTACAATCCCGGGGCCTTCTGGTGAGGTGTGTCCCGAGAACTGTACCATGAAGCATTATTAGTCACAATCTTCTCCACTAATTCTTCCGCAACCTCAGATGGCAACTGAGGAAAAGCTCCACCTCCCGAAGCATCAAGCATCATCTTTCCTTCATTGTTGAGTCCACTATAGAAACAAGATAGAACCTCACAATCAGTCATCTTGCCTTGAGGGCAAGCTCTTCTCAGCACCTTGAATCTCTTCCACGCCTCAGCTAATGTCTCCAATGAACCTTGCTTGAATTCCTGTAGCTGCTTCTTCAACTTTATGGCCTTTGATGTTGGGAAGTATTCTTTGATGAAGGCCTTGTGCAGCTGGTCCCAAGTCTGAATGTGGTGATGTGGATTGCTATCCAACCACCTCTGCGCGTCATCCCTCAAAGAGAAAGGGAATAGTAGCATCCGTACCTGATCATCATCTAGCCCAGGGATCTTGAAAGTCTGGCACATCCTCAGAAATTTGGTAATGTGTGCCACTGGATCTTCCGTAGGGCTCCCTCCGAACTGATTATTTAAGACCATATTGATCACCGCCGGTTTGATCTCGTATCGGGGTGCAGTAATCCCCGGTACCTGAATACTGTCATACTCTGTGATCTCGGGGGCTAGGAAGTCTGCAATGCTCTCTCCTTGATAGAGTGGATTGTCATGTGGAACATAGTTGTGGTAAGGAGGAGCTTGATATCTCGGCTGATGAACTGGTTGTGGTCTTATGGGTTGTGGACGGATGATATTTGGCTGAGGTTGGGTTTGATGAAATTGTTGATATTGGGGTTGGAAGGGCTGATTTTGTGGCTGAGTAGGGGGTGGATTTTGTGTGACTGGCGGTTGGTTCTGTCTGGGCTGAAAAACCGGATTATTTTGCCCTAGACCTTGCATCCCAAAGGTTTGGTTTTGAAAGGTGGGTTCGGGAGCAATAGAAGTGTTTTGAAAGAGCTGATAGAGTGGTGGAAGATTCAGTTGTGGAGTGGACTGATTTTGGTGGAAGAATGGGGTACGGAGATTTTGATACCCCGGATAAGCTCTTGGTGAATTTTCTTGTGAAGACTGGGGAGAGGTATTAACATAAAAATCCAGATTACCAGAAGTGGTTTGGACCTCAGACGTCCCAGCTATTCCAGATGCGGATGGTTGATCCATGGCTGCTTTCTGTTCTCTTAAGGCCTTGCGGTTCTGTTTAGCTAGCTTCTCGATCTCAGGATTAAGAGGGACTAGTGATTCTCCCTTCTTAGAGCGTGTATGCATAAACAGATCTGACCTGCAAGGTTAGTAGACAAAAATCCTACGAAAAACTAAAAACAGGTCGCTAAAATTAATTAACCCTTAAATCCGACACCGTCCCCGGCAACGGCGCCAAAACTGATGTGTGTTTTCTCGCACCTAAAATGTTGTAGTAAAATGGTGTAAAGTACGAGTATCGTCTCCACAGGGACGGACAAAAGGGAAATAAAGATTAACTAAACTTTAGCGATTAAAAAGAAATAAATAAAATAAAAAAGTGCAATTGTGCGAGATTGGTTGATTGATTGAAATAAAACTAATGCTAATGAGCGAATAAAAAGATTTGGTTTTCCTTAATTAACGACGAAGGGAACAGGAATTGATTCCGGGGTTAATCAGATTTCTGGCAGAACAGGCTTAATCACATGAATTTAATTTAATTGAGCCTAGCTAATCATTACTAAGTTCTTACCGCTCTCGCGGCGTAGAGTACAATAATTTAGGGGACCAGGCTGATCTCTCATGCGACAGGATCCTAAATTATTGCCAAGACGAGCGAGCTTACGGCCCCTTAATCGCTACTAATCTCTTAGCGAACGATTAAGTGTGTGTGAATGTGTCCTAGAACAAATTAGATCTCTCTTAATTCATTCTACATGCAATTGTAATTCTAGCTGCAGTCTAGGTTACAAGAGATATCAATTAAATTATTCAAACACAAATTAAACGGCATTCATGCAATTAAACCGACAAGAATCTAGCCATCAATCATGATTAACCCCTTCATCAACCCCAAATCCCTAATTAAACTACTCACGCCTCATAATTGACGAATCAAAAGAATTTGGATGAATAGAAATAATTGTCATTAATTAAAGAATTGAACTTACAAAGAATCCCAGGTTCTTGGATTAAACAACGTAAAAACGCAGGTAAAACTCGTCCCTAGGCCTCTCTCCAAAGTTCGTAACCCCAAATCGGGGTTATGGGGGCCTTATTTATAGAAAACAGTGAATTCGGGTCGAATTAGGACAAATCGCGGCCAGGCACGGTGCCAGGCACGATCGTGCCTGCGACCGTGCCTGCGGAAGAAACGCGCAAAAAATATGCAGACACGATCGTGCCTGCGCCGGACACGATCGTGTCTGGCTGCCAGTAGCTTCACGTTGATTCAGATGGCAGGCACGATCGTGCCTGGCCTAGGCACGGCCGTGCCTAGCCATTTCTTCATTGTTTTTTCTTCGTTTCTCATTCCGAATGCTCCCGAATGCCTACGACGTCGATCCAAGTGCTCTTTCTTCACCAGAATTTCGTCGTGAATCTCCCGGTGGCCTCCAAATCTTCCAAATCTCTCTCGAATGCCTTCAAACCCTTCCCGAATGCCTCTCAAGCGCCGATTGCCGGACTCTAACTTCTTCAAATCAACTCCAAATGCTGTGAAACTCGATCCAACGCCTGTTAAACACAACTTGAGCCAAAATTGAGACTTGCAACGCCTTAAAGCCAGGAAAATCATAAAAATCCGACCTGAACACGCATCAAATGCGTGTCTAAATACGGACTTATCACACGTGATTTAAGATGATCGTTTTCGGAAAGGCTTTCATTAAGCTCAATAGTCAATCTTTTGAAAATCTTCCGAGTTTTGGTTTTGGATAGAGAGTCAAACTTGGATAGAAAATTTTCAAAGTTTACCTCAAAGCTTTCTTGGTCGGATTCCTCGTCGGAGAGTGCCATAAGACATAGACCCGCATGATCGGTGTTCTTATCATTTTCCTCTTCTTCATCATCAGAAGAATCTCCCCATGCTGCCATCATGGCCTTTTTGAGATCTCTCTTGAACCCTTTGTCTTCGCTGAACCTCCGGTTGGAACTGGACTTGTTCTTATCGCAGTTCCGGTCATTTTTCTTTTGTGAACAGTCTTTAGCCCTGTGCTCAAAGGAACCACAAACAAAACAGCCTTGGTTATTAAAAGATTGAGTGTTCTTTTTACCTTGTTTGATACGGTTGTTCTTGAACTTTCGGTACATCCTCCCAAATTGTTTTGCAAACATGCTCATCTCATCATCCGATTCACTCTCGGATTCCTCTTCTTCTTCTCGAGCCTTTAGAGCTATTCCTCTTTCTCGTCTAGCACTCTCGGCATCTTGTTCTTCTTGAAGACCTAGTTCATATGTCAAGAGTGATCCAGTCAAGTCTTCAAGCGTCATGGTGGATAGATCTTTTGCTTCTTCAATAGCCGTGGTCTTAGGCTTCCACGCTTGGGGCAGGCTTCTCAAAATCTTTCTCACTTGATCTTCCACGGTAATTTCTCTTCCAAGGGCTGAAAGCTCATTGATAATGTTAGTAAAGCGTGTAATCATATCCTTAATTGACTCTTTTGGCTTCATTACGAATAATTCGTAATTACGCATGAATATGTCAATCTTAGATTTTTTTACACGTGAGGTTCCCTCATGAGTGACCTCGAGCAAATCCCACATTTGTTTTGCAGTCTTGCATCCTAGAACCCGATTGTGTTCGGCAGGACCAAGACCACAAATTAAATATTTAAGGGCTTGGGCATTATGCTCGAGTTTCTCATAATCTTCAGAAGTATATTCAACTTTAGGTTTAGGAACAACATTACCTTCGACGTTTCTCTTTGTGATGACATTATCACCACTTTCAATTACATTCCAAACCTGGTAGTTATCGGCCTTGATAAAGTTTTCCATCCGACTCTTCCAAAATTGATAGTATTTGCCATTGAACAATGGTGGTCGTTGAGTCGAGTACCCTTCTTCCAATCGGTCAACCGTATTCATTTTGCCGGATCTCTTCCCAAGGTATTAGCCTTTATGTGGTGAAGACCGGCTCTGATACCAATTGATGAAAACGGTTAGCAACACAAGAGGGGGGGGGGGGGGGGGGGGGGTGAATTGTGTGTGTGTGGAACCGTGGCAGTTTTTCGCCGAGTTCTAGTGTGGGATAAAGGGAATTGCGAAATAGTAAAGTGCACAAGAATTTAACGAGGAAAAATCCCTTGGCTCAAAGGGATTAAAAAACCTCGACCTCCCTCGGAGGAATTTTAAACAACTTCACTAAACAAGCCTTTGAAAGAGTTACAAGAGAGATTCTCCTAATCTACCCTTGAGCCTCCCCAACTCTATCCTCTCTAGGAAGAGTTATGCATCTCTACCTTGCGGGTAGAGAGCCTCTCAGCTTTATCACAAAGCTCTCACACACACTTAACCCGAGGTAGCTACTCTAGCCAATTAAGCCTCAATACTCCAAGTACAATATGAAAGGGAAAAGAGAAACTCTATCTAGAACTCCGAGCGGGCAGTTTCAGGCGCCAAGGACTTGATCCTTTTCTTGAATGATTCTTCTAAGTATTTTTCTCGGTTTAGCACTCCACACGTTAGCATACTCTTCAGTCCATTATATAGCATCGTTCGTTGGCTTTCTTGAATGCTTGGACTTGCCATGATAAATTTGAAATACCTTCCTTGCATGGCATTACTTATACGTTGGTCAAAGTAAAAGATCTCAAGAATATTTTGTAATACAAAGGTGCATATCTGGAATATATTCAAGCAACACCTTATACGGAAATAATATATTTGCACCTTTTCAAAGCAAGAAGGTGATGGGTTACCTTTTAAAGAGCTATCAATTTATTCGAATTATATATTAGAGCAATTAATCACAAATGACAAATTATGGCAAGAAGTATTAAGGCCTTGCTCAAACAAAACACAAGCTTAGTCAATCAATCCGATATTATTTTGTTTGGCATATTAGGTAAGAAAACCTTTTTATATTTTCCAAAAGCTTTGGTCAAATATCAAAAAGGTATTAACATATAAAAGTAATCATGCAACGGCATTAATATGGACCCTTTTATTTTTTTAAAAGAAATTTCCTTTCTAAGTGGATGCACTCATTAATTAAGATCCTAAGGATATTCAATTAATATTTCCACTAAGGATTACTTTTTCAAACTTAAAGTGAGTACTTAGCATTTTACGTATATTATCAATAAAATATGCACCATACACTCACATTAAGTAAAGATACTTTCCATAAAGTATTTAAACAATATTTAGGTATGGAAAGATAATAATCACCCAAATGACCACTCAAATGCAAATTACGTATATATTATTTGGTGTAATCAAGTAGGTGTAATCAATATTAATTCAAACCATATCACGGAACTAGATATGGTTCAGTATTAGTTCCACCTGCATGGTTAGTCAACAACACAATAATAATGTCCATTTGTACCTGAGGATAGTCTTGTCCTTGGTTCCTTAAGGAACTGGGAGCGGTTCTGTCCCTTGTTCCACCTGCATGGTTAGTCATCAACAAAACCACATACTCAACATAAAGTATTCAAGAAAGGAGATTGGGTGCTTAGGAAATCCTTTGGCAATGAGGCAATCGGAAAGTTTAGTCCCAACTGGGAGGGCCCATACGAAATCACAGAAGTCGTCGGACAGGGGGCATATCGGCTGCGATCTGTCGACGGTAAGCAAGCGCCGAGGAGCTGGAATGCGGTACACTTAAAACCCTTTCATTTCTAATGTGATTAACATAGTCAATATGCATTTCCTTCACATTCGTTACTAACTTGAGCATCGGAGGGCCGTTGGCTTCAAGCCAACGGCCAAAGTAGTTTTTGCACAGAAGCTTACGGACACGCAACAAAGTGGTCGAACCCGACAAGTAGATACAGGTATCAAACATGTCGTCATCGAAGTCCAATATTAATAATTTGTTCTATCACTCCATTTAAACTTTCTATCGAACAAAATGTTTGAAATAAGGCTTATTTCATTTAATATTTTCTATGATTGCTTTTTCATCACAAAGGTATTTGTCAAATTCATTAATGTTTTCAATAGTGTCCAAATACATTTGTGCAAATCCTGCACTCCGACTTCAACGTCGGCCAGGTATGTGATGACTGGTTTGGTGAGTCTATTTACTTAAATAAAAGCTTATATGCTTGCTCCGCTGTAATAATAATTACTAACTTAAGCATCGGAGGGCCGTTGGCTAAAAGCCAACGGCCAGATTTTGACAATGTCTTTGTGTGCAGGATGTTGACAAAACACAAAACAGTCAATACACATATATAGCGACAACCGCTAACACAATCCCCTCAACAAGGGAAGGTGGGGTCAGCTCGAGTCTTTCATATGAGAAATATGAGCCACGGACCGAGAAACCCTACATGTTTTGGCCAAAACTACACAAAACGAACAGACAGATCATACATCACAAATGCTGACAACATCAAAGTCAGACAAACACAAAACTACAAAAGTACGCAACAAAAGCGTGACAACATTAGTTCCCAAAAATAAGGAGACGCTACGAACAACATGGATACAAATCATAAACACTCATGTTGACAACATTGATAAAATTACAAACGACACGTTATTTAAAGTTTTTGCAGGTTATGGATTATGTTCACACAACCCAACTTGTAATCTTTGACGACGGATGATGTCCCCTTTTCCAACTGGAATGTCGACATCAACATGAGAGATGATGCAAATTTACGTCATCTATTTGTCAGCACAACTCTGAACGGAAAGGGACAAAATTCTAGCTCATTGTTTCTGTCAAGAAGACGGATCTGATCAGAGGTTATTCGAAAGAAGGGCGGAAACACTTAGTCAAAAAGTTGATCAACATGTCATGATGGGATAAGTCAAGGTGCGAACAGTACTTTCAAATTTTCGACAAGTTCTTGCTGAATATATCGACATGTGTATCATTCGCCTTAACTTCTCGAAAAAGGGGCAATTGTTGGTGCATGAGTTTGACGGCCTGGACTACATTCAAAAAGGGTTGACCATGGCAATTAATGACACATTCATTAGGATTAATGCTAGCTAATTAAAGGGCGGTTTTATCGACATGTGTATCATTCGCCTTAACTTCTGGGCGGTTTTATGTATATAGTTAGAGTAATTATTGTAATTATGACATAGGTTACTCAAAGGGCTGACCAGAATTGATGATGCAATAATGACGATATTGATGTCGTCGTAACGGTTGGGACATGTCGTCGTAACGGTCGGGACATGTTGTCGTAACGGTCGGGAAATGTCGTCAACGGACAAAAGTGCATTAAATGCATCTCTTATAAATAGCTAGAGGCTCTATGTAATCAACACATGGATACACGAATACACATACACTCAGTTTCGAATATACATAAAAGAGCTCTCATATTCTCTCTATTGAAGTTCATAGCTATTCATATTACATTCAAATTATCGATTATAGATAAATCCATTTATTTTATCTTGTCAATCATACTTATTCGATCTTATTTGCTTGATTCCCAACTCAATTATATATATATTTTAGATTAGTTTATTTTGGCATAAACAACAATACTAAAAATACGATTATTCTCGGGAGTAAAACGTGATTAAAAGGAAAAAATTGATCTCAGGCTATGAAACTACATCTATCATAGCTTAGATCAGTTTTTCCATGATGATTTAAGTGAGAACTTCCCAGATTTGAGAAGTTTACATTCTGTTTGGTACTTATTTAGTGTGAATTGGAACAAAAGTTATTTAGTGGAAAGTGGTTACGGGAAAACCTTCAAAGTTTGAGTAAAATCTTAAATGAACAAAAATAGTTTAAAGTTGAAACCCATTACTATAAACAAAAACTAGGGATGTCCACAAGCCGGCCAATTAATCAGTGTGCATATATAATACTGAGAGGAGCTAGAGTTTTAACACCATAGAATAAACTGGAATCATAACATACTTCCGGGTTAGCAAGAGTGAAATAAAGAGTTATTTTTGTTTCCAGAGGATTACATATTTAAAAAAAAACACTTCACAAACATGGTGGATATAAGGTGGGTATAAGAATGGATACAAACATTGTTGTAAATATTTTGACGAAAGAGATCATATGATAAAGACTTAAAGAGTCATGGATCATTAAAGAGTGTGAATGGATCATAAAAGGAGCGCAGCAGCCTATGGACATTTGTAGGGGCATGGATAACTGTCAATCACTTCAACATATTGCCTCTCAAAGTACCAATCTCCAAATAAGCTAGCGATTGTCTACCAAAAAGAAACTTATAAATTAAAATCATATCAAATTTATTGAATATGAAAACACCCGATCCTTTAGATATATTCAATTTCTTTCCAACATACCTTATTAGTTCCCGTAGCTAGGCTGTTCCAAGTACCATTTTCTACTTGAGTGTGAGCAAAGGGATGAGTAATCAGAAACCCTTTGAAGAAGGTTTTGCTTCGTTTTGGTAGAATGGTGAGAAGCTCAGATCGAAGATCTAAAATTTAAAACACGTGTGTATATATTTATCTATAGGGGAGAGTTCGAGTAACTCCTTTCTAATGCATGAAAACATATACCTAGTACATAAATGAGAACTTGTAATCTTCAACTTTTACATTTCTAATTAATGGGTAGGAAAAATATAAGTGGGCATTTTTGTATTTTTTACAGTTAATAATTATAAAAAGGATCCATCCTAATTTTGCACAATTACAAAAAAGACACCATATGATGAACTCACTATAAACAAAATGAATGGTTGACATAAAATATTCGCAATATAAGAGGTTATCATTTTAAATGACTTATCAATAGCATGCATACATATTATATATAGAGGGTGGATGAAATGCAAATGGATTTTCACACGCAAAATGCAAAAAATTCACTTTTGCAATACTCCATTGCACTTTTCAATTCAAATAATTCACTTTTGCAAGTTTATAAAAAATTCCGCCACTTATTTTCAAAATTGTCACGTGTTCCCTCCTCAAAAATGCACTTTTATCAATACTTAAAGTGCATGTAGCAGTGCTTCATGAATAATGTGCAATATAATTGACAAAAAATGCATTTGTTACAATAAGAAAGTTATTTATTATTTGATCTAAGTCTCTATATATGCACCCATGTAACTCCATTATGAATAATACACTGTACTTATTACATTAGTTAATAGTAATATACAATTTAAACATAATTGATGAACAAAATTGTTAATCCAAACCTTGTGAGGCTTTAATTTGATTCGCCGAGCAATTGGCCATAGGAACGCAACCAGTAAGATCCATTGACAAAGTATACTGTATCTGCAATAGAAATATAAGAAACATGTTAGACAAATACACTACATGTTTCTCGAAATAGAATCACCACACACACACACATATTACTTTTTCCAGAAAATAGGAACTGAAATTAAATAGGATTATTAGTCTATATATCCACAAATATCATCTAATTCAAAATACTATTCATTCTTTTTACTTTTATTGAAATAATTAACTCAAACTCTTTCTTGATTCACATTTTTGCTTCCTAGTTAACTACTGAGGACTTCAACCCATTTTAAAGGTTCTATGACCGTTGACTTATAATAAAGTTACCCTTTTAGTAGTATAAAGGTATAATATAAGATAAGAGTATAGATCTGTGTTAGCTAGCGTTATACAAAGAATTTATACTAGAAGATGATTAATTTCACTGTGTGAATGGTGTGACTCTGTGAGTACTGACTAGTAATATATTCCACTCAAACTGTGGAATATATTACTACTAAAAGTCTAAAACTAAAACTGTATGAGTAGTATATAGTCCGTATAAAAGTTTTAATTCACATTTTCCCATTTCTTTCAGGCTTCGATCAAACTTAATAATAAAAATTCAAAATTTACTATTTTGCGAAATTAATTTTATGTACTCCGTATAATTAATCAAATTATATATTGTCCAAACACTATAAAAATATTACGGTATTGATACAAATTTGACACTAATTAATCAATAACTTTGTGTCAAAATGTTTTACCAAAATACGGGAATCTTCAACATGTGTTGCCAAAATACAGGGAAAAATTTAGGTTTTCTCAAAAAGTGGGAGTCGGAATTGCCTCTTCCGACTAGAGGATAGGGCTGGAAAAAATAGGTTCTCCTACAGTCGGATATGCTAATTCCGACTAGAGGTTTTTTTTTAATTGGTGGTGGAATTGTTAATTCCGAATAAAGTTTTTTTAAATAAAGTAAATTTTTTTAAATTGTAAAAGTTTTTATTTTAAAAGGTTTTTGAAATACAGTTTTAAATTCCCGTCAGGAATTGTTAATTCCAAATTTAAAAGTTTTTTTTTAAAATTCCTTTCATATTTTTTAAAATGAAAAATATGCATTTTAGTTTTACTTTATTTTATTTTTTAATTCATCGGTATGGTGCATGTGTTTTTTGGATTTTAATTCATTGTGGGATATATTATTTCTAAAAAATGGTGTTGCCCCTAGTCGGATTTACCAATTCTGACGTGAGGAGGTGGTTCAAGGAAATTTAATCCCAACCCGTAGTCGGAACACTCTATTCCGACACCCGTATTTGGCGTGTCAGATAAAAAATTCCCGCATTTTGGGAATTTCCTCCAAATTCAAGATATCAGTGTCAAATCTTATATGGAGTATGAATTTTAGTGAATCTGTGTCAAAAATATGACAATCTTATAATTTTTATAGTTAAAACAATTCGAATACAACTAACCATATAAAGGCAGGTGTCTACACGTACAATCTTAAAAAGTGCTACACTCAACAGTAGTGAAAGGGCTGAATTCTTTATTAATAACAAATCAATTTTTCAAACAATAAGTATTAGGGTTTAAGTTATATTACTTTAACAACTTCTAAAAAATATTATACGACCAATTCAGTTAATCACACCCACATACGATGCTATTTTTATCAGTATAGTTTGTATATAAACATAAAAAATTGCAAGACAAACGATACTTATTTAATGCGAGAACGTAAGTTTATTAAATTCATAATTGAATTATATGTTGGAGTGGGCAATTCATGAATTCAACATGATTGATAATTCAAACCTGGACTCTATCAAATGCCGACATCAGGAAAAAGATGGGCGTTTTGACGTCTTCCTGTAAATTTGGCGGGAAAAAACACTGCAAAATTTTAAAAATATTATTATTTCTCTTACTCCAATTTTCCTTGCAATATTACGTTGAACGGAGTATAACTTTATATGGTATCCAATACATAAGAGCGGTCCATCATGAAATATGATAGAGGGAGTTAATCTAGAAGAGATGAGAAAATATCAATTAAGTACTTAATTCTTTCTTTAATTTGGATACTTACCATCGGTGCACTTAGTCTTGTAGTGCAAGATTTGGGCAGCATATCTTCAGATCTCTGAAACCAATTAAAAGGGGTATAAATTTTATGAAGTGAAGATGAAAACAATATGTATGGCTATACAAGTTACATTTAACGAACTAATAGTTCATTAGAAAAAAAGTGTTTTAAATATATTAACGACTCACTAAAAATACAAAATATATGATATCAAGGGTTATTCTTTGGTTTCATGGTAGTCACATGTTTGTCTTTTAATTACTTAATTTATCACATGAACCTATACGCACTTTTGATGAAAGTTATATATTTGACTTTATAAGTTCAATTTAACGAATTAATAGTGAATCCGAAAACAAATGCGTTGAATGCAATTATGGATCAATAAACATAAAACTCATAGTCATACAGAGTATCAAGTGTTACTAGTTATCATCATCGAATTTTTATACATGTTTCATACGTAGTACTTCCGTAGTTTATCACTAGGAAGCTATAATTAATTTTTTTATTGATCGTTGAGTTATAAGTTACTACGTATAATGTATTTTTTGTCAGTTACTTTAGCTTACAAGTTCTATTGGTTAATACTCCCAAATTTCACGCGAAGACACACTTTTAAAATGATTTTTTCCCAATGTGAGTGTACTACGTAGAAACAAATAAAACAAAATGAAATCACACAATAAGAATATAATGCATATAATACTGTATGCATGTGTGGTATAGCTAGAGCGTAGAGGATAAGATTCAGGAAGAATACATGTAAATTTATTAAGCCCTCAAACATTGATAGGAATGTATTTCCTTGAATATGGTTTTTCCTGTTAAAATGATACACGTGTTAGGGATTTATAAGAATATTTCAAATTCATTAAATTTATTAGGACACTTTATCATAACATTTAATACTAAAAGTGTAACAAACTTACGCCAGGAAAAAATAACCTCCATCACATAAGCACTTTACTCTAGAATTGGATGGGAAGAAATTTCGAAATCTATCACAGTATATGGTTGTTGCGACTCCCCCTGCTGATCCACCAACCAAAAGTGCCTACAATTTTTTTTAGCAAAATAAGCATAAAGTTGTTTGTAGATTACAAAGTACTTTCACATCGCATACACACAAATAAACAATATAATAAAAAAAGGCATACTAATCGAAGAGTAATGTACATAAATATATATACTTGATCAACAAAGGTAGCTATATGTATGCCAAAAGAATCTTCAAATCTATACGAAGTATTATAGATAAGTAATACTATACCAATTATGATGTAACGTAGTAATCATGTTTAGCACTATATTTATATTTATATCCGATATAAAAAGTAAATGCATACATTCTTCGCATTTCCCATTCCTTTTTGCAACAGCTCTTGCATAACAGCACTAAAAATTCTTCCTCCTCTGAAGAAAAGCTTAGTACCCTGCAAGATATATAGTTTAAGTGATTAACAAATATATATCTATTTTAATGTACCTATTGTGTAGCTAAAGCTAAAACACAACTTTGTCCATTAATATATTTCTTTGTTTAGTAGTAAAAAAATTAAGAAATTCAGGTTTTCAAAATTTAAATAAGACTTAGTTAACAACACTTTTCAAAAACAAAATTTCTAATTCATCAATAAATTAAATGTAGTCATAGCTAAGTACAACTTGTAAATAGTGTAAAATTCAACATTTTACATCTATTTGAACGAGGCAATATTTATGTATGGCCAACTTTACTTGGCCTCCAAAACGGTAATTAAGACGTTCGTGTACGTTTTGGTGGTAATTCTAATTTCTAAGTGTGGGAGTAAAGTAATGAAAGAGCTATCTTAATACTTCGTATATACGAAGTACAGAGTATATATTATTTGAATTCGTATATATTATATCGTACATTTGTGGTTGTTATCTCAGAATTTCCAGTGAATGACGATGCATCACAATACCGAATAGAAACTCTATTCCAATCATAGAAATCTGCACGGTTTAAAAAAAAATACAACTCCTCATCACAGGAAGAATATGATAGATAATTTACATAAAAGAGAAAATATTTATATAGTTTACATGGGGTTAGATGACTTAGTTTCAAAATATTTACCAGGATTTTTCTCCTTATCAGAATCCAAAATAGCAGTAAAGGGAATTGCTCTTGGAGACAAGCCCACACCTTTAGTATCAGTATATATTTCGCAGGCAGTAACATTGTTACACCATCCGCCCCCCTAGAATTTAATAGATTATTTACATTTTACACAGCAGCATAAATATGACATCAATTAGTTTCAGTAATAATTATGAATAAATAGAGTGATGCTTAAAGCCCAAAAATAAAGAGAAGGAAGTATATATTAAACAATGGTAGCTAGTTAGCTTACAGGAAGATACACAACCCAATTTTCAGCGCCTTTGCCGAATCCTGGGGCGTAATAGTAAGCTGCCTTATTCCCCCCCAAGCAAACTACGTACATTGAATTCAAATGTTAAATATATAGTGTGTACAATAATGGTAAACCTCCGTCCCTTTTATATTGGGACGGAAGAGGGTGACACAATTATTAAGAAAAGTGAGTTTGTGTGAATGAAACAAACTTTACCAAATATGATATGGGGCAATTTTAGTAGGACTTCCCGAAAAGATAAAACGGACAATATAAGGGAGACGGAGGGAGTATAACAATAATTAAACTATTTAAAAAACACTAATTAAACTATTTAAACTAATTAAACTATTTAAAAAACACTAATTAAACTATCTATAAAAAAACTAATTAAACTTGTTCGATCAACTTAATTGATCGTATACATATACACATACTTCCTCTGTTCTTTTTTAATTGCAATATTTCACTTTTCACGTTTATCAAAACACAAGTTTGACCATTAATATATTATACTCCGTATTTCTTATTAGTAAAAAATTAAAAAATTCAGATTTTGAAATTTTAAAATGAGAAGAATGTACCTACCAAGTATTATTTTTTTAAAAAATTTTAATTTATAATACATTAGTAAATAAAATAAAGTCAAAGTTGAATATGTGAATAATGCAAAAAGTTCAATATTGCAATTAAAGAAGAACGGAGGTAGCTAGTATATATTACTTGCTCCAATGTCAGCCGTTACAAAAGTTGGATTTACCAAGCTAGTATCACCTGAATTCAAAAGTAATTTTCATTTATCAATACCAATTATCATTAAAGGTTCACCGTTCACAGCTACGCATGTTTCGTTAGTTTATATTGAATTGTTTATATAAGTAACTTGTTTTTAAAGAACTTATGAACACATTTTCCTGTGCTGATAAGTGATAAGTTTCATGCTTAATGATACTCCCTCCGTCCCTAAATAAACTTCCAACTTTCCTTCTTCGTCCGTCCCAATTAAAACTTCCACTTTCCCTTTTTAGTAAAGAATTTGTGGTTCACAGCAATTCTTACACATTTCTCTTGCCTCTGCACAACTCTCCACCACACAATACCCACCATCTTAAACTGTATGCCAAATCTATTTGGAAGTTTTATTAGGAACGGAGGGAGTAATATTTTTCCTATGTAATTATTATGGAACTATATACTACTACTATCTATATACTCCGTAGTTCTAGAATACATACTTGAACGTTTAGAAATTATCAGAATACAAAATTACAAACCCTACGCGTTAACATATAAACGATGATTCGTAGGCGTAATAATATGAAATACTTCCTCCGTTCTTAAATAAATGCAACGGTCAATATTTCAAACTTGTCGAGACACAACTTTGACCATTAATATATATATTTATGTTAGTAAAAAAATTAAAAAAATTAGATATTGAAAATTTACAATGAGACAAACTTAACAATATTTTTTTCATAAAAATATATTCATACATTAATAAATAAAACGTACTCAAAGTAGACCATGTGAATAGTGTAAAATTTCATATGTTGCATTTAGGCTCTGTTTGCAACCACTTGTGCTTAAATAAAAGCACTTTTTGGGAAAAAGTGATTAGTAGAAAAAATTGGTAGTGTTTGGTATAATAAGTGTTTTTTGTGTAATAGAAAAAGTAAAAAGTATATTCTACACGAAAACCGAGGAAGTAAAAGTTGATAGTGTTTGGTAAAATAAGTGATTTTTTTTTAAAAAAAAAAGTCAAAATCACTTTTTTTTAATTGATGGCAAACAAGCCCTTATTTAAGATAGTAACCAACCTCACTAGCCTTAATTATTATATCAAGTGTCTTACCAGGAGTAGGAGGAGGAGGTATAGGACTGGGAGTCGGATTTGGGCCCACTGTAATTTTAAAAAAGGGAGGAAATCATAGTCAAAGTCATAAAGTATGTAAACTACACTTTATGTTTATTCCAATCGAAAGTTGAAAAGAGTAATAATTACTCCATACTAGGTAGTTAATGTCGTACTAGGGGAAGGATGGATAGGAGTAGGAGGTGGGGGGCTCACTGAAATTAAATAAGGTTTCCCAAAATAAAACGTGTCAGGCTTTCGATGCACTAATGCACTTTAATTTCTTTTTATAGACATAGTAATAAATGATAGGGAGTGAAACAATAATATATCCCACAATTAAAGAAATTAATAAGAAATTGACCTTAGCATTAATAATAGTTACAATATGAAGTGTCTTTTTCATCCAAAAAAAAACAATATGAAGTGTCTTACCATGAGTAGGAGGAGGAGTAATAGGACTGGGAGTCGGAGTTGGAACCACTGTAGTTTTATAAAGGCGGAAGTCATGATCAAAGTCATAGTGATCGAGTGTAAACTTTTCTTAATTTATGTTTCGAATTGAAACCAGAGAAATAATTACTACGTAGTTAATATCTTACCAGGGGTATGATGAACAGGAGCAGGAGGTGTGGGGCTCACTACAATTAATCAGGTTTCAAAACAAAACTTGTTAGGTTTATAATTCCATGCATGCACTAATGAACGATTTTATTATATACTTAGTTTATACTTATTTTAATATTTTTCTATTTATATAATAAATGATAGGAATTACTGAGTATGTAACAATAATATATACTCCCATCCATCGTTCCACAATTAAGTTATTTTTGGTTAAACTTTGTTAAATTTGACCATCAATTATCCAAAAAAGGGAAAATCGCACTTTTACTCCCTGAAATAGTCACGAAAATGAAATGTCGGACCCGTATTTATGATATTGTAAATATCACCTTTCAATTGTTCAAATTGTTGTAAATGTGGTCCTTTAAGGGGTGAAATGTGCTCTCGCCCACATTGTATATTTCACCCCAAAAAGAAACACATTTACAACATTTATGGCAATTGAGGGACGACATTTACAAACTTGGGAATACGGGTCCGACATTTCATTTTTGTGACTATTTCAGGGACCAAAAGTGCGATTTTCCCTCCAAAAAATATATAATTATGAAATTATTTTGGTATTATAAGTTTATAACGGTTGAATTTAACAATGTTATAATACGAAAATAATTTCCCAAGTGTAGACGGTAGACCAAAGCTCAAATGTGGAAATCGGAGGCCGTATGAAAGTTCAATAAGGAATTTAATTGAGGAACTATGTACTAGCCAGCAGTAATATTAATAATACACTTACCACAGTTGGAGATGATTGAGTAAGATATAGGACTGAAACATGCGTTGAGGAGATCAAGTCCCCGGGAGACATTAAACACCAACCCAGAATGAGTCAAGAGATCAGTGAGGCCATCACATAAGCAATCGACTTCTGTTTTTACTGCCACTTCAACTCCAGAGCAACATGCCACTGCTGGAATGGAAGATGTCCCCGAGAAGAAGGGAACGCAGTCAATCAGTAGGTTGAAGACGATGTTGATGTTGCAACTCGCCTCCATACTAACCTGACAATTTTTTAAAAAAGATGACCCATAAAATTAATAAGTTAAAAGATCTTCTTTTTTCCTCATGCCTACACCAAATTTACCAAGCAAAAAAGGCACGATGTAATTATAATTACCCTTGGGGAGAAAGGACCAGTGGAGATTTGAGAATAACCTATACAAAGTGCTCAAGTTATCAATACACCAAATGAGATTTATTTCAACCCACCAATTTGAATAATTAATTAATTAATATTAACACTACTAATAACCATTATTATTGCCATTTGCAAGTGATGATAATGGGTCATGAGCTTGTAGTAGCCTCTCCGCACTCACTAAAAAGAAGTAGACGTGTGTTAAGAATGTTAAATATATACCAAGTATATATCTTACAAGTAAGTAAACAATAAGAAAAAGAATTAGCAAAAATAAGATATATGCTTACTATCTTTTGTCAAGGCCATGGATGTGATCAGTGTGATGACTAAAAGCATTCTGAGACAAAAGTCCATTATAAGGACGTTCAAGCCTTGAAGGAAAGGACTGTGAAGAGATTCAAAGGAGTTGTAAAACTAGTGCAAGAAGAGGTAGTGATTTGTGGAGTGCAGTGAAGAAAAAGATGAAGAAAGACCTAAACCACGAGAAGATTTATATAAGGCTTGAAGAAAAAGATTTGTATTGTGGAGTGTCGTTTGTATAAGGTAGAATTGAAGCCTTCCACTGGAAGGTGTTTTATAGATGAAGAAAAAGATACTACGTAATTAACATACATGGATACGTAGTACTATACGTGGCGGACTCGACCTTAGCTTATTTATCATGTGAATATTTCCAAACTCATTTCTCTATATGATGTGTACTAATCTCAGTCCAATAACAGACTAGACTTAAAATGACCACTTGACTAGACAACACTTGTCATTTTTGGACTAGATCGGTTTACTAGACTTCCACAATTATAAAATATACATAATCAGACATATATCAGACCAATTTAGATCACATCTGACCATAGTTAAATAGTCCAGAATAAATCATATCCTCCATTCAATATACATACTCTCTTTTTTATTATATGTATTTATTTATTAATCTTAAATTCTTAATTAAGTACTTAACATGAATCTTTATTTCATAAAAGTCAAATTATAAGTGAATTTCCTAATTTGTACTGATGATATTTTTATGACTTGTATCTCTAGATCGTGAGCATTTGATTCATAACTGGAAATATTATTTGATTCATTGACAAGAGAGATCAATGAAGAAACTTACAAAAAAAAAAGAAATGAAAGCAAAAAAACTCATAAGATACAAATCATAATGGGAGGGGAACGTACGTCACCAATGAAGAGACTTCCACAAAAGAAAAATGAAAGAAACAAACACATAAAAATGAAGAGACAATTCCTAAGCAGGGACGGATCCTAGGGGGGCGCGGGGCGATCGCCCCCTTTGGACTTCCAAATTTTTCTACTATATATATATATATATATAATATTTTCATAAAATTTTCATACTTTAATTAGGTATATATGTTTTTGCCCCCCTTAACTTTTAGTTTTCAAAATTAATATACAGGCTCACATAATGCAATGCTAAATTGGAGATTTAAAAGAAGTAGAATCTAAAATAATTTACATAACTTAAAAAAGTAAACAATAGAACTCGTTGTTTAAGACTTAGGGTACCAAAAAATTCTTTGTTTTGTAATGTTTAATTATCATTATTAGATAATTAGTACTCGATTTTGTAAGATATCAAAAGATATTGAATATCAGATACAGTAGTTAAATAGTATAAATGTTTGTTGACATTAAATTACACATTTCATTTACCCCTTACTTTCTAAAAACAATTTGTTGAATCGATAATACTTTAGCTTATTTTAGCATAAATACAAATATAATATGCACCATATATATATATATATATATATATATATATGAATTAATATTACTACGTATCATACTATTCTAAGTATAATAATCTCATACTACTATTGTAATATTAAGAAAACTCATCTTGACCCACAAATACCCTTCTTGGTAGAAAAAAATCTCAATTCAAAAACCAATTCTTTATCCTGTTAAGATTCATGTGGTTAAACAAGACATAAGTTACTTAAAAAGCATTGATTGATGTGTACCCTTAACTTTAACCACTTTACTTTCAAATAATATCATAAAATGTTATACTATGTATATCATATCCTTTCTTATTTTCAAATAATTATCCTTTAATTTGCCATTTCTTAAGCTTTAATGTATCAATATTTTTTTCTGGAACACTTATAGTTATTAAATCAAAGTTATCTTTTCATTGTCTAAAATTAGAATTAGAATATAATAGATTTAATTGTCATCGTGTATGTAGTATGTACTAATGGAACTTTTAAAATAAAAATTAGCCACAGAGCCCTACACTAGCGAAAAAATTCGTCCCGCTACACTAGTGATTTTTTTCCCGTTCTGCTTACTAGCGAAACTTTTTCACTCCCTACACTAATGAAAAAATTTCGCCCCCTTGACTCGAAATCCTGGATCCGTCCCTGTTCGTAAGACTTTATAATGTTTATTATTAGTACGTAAATGAAACAGAATTACAGTTAAAATTAAATATTAACAAACGTAAAAATCAAATTATCAAATTATTACAATTAAAAAAGAATGCATCTTCATATACTTGTAATTACTAGACATCTATGCTTTTTCCATTTATCCATGCGAATTTTCCTACGAAACCCTCTTTTTCCTCACAAGCCTCTAAAACTTAACTAACTGTGTTAATATAATCCATATCTGCACGGTTGTTCCTATAGGAATTCCATCAAAACCTTTTGTTCTCTATTTAACATTTACCCACCCATGTCACCATGTCACCATGTTCTATTCCCATGTACGAACGTTTGTTTCCATATCCTTAAAAATATCCTTAAAACATACATCTGGCTATTGGCTATGCAAAGTACCCTAGCTTATCCCCTTAGGATGCTTTTGCAACACTCAATATTGATGTTACGTTATTTTAATTAAATACTACCTCCATCCCTTAAAACTTTGTCAAAGTCGGTCGGCACGAAGAATATAAAGTAAAAACTGTGTGATTGAGGTTTGTGCAGAGGAGAGAGAAATAACAAGAACCACAAAATAATTGATTAAATAGAAATGTAACAAAGTTTTTTGGGACGTCCCAAAAAAGAAAGATCACAACGTTTTAAGGGACGGAGGGAGTACTATATTTGCCAACTCTTAGATCGCATCTCTTCTCCCATACTTATTCATCATTTATTAGCTTCATTATTAGTGCCATATACATGCATCACCATCTCAGCTCCTATTTTAAAACTATCCTCACATCCAAAGCTAGCAATCATAACCTTCATTAATTTAGAAATAAACTCTTTGCTAGAGGTTTTAAAAGCTACAGACTACCGTACCTCATAATTCTCTGAAATAGGTAAAGGTGTTGCTATTTTTAGCAGAGGAGGAAATGCATTAATCACACTTGCTACATATGATAATAGGTAAAGACACTCTTACCAAACTACCAAAGTCGTATATGCTGATATGCATGCCATGATGAAATTTCCTCCGGTAACTATCAATACTTCTTGCCTTAGCACGCATCAAATACATATACATCTTTAAAAATGTAACAAAATTAGAAAAAATAATGGACTGTTAATACGTTATTACATACTCCGTATAGACTATATGGCTAGTAGGCCGTACGTAATAATACTGTAGTTATTATACGGCTCTAACATTAAGTATCTTCATCTTTATGTTTTTTCAGCAAACCAAATTAAAGAACTACATAACAGTACATTTAACAAATCAAACTCCAAATCCTTGAATACAAAACTAGGGTAATATGAAACCAAAATTGACGATCTTGACAAAGAATTGATTGCTCTAGCCTCTAGTCAATGAGTGAGCAACTCGATTCGCTGATGGACTACATGAAAAAACTTGATTCTATTCAAATTAGTTATCTTTAAAAAAAATGCAAAACTTTATTAGAAATGAAAGAAGTTACAAGGCAAAAAAAAAAGATAAAGAAAAATAAGAAATGCAAAATGGAACTAAAAAACTAACAAGCAGTGGCGGAACCAGCTCGGAGTTCTTGGAGGTGCCATAATAGGAAAGGGGAGATCTATGACAAGGCGGAAAAAGGAAGTGATTAAACTAATGCAATTTTTCTAATTTATTATAATGCACATTTTTGTATTGCATAATGCACAAATCCCAAATTCTAAATGCTCCAGAATCATTTGCATTTTCTCCTAAGATGGTGTTTTCGTTTGAATTGAATTCTCTCTTTATATATTACTACCTCCATCACACTAATATTGGGAAGAAAAGGGGGTGACACCGTTATTAAGAAAAGTGTGCTTATGTGATTGATATTAATTGATAAAGTAAAAATGATTTAAAATCACACAAAATTTGCTAAATTTTGTACGTAGTATGAGATAACTTTAGTGAGATTTCTCAAAAAAGTAAAATGAGGCAATATTAACGGGAAGAAGAGAGTAAAAATATACTCCCTCCGTATCACATATATCTTCCCACTTCCAAAGTGGGTGAGATTAAGAATAGTGAAATGAGGTATGGATTATTGAGGGTATGATGGGAATATGATAAAATAATGTGATGGAATGAAGGATAAATCCAAAAAAAGTAGGTGTAGTAGTGTATAATTTTTTAAATTATTGAGGATATGATGAAAAGATTTAGAAATGGGAAGATATAAATGTTACGTCCAAAAAAGGAAAGTGAGAATATATGAATGTTAGGGAGGGAGTATGTGACACATAATTAGCTTCCAAATAGCATGCATCATAACGCATGGTATGAGTATTTATTTATATTAATATTCATATCGGATGATATACTGCCAAGTGTCAATCCCATCATTCTATTAGTGCATACCTTATTTAAATATTTTTTCCTTCCATACACGATAATAACACCAGTTCGTTTCCATCCTTCTTGCATTTCTTCTATTCGTTTTTTCTATTCGTTTCTTATTTTCTATACTATTTTTCAATAATTAATATATATACATAATTGTGAAAGTTAATTCTCAGGAAACAGATTAAATTGATGATGAACAAAGGTTACAGAGAGTTTCTTGGAGAAGAAGAGAGCTGATAGATTGATCGAATGAAAATTGTCTTAGCCTTATTTACAAACTACTCAGGGTATTTATACATTATTAGATAATATACAATAAAGCCCAAAGATAATATGTAGGCCCAAGACTATAAAGCTAAGCAAATCCAGTCCAGGTTCTTTATTCTTGATACGCCCCCTCAAGAGGAGCATGGATGTCTAACATGTTCATCTTGACTGCAAACTGGCTGAATAAAGGATTTCCAAGCGGTTTTGTATAAATATCTGCAAGTTGAAAATTATTCTTAATATGAATCAAAGTAATCAATCCAGAATTAATTTTTTCTCTAACTAAATGACAGTCCAGTTCTATGTGCTTGGTTCTTTGATGTTGAATGGGATTATGAGCAAGATGATAGGTAGATTTGTTATCAGTGTAAATAATAATTGGTAAAGAAATAGGTATATGTAAATCAGAAAAGATGTAAGATAACCATTGGGCCTCACAGACTGCATTAGCAGCAGCCCTATATTCTGCTTCAGTAGAAGATCTACTGATAACCTGTTGTTTCTTAGATTTCCAAGAGATTAAAGAATTACCAAGGTAGAAAGCATAACCTGAAACACTTCTCCTAGTGTCTACACAGGCTGCCCAATCTGAGTCAGTGTATCCTTGGATAGAAAAATCAGAATCACAAGGATAAAATAAACCTTTACCTGGAGAATTCTTCAGATATCTGAGAACTCTATGAGCTGCACTCATATGAACATCAGTGGGAGATGCAAGAAACTGACTAAGAACTTGGATACTATAAGCAATATCAGGCCTGGTTACAGTTAAGTAAAGCAATTTACCAATAAGGGTTCTATAAGTTGTAGGATTTTCTAAAACAGTTCCATTATTTTTAGACAGTTTTAGTTTGGAATCCATAGGAGTAGTATAAGGTTTAGAATTAAGATAACCATATTCAGTTAAAATGTCTAAAGTGTATTTTCTTTGACAAAGATTTATACCTTTTTTAGATCTAGCAATTTCAATTCCTAAAATATATTTTAATTCTCCAAGATCTTTAATAGTGAATTTGTTATTTAAAAAGGTTTTAACTTCAGTGATTTCTTCCATACTGTTTCCAGCAAGAATTATATCATCTACATATATTAAAAGTACAGTAAGAGAGGAATGAGTGATTTTAGTGAATAAAGAGAAGTCAGCTTGAGACTGAGTGTAACCAAAAAGTTTAAGGGAGTCAGAAAGCTTACAAAACCATTGCCTAGATGCTTGTTTAAGGCCATAGAGGCTCTTAACAAGCTTGCAGACTCTGTTGTCAGTGGAGGGCAAATAACCTGGAGGAGGCTGCATAAAAATATCTTCATTTAAATCACCATGTAGAAAAGCATTGTTTACATCAAGTTGATGTAAAAACCAGTTTTTAACACTAGCAATGGCCAAAACAATTCTGACAGTGGTTAATTTAACAACAGGAGAGAAAGTATCAAAATAATCAAAACCCTCTTCTTGAGTATAGCCTTTTGCTACTAATCTAGCTTTATATCTATCTAAAGAGCCATCAGGTTTTAGTTTTGTTTTAAAAACCCATTTACAACCAATAATATTTTGATTAGGAGGAGGTTGAACTAATACCCAAGTATTATTATTTTCTAAAGCTTGAATTTCATTTGACATGGCATTCTGCCATTCAGGGAACTTGGCAGCCTGCTTATAAGTTTTAGGTTCAGTAAGTTTTGAAAGAGCAGCAGTAAAGCAAGAATGAGAAAGACCTAATCTATTGGATGTTATATGATTTTGAATAGGATATCTAACAAGATTACATGAAGAAGAAGGAGGAGAAATACCTTCAGTGATTGAGTTAGGTAATTCATAGTTGTAATCTTGAAGGTGAATGGGTAGAGATCTTACTCTGGTGGATTTTCTGTGGTTCTGATCTTCTGAAACAGTGTTATTAGTAGTAGTAGAAGTATCTATATTCATGGTATTGATTTCCTCATTGATTTGGTTATTTAAATAGTGATTAGAAGCTATGTGATTTTCATACGTGTAAGCATCAGAATTAGAATAGTCCAAAACAAAGTCAGAATCCATATGATTAAAAGAATCAGAATTACTTTTGTAGGGAAAAATCATTTCATAAAATTTAACATTTCTGGATATAAAAAATTTGTGGTTAGAAATATCATATAGTTTATATCCTTTTGATCCAAGAGGATATCCAATAAAAACACATTTAATAGCTCTTTTGTCAAATTTTGATCTATCAACAGACAAAGTAGAAGCATAGGCAAGAGAACCAAAGACCCTAAGATGGGAATAATCAGGCACCTTACCATATAATAATTCATAGGGAGATTTATTATTAAGAATAGAACTAGGAACTCTATTAATAATATGCACAGCAGTGAGAATGCAATCTGACCAAAAAATAAGAGGTAAACAAGACTGAAAAAGAAGAGATCTTGCAACTTGAAGAATATGCTGATGTTTTCTTTCAACCCTAGCATTTTGTTGAGGGGTTTCAACACAGGATAATTGATGAATAATGCCATTATTATTATAGAATGAAGGAAAAATAAATTCAGTGCCATTATCAGTTCTAATAACTTTAATTTTAGTATGAAATTGAGTAAGAATCAGATTGTGAAAATTCATCATATGAAATTTAACTTCAGATTTGTTTTTCATCATGAAAACCCAAGTGCAACGAGTATGATCATCAACAATAGTTAAAAAATATTTGAAGCCAGAATAAGATTCAGTTCTAAAAGGACCCCAAACATCCATATGCACAAGATCAAAGGCATGTAAAGCATAAGAAGTACTATTAGGAAAAGGTAATTTCTTTTGTTTTGCAAAATGACAAATATCACAAAAGGTATTTTTATTCATATGATGAGGCAGATTACAATTAACAAGAGAGCTCATTTTATTGAAAGGTAAATGACCTAGTCTATAATGCCAAATATCAGATTGAGAATCTGAATTAGAACTATGAACAGTATTGGCAACTGAAAGTTTATTTGTTGGCATGGAGGATTCAGATGGATTATAGAGATATAGACCACTTTTAAGATCAGCATAACCAATCATTTGGTTGGTGAGAAGATCCTGCAAAGTAGCATGATTAGAAGAAAAATGAACAGAAATATTTTCATGAAGAACAAGACTGGAAATAGAGATGAGATTAAAATTAAATTGTGGAACATATAATACATTATGTAAAGTGAATTTGTTATTTAGTTTAATATCACCAATGTGAGTGGCAGTAATAAAACTTCCTGTAGGTAATTGAACATTAATAGAAACAGTTTTAGGATAAGAAGTATATAAGTTGAAGTTATGAGTCATATGATCAGAAGCGCCAGTGTCCAAAATCCAAATAGAAGATTGAACATTAGATATAAAAGCTGAATGATTACCAATGAAATGAGAATTATGAGAAGACTGATCAAGAGCATTAGGAGCAGTCATGCCAATATGAGCAGAAGCATTAGGAGCAGTCATGGCTATATGAGCAGAAGCAGATTTGTCATTCTGAGCCTTCATAAACTCAATAAACTTGTTGTATAAAGATGGATCACATAAGTCCAAGTCATCAGAGGAAGATTCATGTGAAGTATTGGCTAGGTGAGCATGAGTATTTTTAGCAGATGTGGATGGCAATTTGAAACCGGGAGCAGTCCTCTGTCCTTTAGGTCCTTTCCAAGTAGGAGGATAGCCAATGACTTGAAAACATTTCTCAGCAGTATGGCCTTGATAACCACAGTGAGTGCAGATAACAGAAGATTTCTTCTTGTAGGTGGAATTTTTGACAAAAAATGCAGTGGAATCAGCAGTAGATGAAGGATCAGAAGGAAAGGGAACAGAGTTGACAGGATGTTGAAGTGTTCTTTGAGACTCCTCTTGTAGAAAGAAAGAGTAAACAGCAGAGAGGCTGGGAAAAGGAGTTTGAAGAAGGATTTGGCTTCGCAAACCAGAGTAAGATTCATTCAATCCAACAAGGAATTTCTGAACAGATTCTTTTTCAAGAAGCAACTGATATTTTTCATTGAGATTACAGGTACAAAGACCACAAGAACATGTAGGAAGGGTTTTAAAATCGACATATTCATCCCAAAGACCTTTGAACATGTTGTAATAATCAGTAATACTCTGAGTTCCTTGAGAGATATTACCTAGGGTTTTTTCTAAATAAAAAACTCTAGGACCATCACTTTTACCATATCTAATCTTGATTTCATCCCAAAGGCTTTTAGCAGAGGTGAAATATAAGAAAGTAGATCGAATAGCAGGAGCAATCGAGTAAATCAGCCAAGAAAGCAATAAAGCATTGATACGATACCAGATTGAATAGGAAACAGACTCATCTGGACTCGGTTGAGCAATGGAACCATCAATGAACCCCATCTTATTCTTCACGCTAAAAGCCATGGTGACAGACTTCTTCCAGGCGTTGTAGTTGTCTCCATTCAGTGTCTCAGAGATGATACGTAAGCCAGCGTGATCACCAGGATGCAGATAATAGGGAGACGAAGGATCTTCAATAGGATTGATCGGATTCATCGCAAATGATGCGATTAGGGTTTCAGGAAACAAAGTAAAATCGATAGAGATAAATTCGATTATAGAAATCGAAATCAACGAAGCAGAGTAAAATCGATAGAGGATCGATACCTAATCTGATACCATGTGAAAGTTAATTCTCAGGAAACAGATTAAATTGATGATGAACAAAGGTTACAGAGAGTTTCTTGGAGAAGAAGAGAGCTGATAGATTGATCGAATGAAAATTGTCTTAGCCTTATTTACAAACTACTCAGGGTATTTATACATTATTAGATAATATACAATAAAGCCCAAAGATAATATGTAGGCCCAAGACTATAAAGCTAAGCAAATCCAGTCCAGGTTCTTTATTCTTGATAATAATAAAAAACTGAAAAGTTGCAGGGGCTCGGGCACCTCCAAGCCCCTTAATAGTTCCGCCCCTGCTAACAAGTAGCTACAACCCAGCCCGAAGAATAACGAAAAATCCCTCCCTATATACAAGCACATTCTAGAAAGGTATATGCAAATAGAATTTTTTGTGAAATTATGTAATTTTGTTATGAGTGATTTATTTTCATGTTTCGCCTCCATACTAGGGAAATCACATTCATCTTATTTTTCTAAAATAAGGCGATATCTTATAGTGAGTCCCACTCGAGTCAGGAGCACCTGACCGGAATATAATTTGTCATTTGAGGTGCTTCTCAGAGGCATTTTTTGATGAGATTTTGTGAGAATGTTCTTCTAGCAGTGTAGAATAAGTCACAAAATTTCAACTTAAAATTCAATCGGGTAGTCAGTTAGTTAAGTAAATTATTGAAAAACACTACATTGTTTAAACATATAAAAAGCACATTTCTTTTCAATTATGTACTCGGTATTTAACTGCATTCATGATTGAATTTTAAGTTGAGATTTTGTGGACATAATTTACACGTCATAAAAACATTCTCACATAATTTTATCGAACAATTTTACCAGAAACCACCTCAAGCAATGAATTCCGCACAACAGTTCCGGTCAAAAGCTTCTGATATATGAATTGTCCTCTAGTTATAGTTATCTCATAAATAAGTAATCTGTATAAATTTACTATTTTATCACATATAGCTATGACATCATATCATACGGGTATGAATATAGGGAGAATAATATAATAAATTATTGTACTTTTATAACGCGTAAGGATGTTTTTACTTGGACTATAATTTGCTAGTCTGGTCTGGTATGATCTGGTCTAGTCTGAATTGGTCTGGTCTGGTCTGATAAGGTCTGGTTTCCTTGTATTTTTATAACTATCCAAGTCTGGTCTGGTCTAGGATAAATTACAGTCCAAGTAAAAACATCCTAGGAAAAATACAGTAATAAATGAAAACGTCATCTATGTACAATTATCATCTAATGTAACTATCACTACAAAACAAAACACGGGATTGGCAAGGATACACCAAATCTGTGCCAAAAACACTTTGGCACGAGCAATTTGGCACGAAAAATTGGTAAACGCGTGCCAAATTCCGTGTCAGTCCCGTAATATTTTTGTTTTGTACTCCGTATGTACAATTATCACCTACCGATGTAGTATGGTTTTCACCTACTACACCAAGTCTTTAATAGTGGCAAAATGTTTTTTGTACACTTTCTAATACCCACCAGTACACCATATATAACTGGTGGGCGTAGCTCAACTGGTAGCGAGGGAGTGCCCCAAGGGTTAGGTCCCGGGTTCGACTCCTAGAAACTACGATGAGAGGTTACTCAAAAGAGGGCCTCTTCAAGTACAGGGGACGGAGCTCCACTCTCTATCTGTCAAATTGTGATTATAGTCCAATTTACATCCTCCCGTCCTGCCGTCCGATCGGTGTTGGGGGGCCCTCAGGGATGGGGTGACATCCTTTTTTTTAAAGCCCCCCCCCAAAAAAAATTACCCCCTTTCTCCCACCTCAACCCCACGTGCGGCACTTTCTCTCCAAAAAAAAACAACGCACCCACTCCCCTTCTTTCTTCTCTACTCCTCTGTCGCAACTGGTCTTCTCTGGTTTTTTTGGGTAACGATGACGGTGAAGCTGGATTTTTGGGCGTCGTGAATGAATTGTGGTCGCTCTTTGGAAGACAACATGGTCGAAGCTAACGATGATGGTTTTGGGGCTTTCTCGGATACATGTACCGGAGGCGGAGACGTTGGACATTAGGCTGGAGCTCAGCAACCTGAAGCAACAACGGTCGGAGCTGGAGAAGGTAACAGACAGAAGTCCAGAGCTGCAGGAGTTGATGGACAAATGGCCAAACATGGGAAAGATGAGAGAAATACAGCCCAAGCTGGAGAGGTGATGGACCGCCGTTGAAGGCTTCCATGGATGTTGTATGTGTCTCATCTCGTTAGGCATCTTGTTGTGTTTTCATTTTTGTAGTTTGTTTGAACGTCAAAATACATCTGTACACACATGCAACATTTGTTCACACAGGCAAATTCTTAGTGTGGTGCCTGTGTGGGCTGTAGACAGTGCATGTTGTCCTCAGTTGTATATATGTAATTGTGTGTGTATGTAGGCCTGTCAATGGGTCGGGTCTAGACCCGGACCCGACCCGGACCCGATTATTTTTAATAGGTATGGGTCTATGTTTTATTCCGTTTATCCGGACCCGAACCCGGACCCGTTAATATTTTTAATAAATGGGTCGGGTATGGTACATATGATTCCGACCCGTTAAGGACCCGGACCCGTTTATAATTTTTTTATTAATATATATTTCATATACTAATATAGTAATACATACCTAAAACTAGTATCCCATTAATCCATATTAAAACAAACTGGGATATTCTATTTTAGTTTTGTTTATTTCACTATCAAAGACATTCAATACGTTTGGATGAAAGTACCGGTTTCTTACGTGAACATCAATTTTTTTTAAAAAATAAAGATGTGTTTTACTTATTACTCCATATTAAGGATGATTGAGATCTAGATGTAGCTAGTTTGTGGAATTGCATTACATTCATGATTTATATACACGTTCTGTTTTATATTTGGTGGGTCTAATCTTCCAAAAAATCTGGCGGGTCTACCCGACCCAAACCCGAGACCCGTTGGGTCCGGGTCCGGGTCCAAAATTGTAGACCCGACGGGTAAACGGGTCCGGGTCCGGGTCCCTTATTTACTTAGCGGGTCCGGGTCTGGAACACTACATTCCGGCCCGGACCCGACCCATTGACAGGCCTATGTGTATGTACGGAATGGTGGACATGTTGTCTGTGTGTAGTAGATAAGTCATGTTTGTTTATGCAGTGTATGAAACTTTGTCTGTGTATGTCGGAACATGTGAACATGTTTGTTTGTGAAACAATTAAAGTTGTCTCTGTGTGCATATATTACTGTTTGTGTGTAGCCCTAAGTTTGTGTATGTACGCATGAATACATTGTTTATTATTTTTATGAATTCTATATTGTACCATGACAGACTCACAAGGTCAGCAACAGGATAATGAAGTTGGTTGTTGATAAGCACAATAATTACTTATGTTTTACATAAGTGATTATATTTATCTGTACAAAAATGTGAAGCAAAAAAACAGGTAAATATTCCCGAGTGAGCGGAAACATGAAATACGGCTTGGAACAGCAAAAATAGGGTCAAAAGTCAAAAGGGGTCGAAAACCGACACTTTTGGATCAATTTTGGGCATCAAAAGAGGAAAAGAAGCTAAGTACAAAATTGGGCGCAGGAACCGGCGCCGGTCATCACACATCCGGCGCCGGTTGTTGGGATTTTCCCCCAAATCGGGCCTGTTTCCAACCGGCGCAGAGCAACCGGTGCATTTTTTCACCTGATCGGCGCCGGACACCCTACAACCGGCGCCCGTTGTTCCGATTTCTGCTACAAACACAGCTACGTGCAAGACATTTCTTGATGGGAAAACTTCATCTTCCTCATATTTGATCAAATATCTCCTCCATACCTGATTGTTGGGCTTGAATAGACTAAAAGATGTCATTCTTTAGCCTATATAAAGCCCTCAATTCATCAAGCAAAGATATTCCATTCCATACTTTAATTCCTAGTTTTCATACTTTGTTTTTGCTATTGTTCTTCATCAAGTTCTTGAGGAGGAAACTTCAACCTCCGAAACCATCGGTGTTTAGGTATTATTTCCTTTGTAATTTCATGTTCCATTACATTTCAATATTGTATTGTGATTAATATGAACATTAGAGCCTAATTTCTTAGCTAAGGCTAGGGATGAACCTCTATGCCCACTAGGTGTTTGATAGAAGTTCTAAACCAATAAATTGTGATTTATCCTTTATATTTTGATTGTTTATGACTATGGTGTACAACATAGAAGTATGTTAAATTTAGTTTATGCTTGCAATTAACGTTGAAGTCTAAACTATGAACATTAAAGGATAAACATATATAGTACCGAGAATAGAAATATATCCGGTCTTATATGATACGGGTATGATGTCTTGATATTCAACGGGGTTTTCGGTACATCAAAGTCTAGTCCGTAATAAGCCCCATCAATGTATAGTCCGTACATCAAAGTCTAAGTCCAAAAATCTCCAGTAGCGTACGCAATTGGAAACCAATTTTCCAGGCAATTGGACCAACAATCCAGCTTGAGGTACACACTTTTCATACACACACGTAGACACTCGTGTCTGTATACAGGCACAACGTATTTTCAAATACGTTGTACCTGTATACAGACAAAAAAAACATACACAGACCTGACTGTGTGCGTGTGTGTATGAAAAGTGTGTAACAATAAAATTTTTGATTGGACCAATACCAAAGTCCAAAAATCTACAGTAGCGTAGCAATTGGAAATCAATTGGAAATCGTCTTTGCCGGGAGAGGTAGTTAACAAAGAGACTCGGGAAACCAGCGACTACGTGGCACAGCCCGCGTAATGCAGAAGTCAGAAGATGAAGTTCGATTGGGAGAAAAGCTAGTCAGACGCACACGACCGATGACCTAATCCCAGATGACTATGGAGATGCTCGATCGGCGATGACAGATGAGGATGGTGCGGAAGTCAGATTGCAAGATATTACAAAAATATCCGGTCGTATTATGCTCAAGGTACAGCCGGTTGTACGATGTAATTACCCTCGTCATTAGTGTTTCGGTAAAACACTGGTGCATTCCTTTTCCATCCCAATGATTAGTGTGATCTATAACTTAAGTTAGGACAAACGTGAACACCATGGAATTGAAGTTCTAGCTAGAAAGTAATTATACTTCACAAAAAATGATTTGCAATTCCCGATTTTTAAAATTCACCGAATATAAATTTAAGTTTTCAGTCTAGACATTGAAATAACTTTTAATAACCAAGTTACATATTTAGGACTACATTTAAGTCCCTATGAATCTAGTTGCAATACCCTAAATAATACGTAAATAATAAAACCAAAATGTCTTGACCAATACAATAAAAATCATTTTGAGATGTGTGGACTTGTGGACATTATTTATTCCTCGACTCATTCACACCAAGATTAGATTAGCTACCTTAGATAGTTTTTATTCGATATTTTGATATATAGATAGTATATTGTACGTAGTATATATACATCCTCCGTCCCGAAAACAAGTTCCGTCTTTCCTTTTCGGGCAATATCAAAATTAAGTTTCACTTTCAAACATTTCCTTATTTGGCAACTTCTAAACAGTGCAAAACAATGTCAAACAGCGTCGAAACAGTAAAATTTACCCCCACAGTAAATTTATTTTCTTAATACTCTCTCTGTCCCACTAACAATGGGACAAGCAAGAGTAGCACACAAATCTATAAAAGTGGTTTATGTGGTTGATATTGAATTGACAAAATAAAAATAAAGAATGATTTAGAGTCACACAAACTTTACCAAATAAGGTATGAGACAATCTTAGTGGGACGGACCGAAATGGTAAAATAGGATAATCTTAGCGGGACGGAGGTAGTATGTGTGAATTTTAACCCGGAACTTGTTTAGGGGACAGAGGGAGTATGATACTCCGTACTTCATACTTGGTAGTATATACGAAGTATTATTTTTGGGTGACTATAATATACCTACCCTTTCATCAAAAAACTTGAAGATGAATATACATTATTAAAGTCCATATTAATGGTGCATAATAACGTATAATATACTTACGTCTTTATGAACCGTTCACCATCCACGTACTGCACACATACATACAGAAATCTTGGTTATTAATTAGTCACAAGCTACTTTCTAAACATTCCTTCCTTTTAATTTCAATATACACTACTCATAGCAATATAGATCTGACCGCGATAGAAAGAAAATGAGAGTATCCAAAATTTATTTTATGTTATTTTTTCTAACTATGAGTAATATAAGATTTTCGATTGAAATAATAAGTGAGGAAGACCCAGGAGTTCTTGAGTATGTACAAAGTTTATCAGGTTGTTCAGATAAGCAGCCACCTTGTGACGAATGCAGGAAGCAGTATGATTTACCGAAAAGCGGGGAAAGGGGGTTGGGGTTGCCAAAAGACGGGGATTTATCTAGGGTTTACCAAAACAAGGGAGTCGGAACTCCCAATTCCGACTAGAAGTTAGGGTTGCCAAAAAATTCCCTCCCCCCCTAGTCGGATTACCCAATTCCGACTAGGGAAAAAATATATTTTTTTTTCGAATTTTGTTTTTGATTTCCAATTAGTTAGGGTTTCGTAAGTAGGGAAAAAAAATTCCGAATTTTGTTTTTGATTTTGAGTTCGAAAAAAAATAAAAGTGGTAGGGCTAAATTATATCAATTCCAAATTTAAAATTTTTTTTAGATTCATAACATATTTTTTAAAATGAAAACTTAGCATTATGATTTTTTTAGTAAGAAAACAATTGATTGCTTTAATTTGTTTTTAAATCCATTTGTATTGTGAATTTTGTTTTAATTGCAATTTTTGTAATTTTAAGTGCAATTTTGATTTACTCCATTCGTCTATTTAGATAAAAATTTCATTTTGTTTTAAGTGAATTTTTTTTATAATTTTAATGGAAGTGAACAAAACAAATGTAGTTTTCAATATAATTTATTAATGAATAGACGGTACATACAAAATTAAATTTAATACTACATCTAATGTTGCGTGCTCGGCCCTGCTCCATCCCCACCGCCAGTGTTCCAAGCCCCCGTTGTGTCTCCATAGTAAAAAGACGAATTCAGAAATGACTTAACATAATCATCAGGTTGTGTGGACCACTGATAAGAATCATAACACGGCGGTGGTTGATCAAATGACCCACCTTGATGCGTTGAGAATTGAGGGGGTGGTTGATCAAATGAGACACCCTGTGTTGAGAATTGAGGGGGCGCTTGTGAATCCTCACCCCCATCTTCACGTTCATGTGAATCATCCTCTTCGTCACTTCCACCTGCATCTTCATCTTCATAGTGGAATATTCCCCGGTGGAGCATATCTTCATCACCTACATCCAGGGCCATCTGCCGTAATCGTTTTTGACAATCCTCATAACTCGCGCGGTCGGTTAAGAGCTGATACACCTCGTGAACGCCTTGCTTCTACATAAAAATGTAACACGTGTAAATAATATGACACGATATATGGTAGCGAATATGGTATGTATTCAAAAACTTACCACAATACCCCAATCGTGTGCTGTTGGGGTGTAGCCTGTCGTGGGCACATTGTGAGAAGGGTTCTGGACACGTGTCATACCATGCTTCTTGTACCAGTTTCGGTACCTTTGAGTTGCTTCGAGGGACATATATCGATCATAATCAAGAACGTATATATTATGTTGTATGTCCGCCCACATCGTCAAGGCACCGATCACTATGTTGGAACGAGATCCGTGATGATCAGTACCCGACAAAGGAGCATTCGGAATGTCTTGCCTTATACCGAACTGCCGAAGGAATCGATCCGGGTAATGCATTTCGGCCATATTGCAAAATATGAGCATGACTCTAGCCGACCAAAGCGGAGCATCATTAAGGATGAGAGGCGGGAGCATCTCGGACGCGTAGGGAGTGAAATCAAACTGTAAAAAGTTTAATTTACAATTTAAAAACTAGAAAAAATAGTGTATTTTAAGGCTGAATAGTACGGTTGAAGTAAAAATTTTATGTACTACCTGACTCTCAGTCATGCGGTCTAGGTCATCCCGGTACAAGCGTATGCAATGTCTTGGGGATCCCTTATATGACTTGGGGACGATCCACCTACATTTATTGATTACCGATATGAAGTTAAAAAATGTAACGTCATGTAAAGCATTCTCAATTATTAAGATGTAATTGACAACATACTTGCACCCATATGGAAGATGGCCATGTTGAATGACCTGAAGTGCTGAGGGACAGACCATCGAAATCCTCGACCAAGCCCAAATCTGTAACAAGTGCATACAACCGCCAACTTGTTTGGTTTCCCACATCGCGCCGTTGCACAAGTTATGGTAGAGGTACCCGAGAACCGCTGATCCCCAACTCCAGCGACGGGCTAAAGCCAAGTCACACTGCAAGACCTCCAAAAAGTACAATCGTATTCTTGCCCCACTCGTGTCAGGGAACAAAAACCCTCCAAGCAATTGCCATATTAGAGTCCTGGTGTGTTGGGTGACCTCTTCGTCTGTACTGTCATCTACGATCCGGTGACGGGTAACAGCACTCATAGTGATATCACTCGTGCGCATATCAGTCTGTAGAGGAGTGAAACCACACGACTGAGTGCACAGGTCAATCCACTGATCCTTACCCCTAATGGTTGGACCACTGAGGGGCATACCCCGAATGGGCAAACCAAGGATCACCGCCACATCTTGTAGACTAATGCCGACCTCACCGAATGGAAGATGGAAAGTATGAAGGGTAAACTGCGCCGACTTCGATCCTTTCAGGCTCAGAATCAAGCTCATATGGTTCTTCTAGCTCTAGATTGGCCCAGGTGGGGTCTACTGTCTCGTCATTACCATCCCTCGTGGTTGTATCGACATCACTACAAAAACCTTGTTCATAGTCTGGGTCGTCAGACTCTTCACCTGAATCTGAATGAATTCATATGACTAAATGTGTTAGATTTTGTTTAACCGAGTTATATTATAAAATGTCTGTTTTATCTAAATCAATGAGTTCAAAATTACTAAAATAAATACGGAGTACTTCTAAACAAAATCAAATTTTTCTCGAATAAAAAATATAGTTTTTAATAAAAAATGTAATATATAAAATTTAATATATATAGTTTTTAAAAATAAAACTAAATATTTCCAAAAAAAACACCCTCTAGTCGGAATTAACCTATCCGACTAGAGTTTTCCTTTTTTTTAAACTCCCAGTCGGATTTGAGCATTCTGACAGGATTAAAATTTATTTTTTATTTATGTTAAATTAAATATCGTTTGCACTAAAAAAGACATTTACATTTTTTATTTAAGAGATATTTTTTATGTGTTAAATAAGGATTAAAAACGATTTTTTTTACATTAAAAAATCTAAATTTGTGAAATCCCACATCAATTATAGTTTCCACACCATAATACTCCATATTATTTACATTAAAGACATTAATGAATTTGTACACATATTAAATTAAGAATAATATTATACACTAAATTAAAATTCCAATTTCTCAAATAAAAATTTAAAACAAAATTAAAAATTACTAAATTAACTATACTCGTAAAAGCAAAGTTAAGGCAAATTCTCAATTTAACACATTTTCTAACTTTCAAGTAATTTATAGTCAAATTTAACTCTAAAATTACAATTTAACAATCTAAATGAAAACATTTACAAATTGCTAAATGAACTACGTCTATAGTCCTACAACCAAAATTTAAGTTCAATTCTAATTTTAACACTCTTTCTAACTTTCAAGTATTTTATAGCTAAATTTACCCCTAAAATTCAAATTTAACAAATAAATTTAAAAACATTTACAAATTACTAAATCTACTACTTCTACGTTCCTAAAAAAACTAATTAAGGCAATGCAAATTATAAGTTAAAGAGATATATATGGAATATTTGGGTGTATATACCACTTTAAATATGTGCAATTAAGTATGTGTCATATATTTGTATAAATTAAACATATCAGTCTGTAGAGGAGTGAAACCACACGACTGAGTGCACAGGTCAATCCACTGATCCTTACCCCTAATGGTTGGACCACTGAGGGGCATACCCCGAATGGGCAAACCAAGGATCACCGCCACATCTTGTAGACTAATGCCGACCTCACCGAATGGAAGATGGAAAGTATGAAGGGTAAACTGCGCCGACTTCGATCCTTTCAGGCTCAGAATCAAGCTCATATGGTTCTTCTAGCTCTAGATTGGCCCAGGTGGGGTCTACTGTCTCGTCATTACCATCCCTCGTGGTTGTATCGACATCACTACAAAAACCTTGTTCATAGTCTGGGTCGTCAGACTCTTCACCTGAATCTGAATGAATTCATATGACTAAATGTGTTAGATTTTGTTTAACCGAGTTATATTATAAAATGTCTGTTTTATCTAAATCAATGAGTTCAAAATTACTAAAATAAATACGGAGTACTTCTAAACAAAATCAAATTTTTCTCGAATAAAAAATATAGTTTTTAATAAAAAATGTAATATATAAAATTTAATATATATAGTTTTTAAAAATAAAACTAAATATTTCCAAAAAAACACCCTCTAGTCGGAATTAACCTATCCGACTAGAGTTTTCCTTTTTTTTTAAACTCCCAGTCGGATTTGAGCATTCTGACAGGATTAAAATTTATTTTTTATTTATGTTAAATTAAATATCGTTTGCACTAAAAAAGACATTTACATTTTTTATTTAAGAGATATTTTTTATGTGTTAAATAAGGATTAAAAACGATTTTTTTTACATTAAAAAATCTAAATTTGTGAAATCCCACATCAATTATAGTTTCCACACCATAATACTCCATATTATTTACATTAAAGACATTAATGAATTTGTACACATATTAAATTAAGAATAATATTATACACTAAATTAAAATTCCAATTTCTCAAATAAAAATTTAAAACAAAATTAAAAATTACTAAATTAACTATACTCGTAAAAGCAAAGTTAAGGCAAATTCTCAATTTAACACATTTTCTAACTTTCAAGTAATTTATAGTCAAATTTAACTCTAAAATTACAATTTAACAATCTAAATGAAAACATTTACAAATTGCTAAATGAACTACGTCTATAGTCCTACAACCAAAATTTAAGTTCAATTCTAATTTTAACACTCTTTCTAACTTTCAAGTATTTTATAGCTAAATTTACCCCTAAAATTCAAATTTAACAAATAAATTTAAAAACATTTACAAATTACTAAATCTACTACTTCTACGTTCCTAAAAAAACTAATTAAGGCAATGCAAATTATAAGTTAAAGAGATATATATGGAATATTTGGGTGTATATACCACTTTAAATATGTGCAATTAAGTATGTGTCATATATTTGTATAAATTAAACATATCAGTCTGTAGAGGAGTGAAACCACACGACTGAGTGCACAGGTCAATCCACTGATCCTTACCCCTAATGGTTGGACCACTGAGGGGCATACCCCGAATGGGCAAACCAAGGATCACCGCCACATCTTGTAGACTAATGCCGACCTCACCGAATGGAAGATGGAAAGTATGAAGGGTAAACTGCGCCGACTTCGATCCTTTCAGGCTCAGAATCAAGCTCATATGGTTCTTCTAGCTCTAGATTGGCCCAGGTGGGGTCTACTGTCTCGTCATTACCATCCCTCGTGGTTGTATCGACATCACTACAAAAACCTTGTTCATAGTCTGGGTCGTCAGACTCTTCACCTGAATCTGAATGAATTCATATGACTAAATGTGTTAGATTTTGTTTAACCGAGTTATATTATAAAATGTCTGTTTTATCTAAATCAATGAGTTCAAAATTACTAAAATAAATACGGAGTACTTCTAAACAAAATCAAATTTTTCTCGAATAAAAAATATAGTTTTTAATAAAAAATGTAATATATAAAATTTAATATATATAGTTTTTAAAAATAAAACTAAATATTTCCAAAAAAAACACCCTCTAGTCGGAATTAACCTATCCGACTAGAGTTTTCCTTTTTTTTTAAACTCCCAGTCGGATTTGAGCATTCTGACAGGATTAAAATTTATTTTTTATTTATGTTAAATTAAATATCGTTTGCACTAAAAAAGACATTTACATTTTTTATTTAAGAGATATTTTTTATGTGTTAAATAAGGATTAAAAACGATTTTTTTTACATTAAAAAATCTAAATTTGTGAAATCCCACATCAATTATAGTTTCCACACCATAATACTCCATATTATTTACATTAAAGACATTAATGAATTTGTACACATATTAAATTAAGAATAATATTATACACTAAATTAAAATTCCAATTTCTCAAATAAAAATTTAAAACAAAATTAAAAATTACTAAATTAACTATACTCGTAAAAGCAAAGTTAAGGCAAATTCTCAATTTAACACATTTTCTAACTTTCAAGTAATTTATAGTCAAATTTAACTCTAAAATTACAATTTAACAATCTAAATGAAAACATTTACAAATTGCTAAATGAACTACGTCTATAGTCCTACAACCAAAATTTAAGTTCAATTCTAATTTTAACACTCTTTCTAACTTTCAAGTATTTTATAGCTAAATTTACCCCTAAAATTCAAATTTAACAAATAAATTTAAAAACATTTACAAATTACTAAATCTACTACTTCTACGTTCCTAAAAAAACTAATTAAGGCAATGCAAATTATAAGTTAAAGAGATATATATGGAATATTTGGGTGTATATACCACTTTAAATATGTGCAATTAAGTATGTGTCATATATTTGTATAAATTAAACATATCAGTCTGTAGAGGAGTGAAACCACACGACTGAGTGCACAGGTCAATCCACTGATCCTTACCCCTAATGGTTGGACCACTGAGGGGCATACCCCGAATGGGCAAACCAAGGATCACCGCCACATCTTGTAGACTAATGCCGACCTCACCGAATGGAAGATGGAAAGTATGAAGGGTAAACTGCGCCGACTTCGATCCTTTCAGGCTCAGAATCAAGCTCATATGGTTCTTCTAGCTCTAGATTGGCCCAGGTGGGGTCTACTGTCTCGTCATTACCATCCCTCGTGGTTGTATCGACATCACTACAAAAACCTTGTTCATAGTCTGGGTCGTCAGACTCTTCACCTGAATCTGAATGAATTCATATGACTAAATGTGTTAGATTTTGTTTAACCGAGTTATATTATAAAATGTCTGTTTTATCTAAATCAATGAGTTCAAAATTACTAAAATAAATACGGAGTACTTCTAAACAAAATCAAATTTTTCTCGAATAAAAAATATAGTTTTTAATAAAAAATGTAATATATAAAATTTAATATATATAGTTTTTAAAAATAAAACTAAATATTTCCAAAAAAAACACCCTCTAGTCGGAATTAACCTATCCGACTAGAGTTTTCCTTTTTTTTTAAACTCCCAGTCGGATTTGAGCATTCTGACAGGATTAAAATTTATTTTTTATTTATGTTAAATTAAATATCGTTTGCACTAAAAAAGACATTTACATTTTTTATTTAAGAGATATTTTTTATGTGTTAAATAAGGATTAAAAACGATTTTTTTTACATTAAAAAATCTAAATTTGTGAAATCCCACATCAATTATAGTTTCCACACCATAATACTCCATATTATTTACATTAAAGACATTAATGAATTTGTACACATATTAAATTAAGAATAATATTATACACTAAATTAAAATTCCAATTTCTCAAATAAAAATTTAAAACAAAATTAAAAATTACTAAATTAACTATACTCGTAAAAGCAAAGTTAAGGCAAATTCTCAATTTAACACATTTTCTAACTTTCAAGTAATTTATAGTCAAATTTAACTCTAAAATTACAATTTAACAATCTAAATGAAAACATTTACAAATTGCTAAATGAACTACGTCTATAGTCCTACAACCAAAATTTAAGTTCAATTCTAATTTTAACACTCTTTCTAACTTTCAAGTATTTTATAGCTAAATTTACCCCTAAAATTCAAATTTAACAAATAAATTTAAAAACATTTACAAATTACTAAATCTACTACTTCTACGTTCCTAAAAAAACTAATTAAGGCAATGCAAATTATAAGTTAAAGAGATATATATGGAATATTTGGGTGTATATACCACTTTAAATATGTGCAATTAAGTATGTGTCATATATTTGTATAAATTAAACATATCAGTCTGTAGAGGAGTGAAACCACACGACTGAGTGCACAGGTCAATCCACTGATCCTTACCCCTAATGGTTGGACCACTGAGGGGCATACCCCGAATGGGCAAACCAAGGATCACCGCCACATCTTGTAGACTAATGCCGACCTCACCGAATGGAAGATGGAAAGTATGAAGGGTAAACTGCGCCGACTTCGATCCTTTCAGGCTCAGAATCAAGCTCATATGGTTCTTCTAGCTCTAGATTGGCCCAGGTGGGGTCTACTGTCTCGTCATTACCATCCCTCGTGGTTGTATCGACATCACTACAAAAACCTTGTTCATAGTCTGGGTCGTCAGACTCTTCACCTGAATCTGAATGAATTCATATGACTAAATGTGTTAGATTTTGTTTAACCGAGTTATATTATAAAATGTCTGTTTTATCTAAATCAATGAGTTCAAAATTACTAAAATAAATACGGAGTACTTCTAAACAAAATCAAATTTTTCTCGAATAAAAAATATAGTTTTTAATAAAAAATGTAATATATAAAATTTAATATATATAGTTTTTAAAAATAAAACTAAATATTTCCAAAAAAACACCCTCTAGTCGGAATTAACCTATCCGACTAGAGTTTTCCTTTTTTTTTAAACTCCCAGTCGGATTTGAGCATTCTGACAGGATTAAAATTTATTTTTTATTTATGTTAAATTAAATATCGTTTGCACTAAAAAAGACATTTACATTTTTTATTTAAGAGATATTTTTTATGTGTTAAATAAGGATTAAAAACGATTTTTTTTACATTAAAAAATCTAAATTTGTGAAATCCCACATCAATTATAGTTTCCACACCATAATACTCCATATTATTTACATTAAAGACATTAATGAATTTGTACACATATTAAATTAAGAATAATATTATACACTAAATTAAAATTCCAATTTCTCAAATAAAAATTTAAAACAAAATTAAAAATTACTAAATTAACTATACTCGTAAAAGCAAAGTTAAGGCAAATTCTCAATTTAACACATTTTCTAACTTTCAAGTAATTTATAGTCAAATTTAACTCTAAAATTACAATTTAACAATCTAAATGAAAACATTTACAAATTGCTAAATGAACTACGTCTATAGTCCTACAACCAAAATTTAAGTTCAATTCTAATTTTAACACTCTTTCTAACTTTCAAGTATTTTATAGCTAAATTTACCCCTAAAATTCAAATTTAACAAATAAATTTAAAAACATTTACAAATTACTAAATCTACTACTTCTACGTTCCTAAAAAAACTAATTAAGGCAATGCAAATTATAAGTTAAAGAGATATATGTGGAATATTTGGGTGTATATACCACTTTAAATATGTGCAATTAAGTATGTGTCATATATTTGTATAAATTAAACAAATAGCCTAAATAAGTTATTTAAATGAATGAAAAAGAGACGGTTGCACAAGTGAGCTTATATTACGTCTTCTCACATTAGTTGCAAAAGTGCTATGCATTTAATAAAAATATAATATAGGTTATTAATTTGTCCTATCATATTTATTTAAGCTATATAATCATTTAACTCTAAAATTCCAATTTAACAATCTAAAGTAAAACATTTACAAATTACTAAATTAAATAGAACTATACATACCGGGAGTTTCCTGGTTCTGAAACGATTGGCGGTTGTTCCTCCGACTTGATGATGGGCCTTCCACTCCAGCAGTTCCGTGGAACGTCAAATTTTGTGGCGGGGTCGCTGAAGCTTCCACGTAAATGTGCAACTCCTCATACTCATTTGTGGCAATCCGGAAAAAATGACGCCATGTTCGCTCATCATGAATGGGCCATAATCTAGAAGCAACATATACCGAATTCTTATATTTCGGCAATTTTCCGTAAATTAATTTAATTTCGGAAAATCCGTCGCGTCTAACATGATTGAGAACATTTTCATGTATAGTAGTATAATCATCTCCTTCACTAATGAATAGTACAGCCCTAGGAGGTATGGAGTACTCTATTTCATCATCTTTTTGAGATGTAGAGCCATTCCAATGAACCATAAGAATAATATTACTCTCACTAGACATTTTTATATATGGTATATATTATAAATATTATATGAGAGAAGAGTGGTAAACAAAAAAGTAATGAATATATTAAAGTGTTTTTGAGTGAATATGGTATGTGGGGATGGTATGTTGAAGAAAGAAAGAAGTGGGTATGAGGGAATGGTATGTTAAGAAAGAAAGAAGTGTTTTTGGAGTGAATATGGTATGTGGGGATGGTATGTTAAAGAAAGAAAGAAGTGGGTATGAGGGAATGGTATGTTAAGAAAGAAAGAAGTGTTTTTGGAGTGTGTTTGTAAATTTTGAGAAGAAATGAATGGTTTTTATAGAGTTAGGAGATACTCCCTCCGTCCCCTTTTAAAAGTCCCGGAAGAGGGTGACACGAATTTTAAGAAAAGTGGGTTTGTGTGGTTGATATTAATTGATAAAGTAGGAATAAAGTAAGAATGATTTTGAGCCACACAAACTTTACCAAATGAGGTATGAGACATTTAAATAGGAACATCTCAATATGGTAAAATGGGACATTTAATTGGGGACGGATGGAGTACCAATTAAAATAGCGGCATTTTTTTTAAAAAAATACCCTAGTCGGATTCCCCAATTCCGACTAGGTAGTATTTTTTTTTTTTAAAAATACCCTAGTCGGATTCCCCAATTCCGACTAGGTAGTTGGCTTGATGTGGGATTTATCCGATTTATTAAAGGCTGCCAGTTTTTTTTAAAAAAAAAATACCCTAGTCGGATTCCCCAATTCTGACTAGGTAGTTGGCTTTATTAAAGGCTCTCCTGTCGGATTTCCCAATTCCGACAGGCTTGTGTGTCAGATTTTTGTAACCCTAATCTCCAGTCGGAATGCCCAATTCCGACTTACGGTATTTGGTAACCTAAAAGGAACTCCCGTTTTTTGGAATGTCAGAACGAATACTCCCGTGTTTTGGTAATTCTTTCCAGGAAGCATGTCCTCGCACTTATACAACAAGACGGTTATCATACAACAGATAAGACTCCATCACCATTATGTTGTTCACAAATTATTGAATGGGGAAGTAAGTGTTACGGTACGTGGGCAGCTAGTGATAATCAGCTGGATTACGCACAATTTGGAGATTCAGAGGAAGTATTGGACAACACTGGAAATTTATGGACACGTTGTCAATCTCAAGTTGGGGATTTTGATCCATCAAATTAGAGGATACGCAGTTCATATATATGTTCACATCAAGAGAATCCACCACTTGATTACCGTTCTGGAAGATATAATAAATGTTTATAATATGTTAATGCGAAATTTGGCCTCTTACAATTCTTGTATGTGTGTACATTTCTTCAAATTTTACTGAATGTGCCCGAATTGAAGGGCTGCGTGTGTATATATTCAAGTCCACATATATATCATATATGTGTATGTGAAAACAACGTTATATATCCCTGAGAGATGTGAATATTCTTAGGCCCGGGACGTAGAATCGTAAAATCGAGAAACCGATTCGAATCGAATGACTTATCCCGTTTGATTCGGTTCCTATAGTATTAAACTTTCTTGCTAGGTAGTTGATGCTATATTAAACCTTTATGTTTTTGTTATGTTTAAATTTCATGTTTGCACTTGGACTTTTTTTTTTATATTTGAACATTGGGATATCATGTATGTATTATTGAAGTACCATAATATTATTAATTATTATTCCTATCACTATGTATATACGGTTAGATAGGTTGTTATTTTACATTATTATCTCCATATTTGTAGCTAGTCATAATTATCTTAGTAGTCTTCATAGTTAGCCCTTGCGTGTATATAAACACACCTGTACTTTTTTTTTTTGAAAGAAAACAACCCTTCTTATAAAATTAAATCATTTGCCAAATGGCTTACAACATAATTCGGAGGCAAATCGAAAATAACATCACTAGCACTCGTAAAGATAGCATGACGAGCAAAGGTATGAGCTACTTTATTCGCCTCTCTTCTACACCACTTTACGTGAATATCCGGATTCGCTCTCAAAAGCACCTTAATGTCATCATAAATAACCCCAATTTGGGCTGCATATGACTCGCCTTGGATCCCAGCTATTATCAGCGCTGCATCTGTCTCAATCACCAAATTTGTCCACCGATTCCCACAAGCCCAGCGTATAGCTTCCCTCACTCCCCAAGCCTCTGCTATTTCCGCAGACCACTTTGCCCTCACAACTCGGGTGCGTGCCTGTATAAAAATGCCATCGCTATTCCGGGTGACCCAGCCCCACGACCACAGCCCATCCCTAGGATTATGAGCCGCATCAACGTTGATCTTGAGTTGGTTTATACCCGGTCGCTTCCACTTGTGATCCTCCTGCCGTGCCCCGGAATACACCAAGAAATTACCCTTTTCATGTGCAGCTCTCCAACTGGAAAGAAGAGATGTTGCTGCCCTCTGCACACCTGTAGCAGAGAATGTCTCATTACTCCACACAAGTCCATTTCTAGACTTCCAAATGCTCCACAGGAGCATAACAATTTTACATATCCTATCAGTAGCTAACTTATCAAACACCAGCTTTAGCCAATAATTAACAAAAGAGTCCACCTGCAACAACGAAGAAAAAACAGCTTCCTCCCAGATTGACTTAGTTGCTTGGCACTTCAAGAATAAATGAAACAAAGACTCATCCTCAACCCTGCAGATAGGACAACTCCCCACCACTTGGATATGCCTTCTTTTCAAAAACTCCCCTGTAGGCAGTAACTCATTTGCAAGCTGCCAAACAAAGATTTTCACCTTAGGAGGAATATGAAGCCGCCACGCTACAGTCCACCCTAACCAGCCATTTGGATGAATATCACCTACCAATTTCCTATAACAACTACGAACTGTATACTGACCTTTGGAGTCTTCACTCCATCGGAACCCATCCTCAACCGAATTAAAACTCAGAGGAATACTACATATTAATATAGCTTCTTCCTCGTTAAACATTGACTTAACTCGCTGGATATTCCAGCTCTTCCCATCTTCATTTAACAAAGATGCCACGTTCATATCTGCAATCCCCTGCGGTGTGATTGAGCACACCCTGCCCGACCCCTTCCCCGGAAGCCAAGCCTCTTTCCAAACAGAAATAGACCTACCGTTACCCACCATTCGCCTACATCCCGCTGCCAGCACACCTTGGGCCGCTAGTAAGCTTCGCCAGACAAAGGAAGGCGTACTTCCTAATTTTGCCTCTAGAAAGGAACTCCTGGGAAAGTATTTAGCCTTTAGAACTCGACCTACTAAAGAATTTGGATCCCTTATTAGCTTCCAGCCTTGTTTTCCTAGCATAGTGACGTGCACTTTGTCGTGTATGCACTCAAAATAATAATCAATGCGACACTAATACGTAGTATAGTGTAGTAAGGTTCGTATCCACAGGGAAATGAATACTTCTCTTTTTATAAACTAGTAACAAGGGGGGTTTTAGATTAAGTAAATGAACTTAAATTATATTTAAGCACGAAGATGAACGAGTTATGTGGTTTAATTAATAAGAAGAAGACTTGGCTTTGCTTTTATCCACCTAATGAAATGTTCGTCGATCCCGGTTATATCTTTAACTATCTTCCTCTCGAATACTCAATCGAGGAGTATATCCAGTTCATCGAGGGTAGTTATTAATAACGAGATGCGTTCATTAATAAAACTTACTATCGAGTCAATATAGAACAAGCGCCGTATATTAACTTGATAGTAGCAATAAACTTAAGATGAAAACGATTGAGATTGATAACCTCAACACAAGCGGTTTATTGGTTTAATCAATATAATTAATTCCTCTTGGCTTATTAACCATGAGAAGCATGCATTAACAACCCAAGTTTACTACCATTGAAAGAACCGAATTAATAACAAGCGTATTAACCGATTGATTCTAGTAATAATTAATATATGAAACAAAACTAATTGATCCTTTAAGTAATGCTCAAAATATTAATATGGAATATGAATAGGAAGTAATTAATATTCAAGGAAGAAAGTTAAAGAAAATAACTCACAACTTACAAATCATTAAGCTTCAAAGTAGCAAAACCAAGATGGAAGAGTTTAGCTCCTCATTTGGAGACTAAACATGAAGAAAATATAAAGAAATAACTTGTCTAAACTGAGCTTAGAAGTATATAGGAATTGGTGATCCTATTGTGGAAGAAATGGGGTGTATTTATAGGCTTTTTAGGCTTGCAGGATCGTGTACCCGATCGGGCTGTAAAGCCACTCGATCGGGTACTCGGTTGCTGCGCAGAAGTGTAAAAAACTGGAGTATACCCGATCGAGTATGTCGGCCACCCGATCGGGTATAGACACTCGATCGTGGTCAAAATCTCCCCTACATGTTGCCTTGTTCCCGGGTTGATCCGATTTGATTTTTCAGCGACTTACCCGATCGAGTATAGGGCATACTCGACCGGGTACAACACCAAAAATCAGGATCTTCATTTTTGCTTGGAATTTTTGCACCTTCCTTCCACTTGTGATGTTCACCAATGGTCCCTAGAGTGGTCTTGGACCTGTTTGAGCTCAGGACAAACCTAATCTAAACAATTTACAAACATTTTACAAACTAAACTATTACACCGAAAGTGTGTAATTTCTAGAGTAACAATCACTCAAAACTAATCAAAAACACAAATATAAACATGGAAATAACATGAATGTCACATAGATATATTAAACTCTTTCAGTCGCTTAAACCCCAAACCCCCTAGAGCTTTTGGGACACATAAAGATTTCCAGTTCTTCCACCGCATCCCTCTCCCGGAGAAATCATTCCCTCTCCACCAATAGCCATTCATGACTCTTTCTATTTCATTGATAAGATCATCCGGAAATAAAAAGACATTCATAGCGTAGGTAGGCATAGCTTGGATGACCGTCTTCAGTAAAATTTCTCTTCCCGCCCTCGATAAAAACCGATTATTCCAATTGTGTAACCTTTTAAGAACTCTTTCCTTTAAATAACTCAATATATCCTTCTTCTTCCTGCCCACTAACTCTGGCAACCCCAGATACTTACCTCCGGAAGCAAACTGGTTGACACCCAATAAATTGCCCAACTCCTCTTTAACAGTGGTCACAACATTAGCGCTAAAAGAAGCACTAGATTTCGCATAATTTATCTTCTGCCTTGAGATCCTTTCATACTGACTCAACATCAACTTGACCCCTTGAGTCTTCTCTCTATTTGCTCTGAAAAATAAATAACTGTCGTCAGCAAAGAACAGATGGGAAATTTTAGGAGCCTTGCGTGCCACAGCCACTCCTCTTAACTTACCCTCAACTTCTTGCTTCCAAATCAAGGCACTCAAACCCTCAGCCACTATCACGAACAAATAAGGCGAGAGCGGGTCCCCTTGCCTTAGACCTCGTTGTGGTAATATAGGCCCGATTGGATTATTATCAAAAGGTATACAATACGACACTGTGGTCACACACTCAAGGATTAAATCAACCCACTTCTTATTAAATCCCAACTTCAACATGATCTTCTGCAAAAAATACCCACTCCACCCTATCATAGGCCTTGCTCATGTCAATTTTAAGAGCCACCAACCCTTCCTTCCCCTGTCTTTTACGTTTGAGGAAATGATGAGTTTCAAAAGCTATAATAAAGTTATCAACTATATTGCGCCCTGGAACAAACGCACTTTGGTTCTCACAAATAATATTATCAAGGACCCCCTTAATTCTATTTGCTAACACTTTAGCAAAGATTTTATAAACAACATTACACAGTGAAATCGGCCTCCAATCACCGAGAGTTTCAGGTTTAGTTTTTTTAGGGATTAAAACAAGATTGGTTTTATTGACTTCCATAGGAACTTTCCCCCGTTCGAAACAAGAGCGGCAAAAATTAACCACGTCTAACCCCACCACATCCCAAAACTTCTGGAAGAAACCCGGGTTCATACCGTCTGGTCCCGGAGATTTATCCGGGTGCATAGCAAAGGCAGTCACCTTAACTTCTTCTACAGTTATAGGATGTAGCAGCCCGATATTCTGTTCCTCTGAAACTTGACCTCCTGCTCCTAACTCAAACTCAGTGGAAGCACATGACGAAAATATATCTTCAAAATACTCTTGCACCATTTGCTTCAATATTCCCCTGTTTGTAACCCAATTTCCTTGACCATCTCTCAGCCCTGACATATGATTATTCCTCCTTCTCTGCTTGACAGAGTTATGAAAAAACTTAGAATTTGAATCCCCTTCTTTTTACCAGAATTGCTTAGCTCTCTGCTGCCAAAACATGTTTTGTTGCTCTAGTAGCTCAACAAGGCAGTTTTTGACTCTCTGGAATTCAGCTTCGAACCTGAGACCCCGAAAACCCCGTAACTCTTTCAACCTCATCCGACATATATTTATGCGGGTAGCAAAGCCCTCTTTCTGACCATTTCCCCACACCCCCAATGCTTTGCCACAATATGATATTTTCTGCCAAATCTCTCTATCCCCATTTGAGCTCCAACTTTGTTTAATCACCTCACGACAACCATCCCTGCGAGCCCAAATATTTTCAAAACGGAAAGGCCTCTTTCTAAACTCTTGTTGGGACTCTTGAACCTTAACCCATAACATTAGATGATCAGAAGTGATCCCTTCCAAAGATTCAGCTTTTGCAGCACTAAAGCGAAGGAGCCAGTCATCGTTTACAAGGATTCTATCAAGCTTTTCCTCCACCATCGCTGTTGAGCCCCTACCCCTCTCCCAAGTCCATTGATACCCCTCGAATGGAAAATCCCGCAAACCACATGCCCAGACTGTTTCTCGGAACCCTCTCATCTGCCACAGCGGCTGGGGAGCACCCCCCCCCCCCCCCCCTCTTTTCGCTAGCAAACATGATATCATTAAAATCACCGATAACTAACCATGGAAGGTCGTTTCGATCTGCCAAGGCGTTCAACAATTCCCACGCTTCCCTTCTCCTTCTATGATCCGGTATACCATAGTAACCTGTAAGCCTCCACCTAATATCACCCTCATCCCAGCGGACCATGCAATCCATAAAGAATTGATTGGTTGCAATCACACTGACTTCCACATCTTCCTGCCAGAACAGAGCCAAGCCTCCACTTAATCCAACACTCTCCATAGCCACATACTTTCTGTAACCTAGCTCTTGCGCCACACGACCAATTCGATGGCGGTCCGTCTTTGTCTCCATTAGAAAAATAACCGATGCTTTCTTCTCCCTGACCAAGTCGCCTAAAACTTGTAGTGTTGCCAGGTTACCCAAACCCCTGCAATTCCAGCTAATAATATTCATCTTGCTTCTCCCTTGGGCAATAGTCGCCCCCAAAACTACCGGACCAACCGATACGATGATCGATGCCGGAAAAAAACCCTAGACGGAGAGCCGTCAGGGACCAGTCCGCTTTCTTTTGGAGTATACGTAAACACACCTGTACATTGTAATTGAGATATACAATCATTCCTACTTTACATGGTATCTAGAGCCAGCCTCAAACGAGCATCGTAAATTTTTTTTCCCGATGGCTATCACCGCCACCACCCCAGTGGTTCAACTCACTGCCACCACCAATTTTCCGATTAAGCTCACATCTTCCAACTACCCAGTTTGGAAATACCAAGTTCACGCTGCTCTTGTCGGCCTCGGACTTGAAGGATATGTCGATGGCACTATCACTGCCCCTGCCCAATTTCTCGATGATGAAAAATCCCAGATCAATCCTTGTTATACTATTTGGTATCGACAAGATAAAGTCATTTTGAGTGCCCTTCTAGGCAGTTGCTCCGACACCATTCAACCCGTCCTATCATCTGCACTCACCGCTCGTGGTGCATGGAATACTCTAGCTCTCACTTATTCTAGTACATCTTGTGGACACATTATTTCTCTTAAAAACACCCTAGCCAAGACTACCAAAGGGAGCAAATCTATTTCTGATTATTTGGCTGAGATGACAGTAATTTCGGATGCACTTGCTCTCGCTCAGAATCCCATATCTAAGGAGGATCTGGTCATCCATATCATTAGAGGTTTTGGGCCGGATTATGGAGATATTAAAGCTGCGTGAAACCCCACTACCCCTGGCTGAATTGAGACCCATTTTATTGGAGCATGAGCAACAAATAAATGAAGCAACAGTAACAACGGACACTCTTATGCCACTACTGTCCTCACACTGACTGGCATCAGGATGGTCCAAGCCGCAGCAGAGGTAACTCCTTCAGATGGGGCAGAGGTGGCCCAACTCACCAATTCAACCGGTCTGCACATGCAAGTCAACCTATTTGTCTTTTTTGTGACAACGTCGGCCATATTGTTCAACAATGCAGAAAATTGCAACGATTTCTTTGTGATAATCACATTCCTCATCCTGCCTCATCTAGTAATCTGATGGCTAATTATGTTGCTGCCTCGTCATCTTCACCAAATCAGCCCTGAATGTTTGACAGTGGAGCTTCCCACCACGTGGTTAATGATGCAACTCGCCTCCCTACATATGCTGAATATGGTTGTCCGGATGAAGTCCGCTTAGGTGATGGTAAGGCTCTTAAAATCACTCATACTGGTTCCTCCATTCCACCCACACCCACCCGTCCCCTCACCCTCTCTCATATATTGTGTGTCCCTCATTTAAATAAGAATCTCATTTCCGTAGCCAAATTATGCAAAACTAATAACGTTTCTATTGAGTTTTTATCTAAATTTTTTCTTGTCAAGGATCGGGTCACGGGGGCGCCACTACTGCGCGGGGAGAACAGCAATGATGTCTACTATGCGTCCAGTATTCAAGGTCCTCAGCTCAATCATATTCAATGTCTTGCTCCGTCTCAGTGGCATCATATCTTGGGTCATCCATCTAATCGTATTTTTACCTCTTTAATGAATAAAAACAAAAATCTATTTCCATGTAATTTGATAAGTCCGTATTTTGACACGTATTTGATGCGTGTTGAGATCGGATTTTAATGATTTTCCTAGATTTAAGGTGTTACAAGTCTCAATTTTAGCTCAAGTTATGTTTACCGGGCGTTGGTTCGAGTTTTGTGTTGTTTGTAGTCAAAATCAGGGAATTTGAGCCCGGCACCGGCACTTGAGGAACAATCGGGATGATTTGAGAAGCATTTTAGAATGATTTGATAGCTTTGGAGGTCACCGGAAGATTCACGATGAAGATTTGAAGGAAAAAGAGCTCTAGGACTGGCTTCGGGATCAAAAGAAGATGAATGAAGCTTGAAAACGACGATCAGGATGACCTTCTGTCAATCGTTCAAGTATATCTATTTGAAGAAACATCCAATGTACACGATTCAACTTCCCTAGGAAAGCCAACTTCAAGGGCTACAAATCATATGAAGACACCTTTGCGAGAATCTGAGAGGAAGAAGGTGAAAACAGACGATGAAGTCAGATGATCTCTGCTGCGATTTCAGAAAGACACCTTCCACCGTTTTGATCATATATCTTGATTGGATGATTCAAATCACATTCGGCAAATTGGGGTGGATAGAGGACTTCATTAGATACAACTTTCATTTAGAAAGTTTTGTCAAATTCGGAAGTTAAGTAGGCACGATCTTGCCCTCAAAGTCAGACACGATCGTGCCTGAAGAGAAAAGCACCGTGGAGTTACTGCCAGCCAGGCACGATCGTGCCTGGAGGGAGGCACGATAGTGCCTGCCCAAAATGTGCGTTATTGCTCTGGAGGCACGATCGAAGGCACGATCGTGCCTGGCTCCGAAAATCCTAATTCAGCTCAAAGTTCACCTGATTTTTTTATTTAAACAGCCTGTAAACCCCCGTTTTGAGGGGGGAGCTTAGAGAGAGTGCCTAGCACGAATTTTAGAGGGCTTTTTAGCCTTGTTCATCAATCTTTTGGGATTCTTTGTAAGTTCCACCTTTTTAATTAATGACAATTAATTCTTTTTATTCCAATTCTATTGATTCTTCAATTATGAATTGTGAGTAGTTTTAATTAGGGATTTGGGATTAATGAAGGGGTTAATCATGATGTATGGCTAGATTCTTTTCGGTTTAATTGCATGAATGCCGTTTAATTTGTGTTTGAATAATTTAATTGATCTTTTGTAACCTAGAATCGCTACTAGAATTACAATTGCATGTAGAATAAATTAAGAGAGAGATCTAATTTGTTCTAGGACACATTCACTCACACTTAATCGTTCGCTAAGAGATTAGTAGCGATTAAGGGGCCGTAAGCTCGCTCGTCTTGGCAATAATTTAGGATCCTGTCGCTTGAGAGATCAGCCTGGTCCTCTAAATTGTTGTACTCGACGCCGCGAGAACGGTAAGAACTTAGTAATGATTAGCTAGGCTCAATTAAATTAATTTCATGTAATTAGGCCTGATCTGCCAGAAATCTGGTTACCCCGGAATCGATCCATGTCCTTTGTCATTAATTAGAAAGAACCCCCGACTCTAGTTTAATCGTTTTATTCGCATTTTTATTTTCCAGCAACCCAATCTCGCACGACGCATTTTTATTTATTTCTTTTTAATCGCTGAATTTAGTTAATCTTTGATTCCCTTTTGTCCGTCCCTGTGGAGACGATACTCGTACTTACACCACTATATTACAATCTATTTTAAGTGCGAGAAAACTCACATCATAATTCTTCAAGTTAGTTCCATTGTATGTCCTGTTCAGTCAATAAAAGCACTAAACTACCATTCTTTGTTAATTCCATGTGTGCTAATCACCCTTTAGAACTGCTGTATACAGATGTCTGGAGCACGTCTACTCCATCTATTGATGGATGTAGATATTATGTCATATTTGTGGATTATTTCACCCGCTACATTTGGCTATATCCATTAAAATACAAATTTGATGTCGCCAGTGTGTTTCCACAATTTCATTGGTTGGTGGAAAAATATTTTAATCATAAAATTACTACACTTTTTTCTGATAATGGGGGCGAATTTATCAAATTGCGTGCCTACCTAAATACTCATGGAATTTCACATATGACTACTCCGCCTCACACACCTGAGCATAATGGGCTAGCTGATCGGAGGCATCGTCATATTGTTGAAACTGGTCTGTCTTTACTTCACTATTCTGGTCTTCCAATAAAATACTGGACGTTTGCATTTCAAACTGCTTTTTATCTAATAAATCACATTCCTACCCCGGTCCTTGATAATGACACCCCCTATTTCCACCTTTACCACAAAAATCCCAACTACACTAAATTACAACCATTTGGCTATTTGTGTTATCCGTGGTTAAGACCATATACTCATAATAAAACTGAGCCTCGATCCATACCATGTGTGTTCATGGGTTATTCATTGTCTCAATCTGCTTATTTTTGCCTTGATATATATCAACACAAAATATATACGAGTCGGCATGTCAAATTTGTGCCTGATATATACCCGTTTCGTGACATGCGATCTCATATTCAAAATTCTTCTCCACCATGCAAATCCACTCATAGCCCAGCCATGTGCTCCCTATCTCCACCTCATCTTATCACTTCATCCGCACTTCCAGGTAACCACAACAATAATTCAAATTCTCCTTTATCCCCTTCCAACAATACCTCCACCCAGCAGTCAACCTTATCCTCCTCTGTCGACCCCCCATATACTCCCTCCACAAATATTAACTTCTCTCACCAAAAGGGCCCACTAATAATTCCATCCCCACCTAATAATCATACCACTCCATCTATTACGGATCACACTCCTCCCATGCATAATACACATAATAATCATACCACCCCACCTATCACGAATCACAATCATGCATCGCAAACCCCTATTCAACCTCCTCCTCACATGTATAATATCCCAGATGATCCACCCACATCCTCACTGCCCTCTTCTGAGCAGACCCATCATTCCCGTCCTACCCATCACCGAATTCCTAATCCAAAATATTTTGGGAGTCAATTTGTCAACTACACCACCACTCATCCCATACGACCTACCCTAGAACCAACGAGTGTGAAACAAGCCTTAGCGGATCCTAAGTGGCGTTTGGCCATGCAAGAAGAAATGGGGGCTCTTCAACGTAACCATACCTGGACACTGGTTCCACGTGCAGCTCATACACCCATCTCTTGCAAATGGCTTTTTCGTATCAAAAGGAATGCAGACGGAAGTATTGTAAGGTATAAGGCAAGACTTGTTGCCCGTGGGTTTCTGCAACAGGCTGGTCGTGACTATGCGGAAACATTCAGTCCGGTCACTAAGCCGGCCACTATCCGTATTGTCCTTGTTATAGCTCTCTCCTGTCATTGGCCCCTTCGTCAATTAGACGTAAATAATGCATTCCTCCATGGCTCGTTGTTGGAGGAAGTTTACATGATGCAACCGCCGGGATTCAAAGACTCATCTAATCCCACACATGTGTGTCGGCTCCAATAGGCACTCTATGGCCTTAAGCAAGCACCACGTGCGTGGTATCTTGAATTATCTTGGTTCCTTCTTTCTGCAGGTTTTCAGCGGTCCAAGGAAGATGCATCCTTATTTATATTTTCTCACGATAATATTCTGTTGTACTTTCTTGTCTATGTTGATGATATAGTGATTACTGGGAACCATGCTACTGCTCTGGAACAATTTATTCAGCAACTCACGACCAGATTTTGTGTTAAAGATCTTGGAATCTTACATCATTTTCTTGGGGTTGAAACTATTCCACATCATGAGGGGATCTTCCTTTCTCAACGCCAATACATTTTGCACATACTTGAGGAGTGTTATATGGACGGAGCTAAGGAGTCTGCCACTCCTATGAGCTCCAGCTCTCCGCCACACCTTAATGATTGTAAGCACCCAACTGATCCCACCCAGCACCAGCGAGCTCTTGGCTTATTACAATACTTGGCATTCACAAGGCCTGATATCTCATTTGCCGTCAACCGGTTATCTCAATACATGCATGCCCCAACGGATGTACATTGGAAAGGAGTTAAACGTATTTTATGGTATCTCAAAGGTACCTTGAATTATGGCCTTTTTCTGAAACGTTCCCTCTCACGCTTACTGCCTTTTCGGACTCAGATTGGGGGGGGAATTCATGATGGGGGGAAATCTACTACAGCATAGGTGTTATATCTTGGCTCAAATATTATTTCCTGGAAATCAGCAAAGCAAAAGTCTGTATCTCGCTCCTCTATGGAAGCTGAATATAGGGTTGTGGCACATGCCAGTGCGGAGATCTTATGGGTTCAAAATCTTCTTCATGAATTAGGCATTATATTATCTCAATCTCCTCAGTTATTATGTGTCAATCAAGGTGCCACATATGTGTGTGTTAATCCGGTGTTTCACTCTCACATGAAACATGTTGCACTTGATTTCTTTTTTGTTCGGGACTTGGTTGAAATTGGGCAACTTTCTGTTCGTCATATTTCCAACAAGTTTCAAATTGCTTACATACTCACAAAACCCCTTGGTCAAGTTCCATTTGAACGGTTTCGGTCCAAGCTAGGAGTTTCCAACGGAACCTCTATCTTGCGGGGCGTATTGAAGTACCATAATATTATTAATTATTATTCCTGTCACTATGTATATACGGTTAGATAGGTTGTTATTTTACATTATTATCTCCACATTTGTAGCTAGTCATAATTATCTTAGTAGTCTTCATAGTTAGCCCTTACGTGTATATAAACACACCTGTACATTGTAATTGAGATATACAATCATTCCTACTTTACATGTATAATGTAATAGTCATTACTTCGACAATTATTCTCATGATTTCAAATTTGAATGTGTTTATGTGAGTAAAATGTGTTCATTTTAAGAGGATAATAAATTTTTATATACACAATCGAATAAAGGTTAGAACCGAATCGAATTTAACAACATAACTACATTTTTTACTAGAACCAAACCGAATTTAATGCCTACAATTTTAACTAGGGAAAATGGAAACTAATAATTCAACCTTTTAGCGGCCTTCCTAAAATAGTTCCACCTTCCCGTGATCAGGAATAATCCAACCTTTGCACCCCATCTTCATTCTCTGGTCCCTCACCAGTTGATGACCTGTTATTCCAGTTTTTTTCATTTTCTTTGCAAATCATTCAACCATAAATCCCACCTTTCACAAATCTCTTTCAAGCGGCCCCACTTATTATTTTTCTTTTTTCTTCCTAAAAATTTTTCCTTTATTTTTCTAAATTCTTGTTATAATAAAAATTTAGAAAAATAAAAAAAAGAAAAATAAATATTAAATAAAATTAATAAAACGTACACATCAGAAAAATGAAAACTATAAAATTAAAAACTCACAAAATTAAAATAAAAATTAAAATAGTAAAAAGCAATATGCAGGGATGAGCTGCCGCTTCAACAATCTCCCAACACCACCAGTTCCGACCATCAAAAAAAATGACAACATGTGTTAGTAATGCCATGTTGGTGATTTTTTTTAGAAAATGTTGGCATTTTTAAAGAGACAAATATCATATTAATGGCATTTGCAAAGAAAAAATTGTGGTGGATACACAAAATGGCATTTTTTTCGTGAATCGAAGTTGGCATTGCTGGGAGGTGGCGAGCCTGCAAGAAAGGCCTCCAATATTTTTATATTTTTAATGTGTTTTATCTAGTTTTATTTACTTTTAAAGTTTTCTTTAAAATATTTTTTATCACAATTTATTATTTTTATTATTTTTAAAAAATAGTTTTACCATTTTATTTTATTTTGTTTATTTTTATAAATCAAAATACTTTTTTTTTATTATAAGGGTAGAAATGTAGAATAAGAAGGTAGACGGTACTTTAGTCTTATTTTGGGAAGATAAATAACAGTCTTATTTGTGCATTTATGAATTAGTTTAGTCCTGTTTTGGCGCTATTTTCTCAAAAATATATTAGTGGTGAAATAAAGGTAAGAAAATGAAAAAGGAAATAAATAAGAGTAAGAAAAAGAAAGTAAAGTAAAATGTTAGTACAGTGAGAAAAAGATCTTGTATAAGGAAACTAATCCGAAAAAATACATAAAAAAGAAAATGAAATAATAAACGGGAAGAAGAAAAAGAAGGAAAAATGAAATACATAAACATTAGGAAAAAATTGAAAAGAAATAAAAATAAGAATAAGAAGACCAAAAAGGGGAATAAAAGATTCAAGACAATAAAAATAAAAAGAGAAAAGTTTTAGGGAGAAAAAAATAAAAATGATACGTGGGACCACTTGGAGAATATTTGTGAAGGATGAGATTTATGGTTGAATGATTTGCAAATAAAATGAAAAAACTTGGAATAGTAGGTCATCAACCAGTCAGGGACCTGCAAATGAAGATGGGGTGCAAAGGTTGAATTATTCCTGAATTATGATAAGGTGGGACGATGGTAAGAAGACTGCTAAAAGGTTGGATTATTAGTTTCCATTTTATCTTTTAAATATATTAGGCTTAAAATATATATCTATCATACCAAATCAAACCGTACTAGACTTAGGCTATATTTGACAATTGACATGATATTTCAAAATGGGCAAGTTTTTTTTAAGTTCAGCCAATAAATGGAGAATTAGCATTGTTTGAATGATAGACTCATAGAGCTTAAATTAAAAAAAAAAAAGGCTTGAGCACCTAGGGTTATTCACACACGTAGGAAATTCCACATAGAAGTAGAAGTGTAATAGTACTACAAAAAAGTTTCATAACTATATAGTTTAAAACAAGGGTAAAGAATAAAAGCAATGACATAAATACAAGGAATGAGAAAATAACATATTTTTTTATGGTGTGTTTGGGAATTGGTTTTTTTTTTTTTTTTGGGGGGGGGGGGGGGGGGGGGAGACATATATGTGAGGGTTGATAAGTAACCCTCCTGTTTATGTTTAGCAATTTAAAAAATGTGGAGGAATGGTGTTGGAAAGTTTTTGTGACCCAAAATCCCTCAAATGCTAAATTTTTAAGTTCTCCCAAAATAGTGGGGTTCATGAATAACTAACTAAATGATAATTTAATCTCAATTTAAAATGAATTATCAGTTCAACTATTTGAATTCGTCATATCTGAGAAGCAATTTTGATTATAATTCTTTATAAGATTTTTTTTTCAAATTTACTACTCCCAAATAAGAAGAAAGTTTCTACACCTTCCTTATCCTTTCCCCTCCAACAACTTACCTTCAAATCCTTCCTCTCCCCTTCTCCCCAACTTGCAAACATACCCTTAAATGTAAAAATAATGAACATAGTCCCATAGTTCAAAATTTCTTCAAACGCAAGATTAACACTTTCAATAAAAAAAAACATGTAACGAGTTGAATGATAGACATGACAAAAAGAATTTATCCCAATATGATGAAAATAAAGTATTGCATTAGAATTGTTTTGTACAATATCTGTTTCCCACGGTTCAATAATGCAAGCAACCCATTTCTAAATCTGAAGATAACATGAATTAATTCATAACTACTCTTCCAATGTATAAATAAATATTTTAGAAATACACAATTTTATTTAACACGTAATGATTTAAAATAAGTTTTCCAATGTTTAGTAGGGTTATTATCCCAAATCAATTTAATCCCATTTTTTATATTCCCCATTATGGTACCCATAGACATTAAATCGGTTGGACACATGTACATATTTAAACTACGACAATCACGTCTCTATTGATGGAAAAATCTATTCAAATTAGTTGGCAAATATGATCATGAGATTAGGCAAATGGATATGAAAACCGTTTCCTTTAATGAAAACCTCAAAGAGGAGGTGTGCAATCATATATACACTACAAGAAATGTTACATTTGTTGACACACATTCTTAATGATACTTAAAAAAGTGTCACAATAGCTTGTATATATTGACACTTTTGTGTGACAAGAAATTTATTTGATTTTTTATTGAGTGCATATATACAATATTATCAACACATAATAAAAAGTAACCTTCACTTAACTCAACAAGTACTCCACAATTGTTTAGAAAAAATTAAATTTAGTTTTGCTGACACACTTAAAAAACTTAAAGGAATGCTCAAATGAAGTTACCTAATACGGAGTAGATAACAAATGCGGAGTCATTAAACAACTAGAACTAAAACGGGAAGTTAAGGGCTCGTTCGGTATAGTTTTGAGTTTTCTGTTTTTGGTTTTTTAAAAACAAAAAACTGTTTTTAATTTTCTACTGTCAGTTTTTTTGAAATCGTTTTGTTTTAGTCCTAATTCATTTTCAGTTTTGTCATTCCAAGAAAAAAATAATTATTGGTGGTCCGGTGGTGGTACGGTAGTGGCCGGTGGTGGCCGGTGGTGGTTCGGTGGTGGTCCGGTTGTGGCCGGTGGTGGTCCGGTGGTGGCCCGGTGGTGGCCGGTGGTGGTCCGGTGGTGGCCGGTGGTGGTCCGGTGGTGGTCCGGTGGTGGCCGGTTGTGTCCCGATAGTGTTCCGGTAGTTGGGTATTGAAGATAAATGATAGGGAGTAACAAATTTATCGAAAATATGTTTTGTGGATTTCAGAATTATGTTTTCGTTTTCTAAAAACACTTACAAAGATTATGATTTTGGAAACAAAAAACAAATTTTTACCAAACTTGTTTCTGTTTTTTTTCTAAGAAATAAACAGAAACCTAAAAACAGAAACGTTACGAAACACACCCTAAACATCTCATTTCAAAAATCAAAATTCGAAGACGTCCTCGGAATCCGACCTCCCACGAAAAGGTCGATCGTCTTTCCGCAAACCCTCTAATCAGCTTTGATGTACGATCATGCTCAACAGAGTAGTTCATATCGTTTAGAATGCTCTTGTATCCTCTTTGAGCAGAACATCCAGATTCAGCCGTCGCCAATTTGAATTTAAGCGGATTCGGTAGCACCTCAATTATATTACTAGGACTCATCCAATCCCGCTTCTCAATATCCCTTAGATTGGTAATGCTTTTTATTTTTTATGGATTGATTAATTTGTATATTTGATCTAATATACGCCTGAGTGATTTGTTCATTGCTTTCTATTGATTTTGCTTTTTATGGATTAATTTGTATTTGATCTAATATCTGCGGAAATGATTTGTTCATTGCTTTCTATTGATTTATTATTTGATCTATGTCCGCTGGAGTACGCTAATATTTAAGCCTCCTTATATTGATCTAGCATAAAGAAATTAAAAGGCTTTCTACTTTTCATGGATTCCTACCCTACTCTGTTTATATTTCAAACATTTCATACATAAATGATAAAATCTGTAATTTAGATCATGAGTTAAGATAAATTGTGTTACACAAGAGTTCTTAGTTTTATAGATTTAATTATTAAAATCAAATCTTGTTTATGTTTTATATCCACACCTTTGATTTCTATATTATATACTCTGCTGCACTCAGTGACATTGACCTATCAATATTAACATCCGATAGTTCTATACTAATTTATACGTAGTATGTATTATATTAACTTGTGATTTTTCGTAATTGATCATTTCCCTTTTGGAGATTTGCAGTTTATTTGTTGAAGTTTAATGCTAAAATCTGATATTGTGAACTTTCTTCTTTGAACCTATAGAAGTTTGGTGTTTTAACCTATACCTTTGTGTAGCTTTTCAATTGATGATGATTTTTAGATACAATGTTTGTGTTTATGATTATTGTGAAAGGAAGTATGCGAACATGTCTTGTCTATTTCAATTCTATTCTGTGCTTATTATGATTATTATCTGTATTTTTCTTCAAGTAACTCCCAACCTTAGTTTGCTAATTAATACCCCGAGTACTACATATATTCTTACTCACCCACACTTGACATGCCTCCATGTTTTATCTTCAACTTGTTTTATTCAAAAATAATGGCTATTTGTCAAACTAACTTCACCCTTGTTAATTCTATCGAATTGAAAAAATAATACGTAGTGAATATTAAAAGGGAATTAAGGTGCTTATGTGAATTATGTATGAAAATATTAAACTGGGACAATGTGAGTAGTATTTAGGGATTTTTAGTCCATATTTTCCCATTTATTTTAGTTTTAAATTTAAAAAAAAATGTATGACGAAATTAGTGTTACATATAATTAATCAATATACCATATAAAGCAATTGAAATACAACTATAAATATAAAAGTGTCTATACAACGTAACCGTGTAAAAGTGCCACACACAATAGAGGTGAAAGAGCTCATATGTCAATATAATTTGAATATAAACATAAAAATTTGAAAAACTATATGACACACGCACATTCTTATCTGTGAATAAGTTTTTTTTTTTTTTTTTATACTACCTCCCTTCTTAAATATTTACTTCATATAACATATTAAATGTTATATAATTCATGTATTCGACTATATTTGATTCAGTTATGTATTAATAACTTTTAAAAAAACGTTAGTATAACTATATAATATCTGTGAATTGGTAAGATAAGACAGATTCAAACCTGGACCCTATCAAATGCTGACATCAAGAAGAAGATGGGTGTTTTGATATCTTCCTCTAAGTTTGGTGGGAAAAAACACTACAAAGTTTAAGAAATATGGAGTATAATGTTAATACTTAATACTGCTCCGTTTCAAATCTTCTCCCAACTTAACTTTTGCAAAGTATTAAGTAGTGGATGAGAAATATCAACACAGTAATTAATTCTTTCTTTAGTAATAGATCAGATATGATGAGATACTTTTGGATACTTGCCATCTCTGCACTTAACTTTGTAGTGCAAGATATGGGCAGCATATCTTCTGATCTCTGTGAACAATTAAAAGGGTGTACGTACACATTTTATGAAGTGAAAATGTAAACACATTTTAAGTATATATGTAGAAATTACAAAAGAAATCGATGACAAGAATAATGTGATGTATAGCTAGAGGATAAGTTTTAAGAAGAATACATGGAGTTGTATTAAGCCCTCAAACATTGATAGGAACTCATTTCCTTGAATGTGGTTTTTCCTGTTAAAAATTGATACACATATTACGGATTTATAAGCACCTTTAAAAATTTTATGAAATTTAATTTGTTAGGATAAATAATTTATTATGAAATGCCATAAAGTTTAACAAACTTACGAAAGGAAAAAATAACCCCCATCACATAAGCACTTTACTCTAGAGTTGGATGGAAAAAGATTCCGAAATATGTCGCAATATATGGTTGTTGCTACTCCCCCAGCTGAACCACCAACTAAGAGAGCCTACAAAATATGCAATGTATGTTTCTAAATAAGCACAATGTTACGTTGTTTATAGATTATAAACATGCTTTCACATTATCATCATACTGGTGCAAAGTGTGTGTGTGGTCTTCGATATTGACTACAAAAAATGACTTAATAAACATGATTAACATAAGAATATTGAATAGAAATACTAGCTAGATTGAGAAGTTGATTGACAAAGCTAGCTAGTAGATGCTAAGAGAAATTTTTATATGTAAGAGCTAGTAATATTTCACCAGTTAATTACATACGAAATACTATGTTCTTCGTATAAAGTACATTTTGTTTTTGCATACATTGAGGTATGGAAATATAGTGATCATGTTGAGCATTAAAGTAAATACGTACATTTTTTGTATTCCCCATGCCTTTGTGCAACAACTCTTGCATAACAGCACTGAAAATTCTCCCTCCTCTAAAGTAAAGCTTAGTAAAGCTTAGTACCGGGTTTAAAAAAAAAAATAGTACCCTGCAAGATATAGTTCAACAAATATGGAGTATAAACACTAATTTTTTAAACAAAACAAACAAGTCTATAAAAGGGTTAATGTACAGATTACATGCAGAACCATATCCATCTACTCGATAAAAAAAAACATCATATTTTAGTTGATACGCCTATATGCGAAGTTATTGGCCGGTAACCATGGGAAGATGTAGGGGTGGAGCCCACCCCAAACTTTTATTTTGATTTTGATGCATTTATTTTCAAACATTATAATGCTAATTCTAATTAAGTGAAATTCGTACATTCTAATTAAGTGAAATTCGTACATTTGAAATTTCTTCCAAAGATTGAATTTCCTGTCTTCTTGGGTAATAGTCTAAGAAATTGGGTACAGAAATGTGCAAAGTATTTTGAATTATGTGCGATTGAAATACCCAAAAGATTGACCTAGCATCACTGTATCTAACTGGTAGAGCGGAGACCTGGTTCACTAGCTACATCTCTATTCATAAAAAAGAGTAACATGGGAATAATCCGTGATTGATATCGGTGCTAGATTCAATGAAGAATTAGGAAGTACTCCCTCTGTCCCGCTAAGATTGTCCCATTTTACCTTTTCGGGAAGTCCCAATAAGATTGTCTCATACCAAATTTGGTAAAGATTGTGTGGCTCTAAACCATTCTTACTTTATTCTTACTTTATCAATTTAATATCAACCACACAAACTCACTTTTCTTAATAATCGTGCCACCTTCTCTCGTCCCAATCTTAGTGGGACGGAGGTAGTACAATAGTTGAAGATTCTAATAAGCTACAACAACTAAACTTTTTAAATGAGCATATGGATAGTTACAAAGAAGTGACCAATTACTGGAGGAATTCTTTTTGGACAGTTTCATTGGGGGACTTAACCCCACTAATAAGCATTTTGTCAAAGCCTTCAAACAGTTTGGAGGCCTTAAAGAGGGTAGGGAGAAATGAAACAAAAAGACCAGCTTATAAAACTTGAGAGAATAGAGTAATAGCTCCATACAAGAATACATCTTATTTAGGTAATCAGGGGATATTAGCCAAGCCTCCAACTGGTTTGAAGGATCCTAAAGGTGCCCAGTTTACAGGAAGGAAGACTATGACAGCAGACAGTGAGGAAAGAAGAATAAAAACCTTTGTTTTTACTGTGATGAGAGTTACTACCTTGGGCATAGATGCAAGGCTCAAATGTATAAACTACAAATTCTTCCTATTGATCAAGAGCACAGTTCTGAATCTCCAAAAGAAGAAAAGTTAGGGGAAACGAGTCACTTTGTTGAGAGACAAGGTGAGAACATAGAAGAATGAGAAGTGCAACTTCTAATCTCCCTAAATGCCATACCTGGTCATCAACAATACCAGACTATGAGAGTAACCGGAAGGGTCAAGAATAATGATCAATAATTCAAGAAGTACACATAACTTCTTGGATTTCCATATGGCCAGAAAGCTATGATGCAGAATTTATAAGTCTATTCCTTTGGAAGTTTCTGTTGCCAATGGTGAGAAATTAATCACCAATCAGACTTGTTATGACTTTAGATGGAAGATACATTGTCATGAGTTCCAAACTAATGTTATTAGTACCTTTGGGAGGTTGTGAGATGGTACTAGGCATATAATGGTGACGTGCACTTTGTCGTGAGTGCACTCAAAATAAATTCATCACTAGCACTTATACGTGAAGTAGAGTTCGTATCCACAGGGAAAGGAATAACTTTCTTTTTATATAAATAGTAAATAAAGGGGGTTTTTGATTTTGAGTGATTTAATTTAATTAAACACGAAGATGAACGAGTTATATGGGATTAAATTCAAGAATAAAAGGGACTTGGTCTTGCTACTTTCCACTTGTTGATATATTTTAGTCGATCATTGTTATATCTATAACTTATCCCCTCTCGAATACTCAATCGAGGAGTATATCCAATTCATCGAGGGTAGTTATTAACAACGACCGTTCATTAATAACCCTTACTATTAGTCAAGTATAGAACACCGCCATATACCGACTTGATAGTAGCATTTAATCTCTTAACTCCTTGATGAAATCAATTGAGATTGATAACCTCAACACAACGGTTTCGGTTTAACCAACAAAATTAATCCCTCTTAAGTTTATTAACCACGACCGTGCATTAATAAACCGAAGTTACTTGTGAAACCATCAACGATTAACCATCGGCTTGTTGAACGTTTCTAGTAGTAATTAATGTTGAGATGTTAACTAATTGTCATCTTAGCAACACTCCCCAACATTAACATAGAGATAGATTAAGGGAAGAATTAATATTCAAGGAAGAAGATTAAATATGAATAATCCTACTATAACTAATGTCAAGATGTTATCTAATTGTCATCTTAGTAACACTCCCCAACATTAATATATAGAGGAAGAAAATAAATACTACTATAACTAATGTCGAGATGTTAACTAATTGTCATCTTAGCAACACTCCCCAACATTAATATATAGATAGATTAAGAGAATAATTAATATTCAAGGGAAGAAGTTAAGAAAATATCTCACAACTTTAATAATCAACAAGCTTCAAGAGCAACACCAAGAAATGGAAGTTTAGCTCCTCATTTGGAGACTAAACATGCTAAAAGAAATATAAAGAAATGCTATTCTAAACTGAGCTTAAGAGTGTATATGAATTGGTTTCTTAAAGTGAAGGAAAGGAGGTGTATTTATAGGCTTTTTGAGGTGCAGGCTCGGGTACTCGATCGAGTATATACAGATACTCGATCGAGTATGTGTAGAAATACCAGATTCGAGGTATACTCGATCGAGTATATGTTCATACTCGGTCGAGTATGTGCAGAAAGTGATATTCGAGCCATACTCGACCGATTTCGGGTTTAAACTCAAAGGCATACTCGATCGGGTATGTCGGTCTACCCGATCGAGTATAGACACTAAATCGTGGCCAAAATCTTCCCGGCATGTTCCTTTGTCTTCGGATCCGATCCGATTTGAAGTTTCAACCTTATACTCGATCGAGTATAGGTAATACTCGACCGAGTATAGGCCAAAATCAGGATTTTCCCTTTTGTCTTGTGATTTTGCACCTTCCTTCCACTTTTGGGGTTCACCAACTGTCCTTTGAGTGATAGTAGACCTGTTTGAGCTCAGAATAAACCTAATCTAAACAATTTACAAGAATTCAACAAACTAAACTATTACACCAAAAGTGTGTAATTTCCGAAATACTAAACAACCAAAACTAGCTAAAACGTAAACATACATACGGAAATTACAAGTGTATCAACTCCCCCACACTTAGTTCTTTACTCGACCTCGAGTAAAACAGAAACATCCAACCGGTTTAAGAGTTTTCCAAAAGTTCAAGAAAGAAGGAAACTAAGACCACCAAGGGGAAAAATGAGTCTTTACAACAACATTCTTTCTTGGGTTTAATGATCTTCTATGCTCCATCTTCTTGCTTTTTTTTTTTCTTTTTCTTCTCTTCTTCCTCTTTTTCTCCAAAGAGATTAAATGAGTGCATGCAAAAATAAATATTTCTCTCATATCTCTCATTTTGCCTAGGAGCCTTTTCAGGTTTTCATCCTAGCATCTCTTTTCATTTTCCATTCTCCCAACTCACTCATCATTTTTCACAAGCCTTTTTTTTGCTTAGATTGCCCATTTTGTTGGGTTTTCAACCTAACTAGCATTTCTTTTCTTCATTTTTTTTTTTTTTTTTAAAGAAGTTCATGCGTAGTAAAAGGTAGAAAATAAGATTACATACCCATGATGAGTCTCCTCCCCCACACTTAGTTCAAGCACTGTCCCTAGTGCCCAATTTCGGCTTTTGTTGTTTGTGGAGTAAGGTGATTTTGATTTTTGGTGGGTTGTGGGTGTTTTGGTGGAGAAATGATGGAGATATGGTAGAGGGAAGGTAGAAAAAATGGAGTTTTGGGGAGAAGGGGTCGAGGTTGGTATGGGTGTTTGGAGAAGATGAAGTGTTTTGGGGTGTGTTTTGGGGTTAAGTCGCAGATGTACCCGATCAGGTACTCAACACAGGGGTTCGAGTTTGAAGTTTTCCAGTAATACCCGATCGAATATGGCTTAATACTCGATCGGGCCTTCAAGACAGGGTCTGGTAGGTTGATTTTCCAGACATACTCGACCGAGTATATGTCCATACTCGATCGAGTGCTGGAAACAGGCTTCTTTTGGATTTGCCTTTCTGGACATACTCGACCGAGTATTAACTGATACTCGATCGAGTATGCCTCCAATGTTTAAAATACTGGCCATTTCGCTCGAGTATGGAACTCGGGTTCTCCCTATTTTTACCCATACCCGACCGAGTATGGAAGAGTACGCGATCGGGTATGTCCCCAGATACACTTTTTTATTTTTTTATTTTTATTTTTATTTTTATTTTTTTTTTTATTTTTTTTTTACACACGCACACATACTGAAAAGAAAACATACCTTGCTTGGGTTGCCTCCCAAGAAGCGCCTAATTTAACGTCGCGGCACGACGCCATCATTGTGTTCAATCGTTCAAGCTTGGATCATGATAATTAATTTTCTTCAAATTTTCACTCCTAGGACCTCCATAGGAGTGCTCAATTTCTCGACTCTCCACTTTGGAAATCTTTCCAGGATCAAATATCCAGATTTTCATTGATTTATGTGGTGGGAGGAAGGGGAAGAAATTATCATGTAGTATGGTCAATGAAAAGTTTTTCGATCCCTCAATTTTGAAGGAGATTTCAGAAATGTCATTTTTCATTTCAAGTTTACGAGATTCTCTTAAAGCTTCCATAGATGATGGAGATACCTCAAAGGATGACAATGACAAAAATTTGAATTTGAAGCTCAGCTTATCCTCTTCTTTGACCAGTTGGAGCTCCGTGTCTTTTTCTTCTTCTACTTCTTCTGGATTCTGGATCTCCTTTTGTATCTCCTTTTCATTTGTCAATGTGATTGCAAAAGTTTGCTGTTTAGGATCACATTCTATTTGAGAAGGAAGTTTTTCTGAATCCCTTGCTTCAAGCCTACTCACGGCTCCGGCTATTTGACTCATTTGAGTTTCCAAGTTTAAAATGCTAGACTTGGTCTCATTTTGGAATTGTACCATGTTGTTTTGCATGGTGGTCATGTTGGTAGCAATAGCCCGGACCATATCCTCCGTAGACATGTTAGAGTTGGAGAACGGATCATACCTCATGTGAGGTTCATCCCTTTTGTAACCAACATCATCACTTTTAAGGTATTCATCTTGGAGCTTTGGGCAGAAATCCGTAAGATGTCTGTGAGACATGCAAATGTTGCATGTGTTGGCATCTTGAGCTTTTGGGCTTAAGATAAATTCCTTTATTAGAGAAGTCAAGTCGGAAATTTGACTCTCTAGGGATGATAGTTTGGTATCCATATACTCATGAAAGCTCAGAAATAGAAGAGTAAGATTTTATTTTTATTTTTTTTTATTCTAAATTTTTGTTGTTTTTATTTTTTATTTTTATGAGATAAAATAAAAAGAAAAATAATTGCCTTTCCCCGGCAACGGCGCCAAATTTGACGTGCACTTTGTCGTGAGTGCACTCAAAATAAATTCATCACTAGCACTTATACGTAGTATAGGTGAAGTAGAGTTCGTATCCACAGGGAAAGGAATAACTTTCTTTTTATATAAATAGTAAATAAAGGGGGTTTTTGATTTTGAGTGATTTAATTTAATTAAACACGAAGATGAACGAGTTATATGGGATTAAATTCAAGAATAAAAGGGACTTGGTCTTGCTACTTTCCACTTGTTGATATATTTTAGTCGATCATTGTTATATCTATAACTTATCCCCTCTCGAATACTCAATCGAGGAGTATATCCAATTCATCGAGGGTAGTTATTAACAACGACCGTTCATTAATAACCCTTACTATTAGTCAAGTATAGAACACCGCCATATACCGACTTGATAGTAGCATTTAATCTCTTAACTCCTTGATGAAATCAATTGAGATTGATAACCTCAACACAACGATTTCGGTTTAACCAACAAAATTAATCCCTCTTAAGTTTATTAACCACGACCGTGCATTAATAAACCGAAGTTACTTGTGAAACCATCAACGATTAACCATCGGCTTGTTGAACGTTTCTAGTAGTAATTAATGTTGAGATGTTAACTAATTGTCATCTTAGCAACACTCCCCAACATTAACATAGAGATAGATTAAGGGAAGAATTAATATTCAAGGAAGAAGATTAAATATGAATAATCCTACTATAACTAATGTCAAGATGTTATCTAATTGTCATCTTAGTAACACTCCCCAACATTAATATATAGAGGAAGAAAATAAATACTACTATAACTAATGTCGAGATGTTAACTAATTGTCATCTTAGCAACACTCCCCAACATTAATATATAGATAGATTAAGAGAATAATTAATATTCAAGGGAAGAAGTTAAGAAAATAACTCACAACTTTAATAATCAACAAGCTTCAAGAGCAACACCAAGAAATGGAAGTTTAGCTCCTCATTTGGAGACTAAACATGCTAAAAGAAATATAAAGAAATGCTATTCTAAACTGAGCTTAAGAGTGTATATGAATTGGTTTCTTAAAGTGAAGGAAAGGAGGTGTATTTATAGGCTTTTTGAGGTGCAGGCTCGGGTACTCGATCGAGTATATACAGATACTCGATCGAGTATGTGTAGAAATACCAGATTCGAGGTATACTCGATCGAGTATATGTTCATACTCGGTCGAGTATGTGCAGAAAGTGATATTCGAGCCATACTCGACCGATTTCGGGTTTAAACTCAAAGGCATACTCGATCGGGTATGTCGGTCTACCCGATCGAGTATAGACACTAAATCGTGGCCAAAATCTTCCCGGCATGTTCCTTTGTCTTCGGATCCGATCCGATTTGAAGTTTCAACCTTATACTCGATCGAGTATAGGTAATACTCGACCGAGTATAGGCCAAAATCAGGATTTTCCCTTTTGTCTTGTGATTTTGCACCTTCCTTCCACTTTTGGGGTTCACCAACTGTCCTTTGAGTGATAGTAGACCTGTTTGAGCTCAGAATAAACCTAATCTAAACAATTTACAAGAATTCAACAAACTAAACTATTACACCAAAAGTGTGTAATTTCCGAAATACTAAACAACCAAAACTAGCTAAAAACGTAAACATACATACGGAAATTACAAGTGTATCAAATGGCTGACTTCCTTAGGCCAGTTTAGTTGGAACTTCAAAGAATTGATCATGGAGTTTAAGTATCTCAATAAGAAGGTGGTCTTGAGAGGCGGTAAATTTGCAGTTCTGATTTAAATGGAGAAGATCAGAGGGAGTTGGGCACAAGGGAAACTACCTGAAATCATGGCCAGAATAAAAGAAGGAAGGGAAGCATTGTAGTAGGCAACGATGAAACTTTAAGGAAGGATATAATCAAGAGGATACATAACTCTGCCATAAGGGGACACTCTGGAGTGCATGCAACCTATCAAAGACTGCATACTCTATTATATTGGAAAAGAATGAAAAGGGATGTGAAAGAGAGGGTAGCACATGCCAAAGAAATAAACACCTTTTACATGCTCCTGCAGGCCTACTAAAACCTCTTCCTATTCCTAAAGCTATATGGGGAAACATCTCTATGGACTTCATAGAAGGTCTACCAAAATCTCAAAACAAGGAGACCATCTTAGTGGTAGTTGACAGGCTCAGTAAATATGCCCGCTTTATACTGCCATGCCATCCATATCAGGCTAGTATTGTGGCAAAAGAATACTTTGATAATATCTTTAAGTTACACGGCCTTTCTAAATCCATAAGCAGTGATAGAGACAAGATATTTCTCAACAAATTCTGGCAAGAGCTATTAGACTACAAAAGGTGGAGCTAAAAATGTCCACAGCTTATCACCCACAAATAGATGGTCAGTTTGAGAGTGTTAACAAATGCTTTGAAACATACTTGAAATGTATATCTGGAGAACAACCAAAAGAATGGGCAAAAATGGATTCCTCTAGCAGAGTGTTGGTACAACACGAATTATCATTCTTGAATCAGGACTACTCCTTTTGAAGTGGTGTATGGTCAGTCCCCAGCCCTACATTTTCCTTATACGATTGGTGGTAGTCTTGTAGAAGCTGTGGACAGGAGTTTAAAGCCTAGAGAAGAATGCATCAATATGCTTGAATTTCATTTGAAGAGGGCTCAAAATAGAATGAAAAGCCAAGCGGGTCAACATAGGACTGAAAAGGAATTTAAGGAAGGGGAATGGGTTTATGTCAAGTTACAACCCTATAGGCAACAATCTATGGCTAATACGGTAAACCTGAAGGCTGAAGCTAGCCCCTAAGTTTTTTGGTTCATTTGAAATTATAAAAAAATTGGGACAAGTGGCCTATACACTGAAATTACCGGAGGAAGCAAGAATCCATCCAGTATTTCACATATCACAACTTAAAAAGCATAAGGAAGATATTCATGAAAGGTTGAGCCTGCCTCGGTTGGATGATCAGGGTATAATCAGGTTGGAACCTATGACAGTCCTGGTAAGGAAGATTGCCAAGAAAAGAGATGATGCTGCAGTACACTGGTTGATACAATGGTCCAATGGGGACAAGGAAGATGCTATGTGGGAATCGTATGACGAGCTAACTAAGAGATTTCCTTAATTTGTAGCGAAGCACATTTCAGCTTGAGATCAAGCTTCTTAAGGGGGGTGGACTGTTATGAAACGGCACTCTGATGCCACGTCACTGGATGCCTCAGCTAAACAAGACGAACGTTCATGCATGCATACACGTTGGATAACATATTAGTTAGTAAAAGTTGTTACATAAACAAATCTGTTATTCGTTGCTTGGGGTTGTTAGTCAATGTTGTATATAATACGTATGCATGTAAGAATAATGAGCTATGAATTCAAATTCAATTGATCTCCTTCCACCATGAATGATCTCTGAGTTCTCTCGTTTGAATTCTTTTCTGCTTTAAGAATTCCTACTTTTTTTATTCATTCTTTGAAGTTAGATTAGAACGTTACATTACCCCAGTGCCACAAAGGCTCCCATCTTCAGTGGGGTAAGGTGGGGTCAGATATACACAGTCTTACCCCTGTACTAAGCACAAAGAGACTGTTTCCGGTCGAAAAGCTACGTATCTAAACAAACTTGGAAGTAACAAAAATAAAATGTAAGCACAAAAACTAAAATGCCAGAAAATGCAAGGAACCCACCCTCCCTACGAACGCTCCCCTGGGTACGCTGGTGCTCATATATGCACGGCATTGCAACCGATTATACCGATGACCAGTGCTCACATGATTTCATTCAATATTCAATGATAGTCCAGTAAACTTATGTAGTATTTAGGAGAATGCTACTAATAAGATGCACAAACATATCATTAAATTATTTATAATGCCAGTAAGCTAACTCAAACAAATGAATCGAATCAAGTAAGCTTTGGGGAGGGTAAGATTTGCAAAAAACTTATCTCTATTTCAAGGGCTAGAGAAATAGTTTTAGATGAAACACTAAATGGTGAAAGATACTGTGGACTGTCACAAGCATGGAATTGAATAAATGAGGAAAACAAGTTCACACACAAACATAGAAGTAAACAAGTAATTAGAAAAGCTATGTAAGCAACTGACTAAACAAACTTGGAAGTAACAAAAATAAAATACAATCACAAAAACATCAGAAAATGCAAGGAGATCCCACAGACTCAAGACAGATCACTCCAAAACCTACAAGGACTTCGTTACCATGATCATCTAAATTATAAATGCAGAATAGCATTCCCATTTCAAGAAACAGAGTTTCAAATCTGAAGCAGCAATACAAAAGTAGTTGAAAAGCTGTCTTAAAATTTCAAATGACATAAAAATATACAATTCAAACTTACATACATAAACTTTTGAAATAAGCACGAGTTTAGGAACTTAATTTCCAAAAGAGAAAGAGGTTGAAATGAAATTATAAAGGAATGGCACATGTAGCACATTTTAAAAACTAGACACAACTATTGAAGCCCGGGTTTAAAAAAAAAAGCTCCTCCAACCAAACAAGCTTATTTGAAACGTACATAATTTTTTTTTTTTTAGAAAAGCTGATTTTATTGAAAAAAAAGTAAGGTACAAAGCCGAAATGAAAATACAGTACAAAAAAGAAAAATACAAAAGAACATAAAGGGAAATAAAATAAATAACTAGGCCCACGGGAATTGTTTAGACTGAGACCTTGTTCTCATACTGTGGCGCCTTTTGTTCTTCTGGGATTTCTTGTATATTTTGAGCTGTGTGTTCAGATTGTTAGTTGGAAGACAATTAACTGAAGTGATGAACTGAGATTTACGGCAAATCGCTCTGTTGAATATGGAGTCTATGGAGTCCGTTATTTCTTCTTGTTCTGAAATAGGTGGTCGACGGTCGCTTTCAGTTGCGTGTCCCAGAAAGTCATCTGAAAAGTATGAGTCGTCTGATGGGTCAAAGTTGTCTGAGGCATCTGAGTAGGCCTGTAAAAGTGGTATGATGGGTTGTTTTTCTGAAGAGAGGGCCTTTTGATTCTCTTCATAAGCTCTTTGAACTTCAAAATTGAATATGAGTTTGGAAATGGAAGTCACTTGCTCACTGTCTATCAAAGTCTCGTGCTTTGAATGCATTGGTTGCTCCTGCTCTGAATGAGGTATTCCAACAAAATTAGATAACAATGCAAGAAATTTTAACAGACTGGATTTTTGTGGACACATAGGAATAGTGATAGAGCTTCCCCTTTTCCTTAGCAATTATCAAATAGCAGCCAGATTTGTTATATACTGAGGAAACCTTGATTGGACCAAATTTTCTCCGCTGCCCAAAAAATGAGTGGTCAACACTAGTGAATTGGGTGATAAACTGGATGATTGGAGGTACTAGATCGAGGTCGAAGTGAATCTTGTTGAGTACAGATTTTTTGATTTCAAATATGACCAATTCATTGTTTCTAATTGCCAGCTTGAAAATTTTAGAGTTGATCCGAATTGAGTCATATCCCGCTTCTCCGAAAAAATAGAACTTTTCTGAGTCCTTGAATAAAGGATCTGAATCGGTCTGAATTCCTCCTGCCTTGTCCAAAGAGGTGCTCTCCTCTACCATAATTAATTGTTTGTCATGAGAGGAAAAGTCCAATTCCTCATTAATTATGGAACTAGTGGGTATGAATTTTACTATTGACAGATCTTTGGGAGTAGTGGCTAAGAGAGGAACAACTGGGTGGTATCCGTCCTTGTTAGATTTAAATAAGTCCGCCCATGTGGAGCAGTTGTCTTCATTTGGCAGATACACAGAAGCCCGGCTCGTACTCTGTACCTGCGACCCCATGACAGAAATCCAGGAGCTGTCTTCTCCGTCAAAACTGCTGGAAACGACCTAGTTAATTTTATGGCTTCTTTTCTGACTCTCGCTCTGTCAGACTGTATCTCAACGATGGCCTGGTTAGCCACAGATCCCGGCGCTGAAATGGAAGGGGTCTCCGCCTTGGAGACTTCCGCCCTGCGATTTGTAGGCTTGCCGTATTTTGGGCCCACGAAGGATGTTTTGGGCGACGGCTTCCCGTAGCGTCGATCTCGTCGGTCTCCTGTGATACTACTCCCATATCTGATGTTTTCCTTTATAACTTCCCGGGTATGGTTTGGGTTTGGGGGGTTATATGATTCCAAATTGAATTGAACTGAACTTGGTTTTCCGTCTGCTAATTCTAAGCATTGGTAACGATTAGAATTACCAGATAACCAAATTTTCTCTGGGAGGATTCGATGGTGGGTTGGGGGGCATTGGTTGGGGTGTTGTGGGTGGTGCCGTCCCCTGTACTTGGTTGTGCGCCAACCATCTTCCGATTCTTCGGATTGATGTCTGAGTGATGTGTGTGGATGGTAAGTTCGTACCTGGGGGATTTGATGAGGTTCGCGTCGCCATTCCGGTTGTTTTGGTCCCGATTTGAAGAATCTTCCCTCCTGTGGATAACGAGCTGAGGGCACTTGTACAAAAAAGGCATTCTACATCACACTTTTAACATGAGTTATCCAACCCATGTGGAATAGCCACACGGGGTCATATTTACAATTTCAATAAATTAATCTACATCGGGTGTTCGTATAACCGAAGTCAAAGAGGAAAACAGGGTGCATTTTAGAATTTAATAAAATTTTCTACATTGGTTATAATCTTACGTGATGTGAAAGGAAAAACGGGGTACTTTTTAGAATAAAAAAAGTTATGTTTCACATCAGTTATACTCGATGTAGAAGTTGCTTAAGAAACTAATGACGCCTTATTCCCAATAGAACCGATCTGGACGAATCTGCTTTAAATAATAATCGCCTGTATCAATTCATTCACTTTAACTTTACATCCTCAAACCATTCGCATAACCCTAGAATAATTGCCTTATTCACAAATTTGACTGGCGAACAGAGAATGTCGAAGCTCCTCGACGGGGATCACTACACCGACGAACACAACGAAAACGGATTCTTTTGATGTACTAACAGATACATCGATCAACACATCCTCGGGCGAACATAGTAAGTCAAAGCTCTTTGACGTCAAACCAACCGACGAGCGAACAGAATTGGTCGAAGGTCCTTGACGTCACCCTCCTTCGCTAGGTTTGTTGCTGGCATTGTTCTAAAAATCGGCCTAGGCGGACCGATTAATCGGCCTAGGCGGCCTAGTCGGCCGTCACTGTAGAGACCGAGTCGGCCTAGTCGGTCAAAAAATCGGCCTAGTCGGCCAAAAAATCGGCCTAGTCGGCCGCCTAGGCACTAGGCGCCCCTCAACCGCCCGACTAGCGCCTAGCGAGTTTTAGAACAATGGTTGCTGGTGTTTTATTTCAAATCTTAAAGAGCTCGGCATCTTTCGGTTTACCACACATTGGATTGTTCATAAGGTAACGCCCGCAAGGTGTTTGGTAAAATGCCGTAATGAAGATTTTAAATTTTTTAGAAATTTATTTCCTTTTGATTTTCTTGATTGAAATATTTTGATATTTATTCTTTGTGCTATGTATTTTTTATATTTTCTGAAATTTATGAATAAATAATGAGTGGATATTGTGGAGCTGTTGATTTAGTTCTATAGATGCTTTTAGGCATCTGTCACTTGATATTACATGGCAACAACTAGCAGCTTAGGAATCCATTCATTTGTGATACGATTTTTTGGTGATCTTCCTCTAAATATTTTAGCTCTTCTTATTCATTAGGCAGAGGCATTAGAGCGCGCGAAAATGAAAATGTGTTAAATTATAAGATCTTTCCCATCTTATATTGGTCCTTAATAGTTAATACATTACGAAGAGATCAGACTTCAATGTCTCCTTGAGAGTTTTTTAATTGTTGGTTTAATTGCTTCTGAATCATACACTGTATACTTAATACTTATGATAACCTGGAGTTGGCTCATACGATTATACGGATAGGCTATTTTTTGTGCATGAGAGGTGTTTCTATGAAAGAATTCTCAAGTTTATTCCAGAATTGCACATTATCCTTATTTAATACTCCATATTATATAAAAAATTGCGTAGTACTTACTTACAACGTACATACTATTAATTGCAAGTGTTGTTTCCTACTATTTAAATATCTTGTACGTGCTTTATATGTGAAAAGTTGTTTCCAAAAGTTTATAATAAAAGAAAAACTTCTATTGCAGCTCCATTCCTTTTGCAAAAGTTGATGTTCAAACACTTGGTGAAATAAATCTCGGTGTTATGGCTATGGCTAAGGTAACAACATATATAACATTATTATGTATTCCCTTAATTATGGTCTAAATTAAGGCAGAGCTTTATATCTTGTTTTGACCTGTGGAGATCATTACAGAGAAAGAAAAGTAGTATATTATGAAGTCCGCTTTTTGAATGTGAACAGAAGAATTAGTTATACATTTATCTTGTTTTGCTTCTTTATTCACTACTAGAAATATGCCTTATAGTGACACCAAATTAGCGTCACTAAAAGTTTCTGTGACACTAAAAAAGTGTCGCTGAAGGTGGGGGCTAGTGACACTTTTAGTGACACTTTGTTAGTGTCACTAAGTTATGACACTTTAGTATCACCAAATTATGACACTACAATATTACAAAATTCAATGACACTACGGTATCATTAAACTCAGTGATACTATGTTATCACAAAACTCAGTGACACTACAATATCGCAAAACTCAATGACATGCTAGTACTATGAAAACATGATACGTTAATTATAATATATACAATTAATATTGATAAATAACAAAAATTTCAAACATTTTTATTTATTATCTCAAATTCTCACATAAATGTGAATGTATATACTACATAATTCATAGGGGCATACCCCGAAATAATAAGTACTATGAATTAATTAAACAAGAACAAAATGCAACCTAGAATAAAACCACATGTGCTACGAGAAGAAGCCTTGAACATTTAGCATCATTGCTGAACTTGGCATAAAAACTGTGAACGATGCCACAACTCTTTCTGGCTTGAAAATTGCACCAGTAAATCAAGCTACTTGATTGGGCTTTGCTTTCTGAAAAGACCAAATTGTTGCTTGTGCGAGAAATTCAGTGCTGAAGCATGATGAAGGGGACCAGTAAGAGAGCAAAATGAAAAACATAGTTATTGAGATGATAAACTAAAGGAGAACAATTTAAGATGTGTTCCAGTTCTAATAAACTCAAAGAGAACAATTCATGGAGAATGAAAAATCATATCTAATTTTGCCAAAACAGAACAATAAAAATGTGTTCCAGTTCTATTAAACACAAGGAGAACAACCCGTGGAGAATGAAAAATCATAGCTAATTTTGCGAAAACAGAACAATAAAAAATACCTATCATCGAGAAGCTTAAACCAATACCTGCATTTCTATCATCACCACCCACAACTTCTTGACTTTTTTTCATCATAATCAAAGTAGACACTCTTAAAAGTCCATTTTTTCTGGGAACTATGTTATTAAATCTATTCCCAAAATAGAAGAAACAATGAATTTGATCAAAATATGAAACTGAACTAAATCTAGATAAAGTTATGACAGGGGAAAAAATTAAAAACAATTAGCTAACGAGCATAGAGCATATGAAATTAAAAGTAAAAAAGGTTTGATTTTTATTGTAATAAGTTTTGCAGGACTGTGCCGTCATTACTTGTAGCAAAAAATTTGAAATAAAAGAAATACTTTGTGGTCATTATTTTATATTAGTATTTGAGAAAAGTAACTTAGTATTTAACTAAAAAGTAACTTAGTCATCAATATACTTAGCACTTTTGAAGGAACTATGGCAGCTGCCGTCGTTTTTTTACTCAATTACAACACCTAAAGAATATAATAATAATAATAATAATAATAATAATAATAATAATAATAATAATAATAATAATAATAATAATAATAATAATAATAATAATAATAATAATAATAATAATAATAATAATAATAATAATAATAATAATAATAATAATAATAATAATAATAATAATAATAATAATAATAATAATAATAATAATAATAATAATAATAATAATAATAATAATAATAATAATAATAATAATAATAATAATAATAATAATAATAATAATAATAATAATAATAATAATAATAATAATAATAATAATAATAATAATAATAATAATAATAATAATAATAATAATAATAATAATAATAATAATAATAATAATAATAATAATAATAATAATAATAATAATAATAATAATAATAATAATAATAATAATAATAATAATAATAATAATAATAATAATAATAATAATAATAATAATAATAATAATAATAATAATAATAATAATAATAATAATAATAATAATAATAATAATAATAATAATAATAATAATAATAATAATAATAATAATAATAATAATAATAATAATAATAATAATAATAATAATAATAATAATAATAATAATAATAATAATAATAATAATAATAATAATAATAATAATAATAATAATAATAATAATAATAATAATAATAATAATAATAATAATAATAATAATAATAATAATAATAATAATAATAATAATAATAATAATAATAATAATAATAATAATAATAATAATAATAATAATAATAATAATAATATAGCTATGTTAAAGGAATTTGGGAGCACCTGGAAGTATTAATGTGTTCAAGAAATTAAAAAGAATGTACACATTCCTAGATCAAAGTAGGGAAGATGCTTGTTAGCTCAATTAGAGAAGAGCATAGTAATACAGCTATGTTTCCATTCAAAGACTAATAATAATAAAGCTTTAAAACTTATTTTGAGAACCTTTTTTTAAGACTTTAATCAATAAAAATCATAAAGAACAATAAATGCATTGAACAATGTAGTCATGAAGATGGAACATGATGAACAACGTCCACTTTTGATTCCAAGAAACAAACGTACTTATCAAGTAGGGATATGAGAACTTCAAGCGTAATTACATGCTGCTCTATAACATCAATCTGGTGCACATACTCTATCAAAGCTGCCACCTTTTGGAATTAAGCAGCTCAACAAAAACTCTTGAGCTGTAAATAAACTGTGTCACTTAATAGAAATGCTGGAGAGCAAACTAAGATATAGAGCAAACCATCAAAGCTTTTTTAGGCAACAGAAATAACTACAAAAATAGAAATTGAATTATTGGTGATAAAACCTCAAGCAATAGAAAATTATACTTTTAATGTACTATTTTAAACAATATTTTAAACACATTGAATATAATAATCTAACATATTATACTCAACATGTATTTAAATGGATTTCATCACGTTAAAGGTACTCGATCTTGTCCAACTTAATGATTTCTAGAAAAAGACTATGTACACTAGAAGAATGGGGAAATGGATGACATAAAGTCTTGTATAATAGTGCATATAAATACAGAGTAACTATGAATTTGGAAGAACCTTTAAAACTTATTTAGGGTCCTTTTTAGTAAGACTTTGATTAACAAAAACTAAATTTAAAGAACAATAAATACATGGAAAAATTTACAAGAATAATCTCACCTTTCACTGGTCTTCTCATAATAATCCCACCTTTAAATAATTCCAAAATAATCCCACATTTGCACCTCATCTTCTTTCATTGAACCCTGACCAAGTTTTTTACCTTTTTTAAAAATCTTATATAAATAATCTCACATTTATAAGGATATAATTAAAAAGTGAAAGGTGAGATTATTTGTATAACTTTCAAAGAAATAGTAAAAAACATGGTCAGGGTCCAATGGAAGAAGATGAGGTGCAAATGTGAGATTATTTAAAGGTGGGATTATTATGAAAAGACCAGTGAAAGGTGAGATTATTCTTGTCAATTTTTCCTAAATACATTGATCATTGTAGTCATGAAGATGAAACATGATAAACATATTAAACAAAGTCTACTTTTGGACCCAGAAAGAAACATACTTATCAAGCAGGGATAGACAAACTTCAAGCTCAGTTACCTGCCACTCTATAGCATCAATGTGATGCACATACTCTACCAAAGTTGCTGCTTTTGGACTTGAGTTGCTCAACAAAATGTTTTAGGCTGGAAACTGTATCACTAAAGCCTGTATATTATTCACCAACCCTTGTACTCATTTTCTCAAAAAATTCAAGCAATTAACAACGAGAATAATATTACCTGAGATGTTTTTTCAAGTGATGGTTTAAATGTCGATATCTGTATTAGTGATTCAAGCTATATAACAACCTGAAGTTTTTATATAGAAAAGTTAAAATATAAACATGAACCCATGTAAATAAGGTATATGAACAAACTAGGAGTTATAAATTCAATGAATAGTTAAAAGGTGAGATAGTTTTTACTTGTGGGAGAATCTAATTGTGGCATTTCACAGTCAAATATACCACAGATGTAAAGAAGATACAGAACAAATAACAACGGACCTCCGGAATCACACCATGGCTTAAACTAAAGGAGAATTCAATTGCTGTTTTTAAGATTCAAATAGAAGTAAAGAATAAAAATTGAAAGCAACAAAGCACAAGAGAAAAACAGACCGTGTTCCTACCACCAAGCTGGTAAACCCAGAACAAGAAGACATAGAAGAGAGATCCTCGATTCCACTCTTATGTTTCCAAAATCCTCTATTTCTTATGTGCCAATCCAATGCCGCAATAGCGGGATAGCTCTGATTGGGCAGCAGAAATAACTATAAATTGCAAGGTCGATGACAAATAGAAAACACCTTTTTTTGAGATATGACAGAAGATCAAGATGATAATTTATATGACACGAATGGAGGCATTTCATATGTACTATAGCTTCTTACTCCATAAGATATACAATAAATTTAGCATTGAATAGAATTTCCCTCGATTACATACCTGAAATTTGAAGAAGGCGCTAGGGCTAAGATTCTATGAGATTCGCTGGGAACTTGACACTTGGGTTCAAGTTCAACGAGAATCGCCAGAGCATCTATGAGCTAGGGTTCTGAGGAGAAGAGTGGCGGCGAATTAAAGCCCGACTTTCTTGAGCGTCCACTGAACAGTGGCCAGAGTGAAGAGGATGAGATATATATGAAAAACTAGGGCTATGCCTATATATTAGATACGAATTTTTGAAATGAAAATCTGAAAAGTTGATATTGAAAGTCGCATGTGTAACCAGATCTGTTTCATTTTCTTTCATCCCAGCGATTTGGAAGATCTATCTATCTTTCTTTGACCTTCACCTGAAGATTTAAGATGGACTTCTAATGATTGACCTTTAATTGAAAGTTCTGAAGATCCAAGTTGGATAATCTGAGCAACCATGGCGGCCGATGAACTCCCAGCGAAGGAGATAGCTCGAAGCCATTAACTGAACCTCGCCTATAAATCCGATTTTGTCAATGAAGGACAACAACGAGATAACATAGTGTCGAGTGTCGACTGTCGATAATCGAAGCTTGTTTCCAGACTAACTCTGCTTCCTCCAGATCCCATCGGGACCAACCCTGGAAGCGGCTGGCGATTTTCTTTCTTTCCATCGATAAATTTCAGACTTCAGGGCTTGAACTATGGATTTGGTGGATTGGATAAACTATGGATTTTTCTTCTTGTAATTTTGATTCTTGAATGAGAAGCTGAGGATTCATAAAAAGTTAAATACGTCTATGGTATACGAAGTATTAAATGCTCCTAAGTTAAAAAAAAAAGTAAATTTAAATACATTAATGTTGGAGTGTCACTAACACACACTCCTGCGGGAGTATATTGAATCGCCGACATCTAAGTGTCAATAAATGCCTTTAGGACATCTATAGTGTCACTACAGAAGTGTCACTGTAAGCTACTTTTCTAGTAGTGTTAGTTTTCCATCCCTTTTCACTATTCTGACTTGTCTTCCTTTGTTTTCCTTAAATATGGATGATAATAAGTAGTGATATTTTGGTTTTACTTTCTTCAGGTTTAAAGTGTTAAAGATGCTCTTTTGATCCATTGGTTTTACTCTCTGCAGGTTTTCACCTCTCTATCTACTACTCCGTATTTGAGATGTTTTTGCTTCTTTTTTAACTCTCCTCGAATTAAGAATTTCACTTCTATAGATTATTAAACTAGTTGATGGGTGTAATAATTAATTTTTAAGAGCATTATATGTATCTGTGTTTGTGTTAGTATGAGATTAGCTATATATTCAGTGTATGCTAATATAAGAATAATTCATTATGTTTGACCGTTCATGCATTTTTATTTCACAAAGATTGTTGATAATTACTTTTTGTTCAATTTACATTACACACATATACATACTAGTATATTAATAGCCTAGTAGGTCTGATAGGTGTGAATGTGTGATGGATCCTTATCATGGTCTTTAGAGTAATGAATGACTCTAGACACACATGCATATATTGGTGCTCTTTATTTAGTCAAATTTTAGTATTTTAGATGTATTGAGTCAATAGATCAGATTTGGGTCATAATTGATCATTTGTACCTATATGCTTTTAGTTATTGTAATACCGACTAGTATTTTTCATTTCATGAGTTGTTGCAGGTGCCTATGGAAAATATTAAATGGAAATGGTGGAAGATGACTATAGTTGGTGCAAGACAGCAAGACAGTAGGAGGTAGTGGGTCATCAGTTGAAAAGTTGAAGTTGAAGTAAATACCCGTAGTAAATACTCGTAGTAATATTTATGTTTTTCAGATTATGTGTTACTACATAGATATTACCAGGTGTTGATATTCTAGAAATATCAGGGCATTTTTAATTCTTCTTTTTTTAGGAGTTAAAAGCATATAAAGATGAGATCAGTTATCTTAATTTGTTGTATTCATACAATTATTATAAATATTATTATAATTTGTGGATTTGGGATGATATTGAATACTCCGTAGTTATTTTAACTTGTGAACTTATAATTTATTGAAATGTTGTGCAAGTGTGGAGTGGTGTGTGAGTATTGATTTAGTGTGTTTAAATTGGTGCATACTTTTGCTACAGTTATTTGATAATGACGTAGCTAGGTTACGTGATTCCAGAAAAATAAAGCTGGGTTTTAAAAAATAAATTGAACATTTACATCTTTCTTTCAAATTGGTTAAAACCGATGTCACATGTGTTGTGTACCAGTCGTTTGATTACTCTTCTACATCGGTTATATAAACACCCGATGTTAAATTCTTCCACATCGGTTATAACCGATGTGGAATACTATTTAAAACGCTGTTTTGGACAATCTTCTAGATCAGGTACTGCACGACCGATGTAGAAAGTCTTTTCACATCGGTTATAGAACCGATGTGAAAAGTCTCTACTTTTCACATGGGCTGAAACCACATCGGTTGTTTGACCGATGTGAAAAGCCTTTTTTGACCGATGTGAAAAGCCTTTTTTGTACTAGTGGGGACTGAAGGATTGTTGAGCGTAGTACCTGAGAGGAAGTGTAGGGTACCTATTCCGGCGAGTTGGGTACAGCCTGGCACTACGGCAGTGATGATTTTCGAAGCCTCTACCTGCTATGGACGTTAACTCTCCGTTCCTTGTGAAACTCCTTTCTAGGGGTCTGGATTGTGAGTGCGTATACCATAGATGATGGTAGTGATTGTCTCTGTTCCCGTCGTTGTAGCAAGGAGAGTGCCGTCTTGTATTGTACTGGTTTTCATTGAGCAGGCGGTGGTAGTTCCGGCGGTGTTCAGGGTGGCGGAATTCCATAAACGAGTTCAATGGTTAGCTGTTTTTTTAGAGAGAAGAAGGAGATTCTCTCTCTTCATTTTTTTCCCCCATGGGAATCAAATTTTTCCTAGCCGTCTAGGCTTCTATCCACTATTCCACGTACATACATACCTACAAAAGAAATCATATGTAGCATGTGAGCTAGCTTTTTGCATACCAAACAAGCCCTAAAGGTATCACAACATGGGCCTTAAATATGGACCTAATCCCATGCTACTGTCACTCTGATGTCACTCTTCCTCACTTGCTTCACAAATTAAACGGGTAGAGGATTTTGGCATTAACCCCTTCTTGACCATTTCATTTAAGATGTTCTTGGAAATGACAGGATCCCCCTTTTTCAAATGAAGCTTTGCAAGCAAGTTGTAAAGCGTATTGCTTGAGGTCTTAAACTTGGCAGTCATATCATTAACATATTCATATGCTTTCTCGTGTTGTTCTGCACGGAACAACGCATTCAGAATCGCTGAAAGAGTAGTGGGCCGAGGTACAATATTCAGATTTACAGTCGAGTCGAGATACTGGAAGCTTGGCTTTTCATTCTATTTTTGAGCCCTCTTCAAATGAAATTCAAGCATATTGATGCATTCTTCTCTAGGCTTTAAACTCCTGTCCACAGCTTCTACAAGACTACCACCAATCGTATAAGGAAAATGTAGGGCTGGGGACTGACCATACACCACTTCAAAAGGAGTAGTCCTGATTCATGAATGATAATTGGTGTTGTACCAACACTCTGCTAGAGGAATCCATTTTTGCCCATTCTTTTGGTTGTTCTCCAGATATACATTTCGAGTATGTTTCCAAGCATTTGTTAACACTCTCAAACTGACCATCTATTTGTGGGTGATAAGCTGTGGACATTTTTAGCTCCACCTTTTGTAGTCTAATAGCTCTTGCCAGAATTTGTTGAGAAATATCTTGTCTCTATCACTGCTTATGGATTTAGAAAGGCCGTGTAACTTAAAGATATTATCAAAGTATTCTTTTGCCACAATACTAGCCTGATATGGATGGCATGGCAGTATAAAGCGGGCATATTTACTGAGCCTGTCAACTACCACTAAGATGGTCTCCTTGTTTTGAGATTTTGGTAGACCTTCTATGAAGTCCATAAAGATGTTTCCCCATATAGCTTTAGGAATAGGAAGAGGTTTTAGTAGGCATGCAGGAGCATGTAAAAGGTGTTTATTTCTTTGGCATGTGCTACCCTCTCTTTCACATCCCTTTTCATTCTTTTCCAATATAATAGAGTATGCAGTCTTTGACAGGTTGCATGCACTCCAGAGTGTCCCCTTATGGCAGAGTTATGTATCCTCTTGATTGTATCCTTCCTTAAAGTTTCATCGTTGCCTACTACAATGCTTCCCTTCCTTCTTTTATTCTGGCCATGATTTCAGAAAGTTTCCCTTGTGCCCAACTCCCTCTGATCTTCTCCATTTAAATCAGAACTGCAAATTTACCGCCTCTCAAGACCACCTTCTTATTGAGATACTTAAACTCCATGATCAATTCTTTGAAGTTCCAACTAAACTGGCCTAAGGAAGTCAGCCATTATATGCCTAGTACCATCTCACAACCTCCCAAAGGTACTAATAACATTAGTTTGGAACTCATGACAATGTATCTTCCATCTAAAGTCATAACAAGTCTGATTCGTGATTAATTTCTCACCATTGGCAACAGAAACTTCCAAAGGAATAGACTTATAAATTCTGCATCATAGCTTTCTGGCCATATGGAAATCCAAGAAGTTATGTGTACTTCTTGAATTAATTAAGATATAGAGATCATTATCCTTGACCCTTCCGGTTACTCTCATAGTCTGGTATTGTTGATGACCAGGTATGGCATTTAGGGAGATTAGAAGTTGCACTTCTCATTCTTCTATGTTCTCACCTTGTCTCTCATCAAAGTGACTCGTTTCCCCTAACTTTTCTTCTTTTGGAGATTCAGAACTGTGCTCTTGATCAATAGGAAGAATTTGTAGTTTATACATTTGAGCCTTGCATCTATGCCCAAGGTAGTAACTCTCATCACAGTAAAAACAAAGGTTTTTATTCTTCTTTCTTCACTGTCTGCTGTCATAGTCTTCCTTCATGTAAACTGGGCACCTTTAGGATCCTTCAAACCAGTTGGAGGCTTGGCTAATATCCCCTGATTACCTAAATAAGATGTATTCTTGTATGGAGCTATTACTCTATTCTCTCAAGTTTTATAAGCTGGTCTTTTTGTTTCATTTCTCCCTACCGTCTTTAAGGCCTCCAAACTGTTTGAAGGCTTTGACAAAATGCTTATTAGTGGGGTGAAGTCCCCCAATGAAACTGTCCAAAAAGAATTATTCCTCCAGTAATCGCTCACTTCTTTGTAACTATCCATATGCTCATTTAAAAAGTTTAGTTGTTGTAGCTTATTAGAATCTTCAACTATTGTACTTCCTAATTCTTCATTGAATCTAGCACCGATATCAATCACGGATTATTCCCATGTTACTCTTTTTTATGAATAGAGATGTAGCTAGTGAACCAGGTCTCCGCTCTACCAGTTATATACAGTGATGCTAGGTCAATCTTTTGGGTATTTCAATCGCACATAATTCAAAATACTTTGCACATTTCTGTACCCAATTTCTTAGACTATTACCCAAGAAGACAGGAAATTCAATCTTTGGAAGAAATCCAAAGGTTAAAGCATGGTTACCTGAGTTCAAAGTAGAGTTTCCATGATCTGCACATGGGACACGGGTGAACTGAGAGATTGATGCTCTTCTTCTTCGTTTCTTCGTTGTAGAAGTATCAATAATGCATCGAGTTTTTGATTAGTCTTAGCAAATTTCTTGTCGTTATGTAGAATCTGCTCATAATCCTAGAACCTTGTCTTCGTTTCTTACCGTTCTAATCCTAGAACCTTGTCTTCCATCATTGCCGAGAGCGACAGAGCGTAGCTACAACTATCCTATTCGCCAGGGTTTTGAATAATGAAGTAATTGAAGAATTTGGAGGTCGTCAATGGTGGGATGACGGATTCAGAGCCGCTCTGATACCAATTGTAACGTTCTAGGATCTAATTGCGGAACAACAACATCCAAACCTTAATCCTAAAGGAATTTGGGGTCGGCTAAGTGGCTAACATGAACCGATCCATGATATCAGTGCTAAAAAGAGAGGAAAGATAAGGGGAAAAAAGTAAGATAAAATGGATAAGATAAAGATAACTACTCTATAAGATAACAATAACGAAAGAATATAAGAAAGATAAAAACATAAAAGAGCATAAAAAGATAGAAGATAAAAATAACATAAAAACATAAAAAGATACCGAAGATAAACGATAAAAGAGAAGGAGAGAGGATAGATAGAAAAGAGATCACTCGTCCACACGAATGTGCGCCCTCCACTTTATGCTCATCTAACTTCGAAGAATGAACAAAAAAGTAGGAATTCTTAATGCAGAAAAGAATTCGAACGAGAGAATCAGGAATCATTCATGGTGGAAAGAGATTAATTGAAATTAAATTCATAGTTCATTATCTTACATGCATACGTAGTATATACAACATTGACTAACAACCCCATACATGCATACGTAGTATATACAACATTGACTAACAACCCCATGCATGAATGTCCGCCGCCTTGTTTAGCTGAGGTGTCCAATGACGTGGCATCAGGGTGCCGTTTCATAACAGGTAATGATGATGATGATATGTTTGTGTGTGTACTAGTTTACCTTGTTTATTTGATTCCATGCTTTTGACATAATCCACATTATCTGTCACAATTTATTAGTGTCTCATCTAAAACAGTTCTCTACCCCTTGAAATAGAGGCAATGTATTTGCAGATCTGACCTTCCCCAAAGCTTATATCTGAGTCAGACATACTTGATTTGATTCATTTGTTTAGTTGGCTTATTGGCATCATAAATAAATTAATGATATGTTTGATCGTGCATCTTTTTAGTAAGGAGTAGCATTCTTCTCAGCACTAATGAAATCATGAGAGCATTGGTCATTGTTGTAATCTATTGACATGCAGATTCGAGCACCAGCGTACCCAGGGGAGCGTTGGCAGGGAGGGTGGGTTCCTGAACCGTTTTCCACCCAAGTTCATTGAGAAGCAATTTTATACTCCGTATTTGTATACTGTGTACTATAAAAACTTATATGGATGATTTATTTAGATTTATTTATTAGGTCCGTTGAGTTATTTATTTATTTATTAGGTTCATTTTGTTATTTATTTATTAGGTTCATTTTGTTATTTATTTATTTATTTATTTATTTATTTATTTATTTATTTATTTATTTATTTATTTATTTATTTATTTATTTATTTATTTATTTATTTATTTATTTATTTATTTATTTATTTATTTATTTATTTATTTATTTATTTATTTATTTATTTATTTATTTATTTATTTATTTATTTATTTATTTATTTATTTATTTATTTATTTATTTATTTATTTATTTATTTATTTATTTATGTATTTATGTATTTATTTATATATTTATGTATTTATTTATTTATATATTTATATATTTATTTATTTATTTATTTATTTATTTATTTATTTATATATTTATTTATTTATTTATGTATTTATTTATTTATTTATTTATTTATTTATTTATTTATTTATTTATTTATTTATTTATTTATTTATTTATTTATTTATTTATTTATTTATTTATTTATTTATTTATTTATTTATTTATTTATTTATTTATTTATTTATTTATTTATTTATTTATTTATTTATTTATTTATTTATTCACTCACTCACTCGCTCGTGTTGGACTGTTTTCTACAGGTTGCTTTATGGTTGGTTTACAACTGCTTTTAAAAAAAATTCAGCTTTTGGGTTTAAAAAAACACGTATTTTCCCAAACACTACAACTTTTATTTTTCTCGCGTCAAAAGTGTTTTTACTTTTTCTATTACACAAAAAACACTTATTTTACCAAACACTATCTACTTTTACTTTTCAAAATCACTTTTTTCTCAAACACTATCAACTTTTATTTAATCACTTCTCTCAAATTCATTAAAAAAAGCACTTTTTTAAAAGCAGAAACTGCTGCAAACAGACCCTTAGACTGTTGGATTTCTAGATATGCTTTAATTTTCTTATTACTGTTCACCACATTCAAATGAATTCTTGAAAATAACTGCACACTTAGAAGCACAGTTATCTTCAAGAATTCATTTGAATGCGTTCCCGATTGAAGTTTTAGCTGAAATTTGATATGAGTAAACTAGACTTGATGAATAAGATGCTCAAAAAAATTCATCAAAAAATTCCACCGGGAACCACCCCAAATGACGCCAGTCAGACAGAACCTCCTAAATAAGAGCTTATTTGACCTTTTTTTTTATTAGTACATGGCCTATTTGCACCTTTTCTCAAAATTATGGTGTGTCTTTTTAAAAATTAAATTTTACATGATTTTTTTTGAAAATATCTCATATGCAGTGATGTATCACAAAATATAAAGAGTCAATAAATCATTAGTTTGAAATAAAAGACATGTCAAACAACTACAATCTTGAAATTAAAAGTGCAAGTACTTCAAGTTTTAGACAAAAGATTCTCAATGAAGATAGAAAACAACATTCTAATAAAAAACTACAAGTTCTAATAAATATTTTGAAAGACTTAATATTTATATTTTGGTTGTTCTGTTTACAAAAAGCGTTGCTCCATCTCATCATCCCAAGCCGCCAATCTGCCTCACCGTAAAGGCCTTTGCCCTGCCTCGCTGTCTACATCTGTGCTCCGCCTTGCCTCGCCGTCCAAGTCATGATTCAACCACCACCGTCGCAGTCGTACTCTAGCAGATTGACATCCATTAATGGTGTGCGACCGTTCTAGCTAGCGAGCGACCATGCACTCTAGCAACAACCTTTTGGTCCATTGGTTTTGCCAGACCGAAGCTTGAGGATGACCACCAACGATTTGACCGAGTTCATCCGACTAGTAGTACTGTTGGTGAGTAAATGATGATGGGTCTTTAGATGGGCATTGGTGGGTAGGGAAACTGGGGTGGGTCCACAGTGATAGATATAACGGGATGGGTTCTGGTTTCATCTCCTTTGTTGATTTTAGAAATCTAGGATTGCTACTTGGTAGATATGTGATGTCACTGATCAGATTTGTGAAAATACTCCCTCCCTAACATTCATATCTTCCCACTTTCTTTTTTTGGATGTAATATTCATATCTTCTTATTTCTAAATCTTCCCATCATACCCTCAATAATTTTAAAAATAATACACTATTACACCTACTTTTTTGGATTTATCTTTCATTCCATCACATTATTTCACTATCTTCCCATCATACCCTCAATAATTTATATCTCCTTTCACTATTCTTAATCTACCTACTTTTCAAATGAGAACATATATATGTTACGGAGGGAGTAGGTCACATGCAGGCATGGGAGCATGTCGTGGGGGTTGTGGGAGCATGGGTATGGGGCTGGGGACAGGGCCGTAGAAGCAGGAGCTAGGGATGGGGGCAGGGCCGGTCCTAGAATATTAAAGGCCCGTGCAAAACTAAATAAAAGGCCCTGTATTAAAAAAATTATATTACCTCCGTCTCAATGTTAAAGTTAATTTTCCATATTAATAATTAATTCATTTTTAATACAGAATAATTAAAATTTACATATTCAGAAACTACATTAAAATCTCTATAAAATTTTAAAATCCAATTTAAAATTTAATTAAAAATTATTATCCCAATTAAGTGAATAAAATGAATTTGTTTGACTCATAAAGTCAATTTTACAACTCAATTTGAGATTGATGGAGTAATTATATATTACACATGTAGTGAAAATAATGAACTTAAAAATACAAAAATTAAGTATAAAATGTAATTAAAAATTTATTTTGATTGCTAACAAAAAAAATATCATAATAAAAGAAATCCAACTTAATAAGAATTGTAACTATAAGGAAATGAAGAAAGTAACTTACAAATGTATATACAGGTAGTATAGTAAAGTAATAATACAAATAATTCCGTACTTAACTATACATACAGTAATACAATATAGTAATTAATAATAATAAGTATATACATATAGTAATACAATGAATTGGAAGTAATGTTAATTAATTTCACTAAAGATATTCTATACGTAGTATTTGAATAGCTAATTACCAAATAATTTCAACGAGCTAACTTGATTGGCTGGTAAGCCATTTTCTTCTTCATGTAGACATCACGAGTTCGACTCCCAAGAGCAGCGGAATTTTTGATTTGGTTCAGACGGACTATTGGGCCTTTTTAGCCCAAATTAACGATTGGGCCCTCCACCCAAATTGGGCCCTGTGCGGCCGCATTGCCTGCACAGCGTCAGGGCCGGCCCTAGATGGGGGGATGGGACGTGCTGATGCTAGAGGGGCAGGGTGTCGAGTGACCCAGGGGAGGGGGCTTGGGTGTGGTGTTCGCTATGGTGCACGTTGGTGGTGATCGGAGGTGATGGTCCCTGGAGGTGGTGTTGGTGATGGTGGTCGCTGGCGGTGACAAGAGGTGGTGGTCGCCAGCGGTGGTGGTCGCCAGCACTGGCAGGAGGTGGTGGTTGACGACAATCACTATGAGACTGGTGAACTATAAATGGTCAAACTCGATAACCCTGATTGATCAAATGGGATAATTATAACTTATCAAATTGAATAACTGTAAGTTGTGAAAATTGACCGATCATGTAACTGTAAAGAATGCGTTGAATAATTGTAACTGGCAAGTCAAGTAACTTTATCTCATCAGTTAGATAACTACAAGGGGGTTTCCCCTGGATATTACTAAATTAAGGCTGATTTCGAAAAATGCGACAACGTTTTCATTTGGAAAAAATGTGACTAAAACAAAGTGACATTCAAATAATCTTGTCACTGCTTCATTTTCATTTCACTGTCGGATGTCACTGTTGGCATCGCCCAGGTCACTGGTGCCGCCATCGCCCATGTCACTTCCACCACCATCGCTCATGTCATCGCCGCTGCTGGTCACCGCCGCCGACCACAGTAACACTACCACTGGCGGCTGGCCACAATGACACCGCCGCATACACTGCCACAGTGAGAACATCACGGTTGTCCCCCATCCCAGTTCAAGCTGCTGCCACTGCCCCGCCCTTCCCCAGCCACCGCCCCTTCCCCTGCCCCTCCCCCTGCCCACCGTCTAATGTGCTATCGGCCCATCCACATTCGCCACCCATGCCCAGTCCAATCCTGCCACCCTTGTCCCATCTAATCCCGCGCGCTCCTGCCCTGTCCTAACGGTGTCGGTGCTCACCACTGCCTTTGACATGCCCTTAACTCTATGCACTAACTCCCCATCCCCCATCTCCACTTCCGCTAGCCCTACCCACCAGATCCCCAGTCTCACTCCCCTGCTATGCCTCTGTTTTTTCCTCAGACCCCTCTTCGACATTGAGGACAGCGGATCCGGCACTGGCAGCCCCATATCGGAACCATGGTCCATCAAGGTTTGGCGGATTTGGCACCAACGGCTCCAAAAAGGAGTCGTCGCCCATGGTGGACTGTGGATCCGGCACCGGCGTCCTTAAATATGAGACGTCGTCCATCGAGGACGACACTCCATCGAGGAAGACTAGTCCAGTGTAGGTGCGGTAGCAACGACAAAGAAGAAATAGAAGAGCAAAGAGAGTTGCGGCAGCGTGGAGAGTGATTGGCGATTGACAGTGGCAGAACTAGGGGGTGCGAGCCGGTGCTGCCGCCCCCCGTTCGCCGGAGGTTTTAGTGTATATATATGTATATGAATATGTCCAGCCCCGTCTTGACAGTAGTTATAAATATTAACAGACCCGTATCTCATCAAACAATTCGAGTAGCACTGATGGTTGGAGTGCTTCTATCAACTGTAGGAGACGCGGGTTCGAATCCTGCTTTTTTTCATTTTTGGTGCTAATTTTTGTGATGTTGTACTACGTTCTCCGTATTAGTTTTATTACTAGTAATATTTTTCCTACCACTTGAATTACTTTTATGATAAATTTTTATTTTTTCAATTCAAACCATTTAGTTTTTACTTTTTTCGAATATTGACATGTTATATTTACGTTTTCTTTTGAATACATTAATGGTAAAAATGACTTTTAACTATTTCTTCCCTTTTCAAACATTGACCTATATTTTGTCAAAAAAAAAACATTGACCTATATCATTTTATAAGGACTCTATCAAGAAAGTTTTCAAAACGAATCAAATTTTAACATAATTATTTATTTATTTATTTATTTATTTATTTATTTATTTATTCATTGGTTCAGTACAAATATGCCAAATTTCTTGTTGATTTTTGGAATATTTGACTTTATATGAGTATAATTAGATTTATGTAATAACATTTGCATAAAAAAATCCTTTAAAAAATAAATAACGTAGTAATGTTGATTTGAAAATAGAAAAATATAATAAAATTACTATTTTTTTAATAAGTTAGTAACTTATATATGTATTATTAATTTATCTTCCTCTAAATGTTTAGCTATAGTCTCTGTTCTAAAAATCGTTCTAGGCGTCCGACTAGTCCCCGCCTAGGCGCTAGGCGGTGGTCGGCGCCCCGATTTTCGTCTAGGCGCTCCGACTAATTGGTTTGCCGTCTAGGTGAATTAGTCGACTGCCTATGGCGCCTAGTTGCCTGCCCAGAGCGCCTAATCAGTCGCCTAGACCGTCTAAATTCGCCGAACATTACTTTACTTTTAAATTTTAATTTCCTAAATTCGCGATATACGTACTTTAACTTTAGCCATGAATATAAAGAAATGAAGTTTTAAATTAAGAAATGAATATTCGAGATTTAATGAGCCATGCTTACACATGCATGGCTTAAAACTATATATGTTTGTATATATACCTAAATTTTATCATTAATTATATTTATACCATAATTAAGTTAAGTGATTAGTTATCATATACTGCGTATGATTAAATGTGAGAATTCTATCTTTCATGTTTGTTAATGTAAATGTATATGTATTTTATACACACAAAAATACAATATTACTTATCATATTTATGCAAATATATAGATAAAAAATCAATTTATATGTCTCCGACTAGTCCCCGACTAGGCGCCCGCCTAGGCGCTAGGCGCTGGACAGGCGCCCGACTAGCGCCTAGTGCCTTTTAGAACATTGGCTATAGTTCTATTTAACCCTTGTTATTCTAAAATAAAAGGACAAACGTATTAAATCGAAATAAACTCGTTTGATAAACGAAGTCTATTATTTTGTTTAGGCACTAACAAAATAAGTATAAAAATGAATAAATGTCTATATTTAAGTTGATATGTATGTGTCTGCTTGTGTGTTAATTATATATAGGTCCATATGAAGTATCACTTCGCGCAAATGGGAATAACTCTTTCTGCATTGGATTTGAGATCAAATTACTGTAAATATACCCACCCAAAAAACGGTACAAACTATAGGATCTGTCCAACCAACGGTTCGACTTTTTTTTTTTCGCCCCCTTCAAATTTTGTTCTGGTTCCGCCACTGGCGATTGAGAATAGGTCTGATGTGCGTCCTCTTCTCCAATCGATTGCTACGTACAATTGTTAGAGGAAGAAAGACAACGATGAGGTGATGGTTCGAGGAAAACAAAAGTGGCTGAAAGTTCACGCTAACGTTGCTGATGAAGGTGAGTAAGAGTTAAGTCATATCCTCTTTAATTTAGATTTAAATAATTCAACTGTATCGTTCTGATTGGTCCATGTGGATAAATGTATGATACCTTATGAGTACTATAGAATCTACCTAATATTTTTTTCCATTACTTCTAACTATAGCTCACAGATCGAATAACTTTAATCGATAGATCGGGTAAATGTAACTAATGAGGTAACAATAATTCATTTGGTTATTGTAATTGGTCACTGTACTATATGTATTAGTTGGGCCTAACAAGCGTATACTATACTCATATCCATTTTTAGTCTCATACTCTCATATCCAATTGTTATTTTTTTAGTTATATTTTTGTGTGATTCTATTAGCGATGTGCGCCGATGTCTGTAAGCCGCCCATTATTTAGTGTGCACTACTCCCCGTCCCCCTTATATTGTCTCGTTTTGAATTTTCAGGAAGTTGCACTAATATTATCTCATACTATATTATGTAAAATTTGTATGACTCTAAATCATTCTTACTTTATTCTTACTTTATCAATTAATATATATCAACCATACAAACTCACTTTTCTTAATAATCGTGTCACCCTCCTCTGTAGCAATATAAAAGGGACGGAGGTAGTATATTGAGAGGAGCTAGATTTTTTTTGAAAGGAGAGTAGCTAGAATTTAGAAACCACAGAATAAACTCAAATCATAAACATTAAACATTAAGAATATAGAGTTCTGGTCACAAAAAAGAGTAAAGTTAATGTTTGGAGAGGACTACGACTCATAAATATTTTGATGAAGAACATTATATGACAGTTGTTTGCAACCAACTTTTACTTTCTCGGCTTTCGTGTAGAATCTACTTTTTACTTTTTCTATTACACAAAAAACACTTATTTTACCAAACACTACCAACTTTTACTACTAATCACTTTTTATCAAAAAGTGATTTTATTTAAGCACAAGTGGTTGCAAACAAAGCCTGAGTACCATATAGGACTATGACATGCTCTGAGGAGATCAAGTCGTCCCCGGATGACATTATTACCAAACCAGAATGAGTTAAGAGATCTGTGGGACTAGCACATAAGCACTCAACTTCTGCCTCCTCAGATATGGAAGATGTGCCTGAGAAGAATGGAACACAGTTTAGGTTGAAGACGATGTTGATGTTGCAACTCGCCTCCATACTAACCTGCACAATTTTTTAAAAAAGATAACGCATAAAATTAACAAGTTAAAAGATCTTCTTTTAACACCAAATTTACCAAGCAAAAAAAGGCAAGATGTAAATTACCCTTGGGGGTAAAGGACCAGTGGAGATTTCAGAATAACCTATACAAATTAATCAAGTTATATATCAATACAACAAATTTGAATTATTTCAATCCATCAATTTGAATAATTAACTAAATATTATTACTAACCATTATTATTGCCATTTGCAAGTGATGGGTCATGAGCATATACTAAACTCTCTCCACTCACTAAAAAGGATCGGAGTAGAAAAGTGTCTTAAGAACGTGAGATATATATGAAGTATATGCGATAAGTAAGCATACAAATACTATCGTATACAATAAGAAGAATTAGAAAGCATAAGATATATGCTTACTCTCTTTTCTCATGGCTATGGATGTGATCAATGAGATGACTAAAAGCATCCTATCCGTGGGACTAGTACATAAGCACTCAACTTCTTTTTTTACTGCCATTTCAACTCCAGAGCAACATGCCACCTCTGGAATGGTAAATATCCCCGAGAAGAACTGAACGCCGCAGTCAAGTAGAAGGTTGAAGAGGATGTGGACGTTGCAACTCCCCTCCATACTAACCTGGAGATACAATTTTAAAAGATACCCATAATTAAAAGACTTTCTTTTTAACACCATATCTTGATTACATGACTCAGAACTACACCGTAACAAATTTACAAAGCAAACACAAGAATATATATACATATAAATTTACCCTCGGGGTGAAATTTGGAGTAGTGTGATGGCTACGACGAAGAAGATATGGATGGGATGAATGATATCAATAGAAAGGGACCGGTGAAGGCTTGAAGGAAATTAAGGTGAAGTACACATCTAAGTGGAGCTAGTGAAGAGTAGAAAAAAAATGGAAGGGTAGACTGAACATGGAAGGGTGAACCTGTTTTTTTTTAGTGAAGAGTAGACTGAACATGGAAGGGTGTTATATATAGGATGGCTACGACGTACAACTCTCATCTACCCAATTAAATGGACCTCTTCAAACTTGATTTACTTTTAACCTTTTACATTTACCCACCCATGTGAGTCATGTGACCAAGTGCTTTTCCCATTATCCCATATACGGCCGTATGCCCGTATGTTCCCATACCATTCGATATCATCATCTAAATAAAGTGGGTCATGCATGGTCTGGTCATAGAAGTGGGTGCTCATAGACATATTTTGAAATGAAATTTGGTGGTCTGGTCTCGTTTAATCTGGTCTAATAAGGTAAATGTCTGATTTCAATGTAATTTATAATTATGAAAGTTTGATTTAGTCTGATTTGATCTGGTTTGAGAATGAAAACAGTTCAAAAGAAAACATCCTTAGATCCAGACCCGACCTATATACACCTTTTTTTATAAGGCGCCAGATATGGGTCGTCTATATTTTATTTTGTTTATCCCCGAATTGGGACTCTATATTTTTTGCATGTGTGGTACACTTTCTTATGTAGGCAAATTTAAAACAATGCCACATGGACATTAAATCCATATATATTTTAATTATTTTCCATGTGGTACAATATTATTGCCCCCCTATGGTACAATCAAATTAAGGGGTGCACCATAGAACTACCCTTTTTTTTTTATTATAAAAGGGTCAAATACGGTACATCTAATTCCGACTCATTAAGGATTTGTACTCTAGAAATTTCAGTTACGTCTACTATTCTTACACATAAACATGCATCTAGTGAGTAGCTAGTTTATACACACATGAGTCTTGACATATGTTTTGTTATTCAAAAAGAACATGTTGGTGTATCTTTTTAGTTTTATTTAATTTTAACGAGAAATGCAATCGATTTTTTTATCATCAAATTCAACAAATATATTAAATCAAAATAATGTTCGTCTCATAACTGATAAGAGCATCTCCAATGATAAAATGTGCACGGTGCACACGTGGCATGAGAAATGACCACATAAATATTAGTAAATAAATTCTTTCTCTCCTTATTTGAATGATTTTATACAGTTTTGGTAAGTTTTCCTCCACAATGTCAAGGAGACCGTCTAGATGTTGACATTGTTGTTGACATTGCAGGGAAAAACTTACCAAAATTGTATAAAATCATTCAAAAAAGGAGAGAGATAATTTATATGCTAATATTTATGTGGCGATCACTCATGCCACATGTGCACCGTGCACATTATAGCATTGGAGATGCTCTAATACAATCAAAGAAAAAGAAATAAACAAAACGATAAAAAGCCTTATGTCTGTCGTCCACCCTCGAACCAGACTTAGAATACAACACCTCTGTATAAGCAATAATATTCGTTGATCCTGTAATGGGCTTAACTGAGCCAATGACTAGCACACCAGACTTCTCATCACCTGACTTAAAATCTAGAATCTCTCTGCTAGGATATAAGAATACGTCCAAAACAACATGCAATTCGAAAGAAAAACACAAACAGAATAAAACAGAATTAAAACAAAGTTCACCCATCTTCTTCCAAACCTTAGACTTGCTTGCACTCCATGGCGGCGGCTCAAGAGGGGGATGCGCCCGCCGCTCATCCACCTCAATAGTCATGATTTCGTATTGAATGACGATATCCTCCATTGACATCATTTGCTGCTAAATCGAAATCATATTCCGCCATAGTTTATCCACCTTTTCTTTGTCAACACTCGACCTTCGACTAGAAACAACAGCAGAAGTCGAGCCCTGACCACCAAAGCGTTGTATTCCTGGTCCCGAGCCTGCTTGCACGATCGAAATCGACTAATGACCGGTCTTCGTCGATGACAAAATCGGAAGAAACGAAGCTCTAACTCGTAGGGAGATGACCGCTAGAGAGAAGACTCTCCAATTCCAACAATTGGTCGGAAAAACCCAGTCTCGCTCCTCGGCAACGGCCGATAGCGTACGAATCCAAGCTAGTGATTACCTTGCGGCAACCCTAGAGAGAGAGGACGAAGACTATTAGCCTTCTTTTTGTTTTTAAAACCCGATTTTTTTAATGCAATGGATTTTATTAACTTACTTGAATTTATTTTGTCAAAATTGTGTCACTATTATAGTATTATTATGTCTCAAACTCTTAATTTTAATTTGAACAATTAGTACGGAGTAGTTTAGTACACGAACTACAAGATTTTCTCTTCAAATAGGTCGCCATTTTGTGAGAGCGCATGAAACTATCCCCAAAATAAACGTCATTGGTTACCAACTACTTTTTCCTTTTATGGCCATTACCTACTAACCTACAAATGTATCTAGAAACCCTCTTTTTCTTCGTAAGTCTCTAAACTTTACCTAGCTGTGAATCCCTGTGATCTCCCATACACGTACTGCCATTAAAGTACTGTTCTCTCCTCTATTTAATTACTACGTACTTCGTAGCATTTAACCAGCCATGTGCATCCCATCAGTTCCCATGTACGGCCATCTATACCATTTGAAGATCTAAGTCTAAAGAGGCTCATTGGGGTGGTGCTTCCTTTTCCATCCGGATGATTAACGTGATTGATCTTTAACATAAATTGGGACAAACTTGAGCACGTACTGTTGGGCCGCAAATTTACCAAATGAGGAAAGGTGGATTACATGTCAGCAAACTAAAGACCAAGTCTACCATTCTACACGTACAAATGGCTAAGGATAGAATTGTTTAACTGACTACCTATTTCCATGGAAGTGGAGCCAAAGTGCCGGTCAAAGCAGTTAGACGTGAGCAACAAAAGTGGCGCACGAGGCTAGACTTGCGGGAAGGGAGAGCTCCATCCCTTTAAATAGATTAGATAGCAAGCAGTGTAATTCATTCACAATCAGGAGAGACCCACTATCACATACATTCAAATTCTTATTCGAAACCCATTGTTCAATCTATTCAATATATTCATTTAATTCATACTTCTCTATTAATCCATAGCCGATTCTTTTTGCTTGATTCACTCTTCATTAAATAGTTTTTGATTAGTTAATTTCTAGTCAAAACAGTTGGCGCCGTCTGTGGGAAAATCTTGCAAAAGAAGAATCGATCATGGCCGGAAGTTCTAATTCTTTGGTGACAGAAATTCAAGCACAGCTAGAAGCTCTCAGGGAAGAAATACGCATGGCCGTAAATTCTAATCATTCGGCGGCGGAGATTCAAGCGCAACTAGAAGCTGTCAGGGAAGAAATGCGGCAGCGGATCACCCTCCTCCAACGAGAAAACGATGCTCTACGATCTCAAGTACAATCGGTGACATCCATAGTATCCAATTCACGACGGGGAAATGATATCATGACCGTGGCAACAAGATTGGACATGGATTCAGTTCCGGTTTCAACCCCAACCATGAGCATCCCGATGCACTTCTTCCCGGATTCATTGCGAACCAGAACAGTGACGTCACGTTTGCATACAATCAACCAACAGATGCCAACTTCGACCATCACGTCGGCTCCTAAGAATCCTTTCGTCCCTCATTCTGGAGCCGGCACGCCTGGAAAAGCAGGGCCCTCGACTCGTTCCTTTCCATTCCCAAATCCTAGAAGGGACATATTCTGTAATCTGTTCGAAGCGCCCCAGAGACGACGTGTTCCAAATCATGTCGACATCCCCAGACATGTCGACATCAACAACCAGAGGCGGCAAGAGCCAGAGATCATCGATATACCATCGCCAACCGAACGAGGAGCAGCTCAAATGACAACACCACCCGAAGTACCAGTTCCGCAGATGCAGACATACTTGACAGACTCCTTGGCCATCCTCACAGAGGAGATGAGAGAGATGCGGGAGAAAATCAACGGCATACCTGGAGTCCCGCCACCGCTAGATGTTGCCTCACAAGCGTGCTATGCGGACTCGCCTTTCGGACGACATATCACTGATGTCGAGCTTCCGAGGAAATTCGCCGCCCCCTCGATGAGACCGTTCGATGGGACTTCTGATCCGGCGGAACATGTCGCTCAGTACAAGCAGCAAATGTTAGTCACCTCAGTCAGACTAGATCAGCGAGAAGCTTGCATGTGCAGGGCATTTGGGACGACATTGTCAGGACCGGCATTGACGTGGTTCGTCAACCTTCCAAATGAAGGCATCAATTCATTTGCGGAGCTGGTCAATTTATTCAATCGACAGTTTGCGAGGAGTCGAGCCTTGGAGAAGCAGAGCAGTGATCTTTATCGGGTGGTCCAGAGGCGAAATGAATCCTTGCGAGATTACTTGCATCGCTTCAAAAAGGAGAAGGTGTCAATCCCTAGGTGTTATGTGCCGACGACAATTGAAGCATTCAGACAAGGACTGCTGGAGGATTCAGAGTTATATCGGGAGTTGACGAAATACCCTAGTCGGTCCTTCGAAGATGTCCAAGCAAAGACACTAGCTTTCATCCGTCTAGAAGAAGACTTACGAGCCCGTCGCGGACATATTGAGCACGAAGGGGGGCACGGGAAATCGGAATCCCCGAGGATGCACGACTACAAGCATGGAAGACCTTATTCAAGACCAGACGAACGAGTTGTCACTTCTATGACGAGATAGATTTGAAGACATGATTGAAGTCGTCGGACAAGGGGCATATCGACTGCAATCTGTCGACGGTAAGCAAGTACCGAGAAGCTGGAATGCGGTACACTTAAAACCCTTTCATTTCTGATTAAATTAGTATAGTCGATATACCTTTCTTTTACTTCCATTACTAACTTGAGCGTGGGAGGGCCGTTGGCCCCAAGCCAACGGCCAAACTAATCAGTGAACAGGTACTGACCGACGATTTCAAGCTGATCGAGCATGAAGGTAAAGTAAACAACCATGTCGTCACTAAGGATCAATCCAGCAACTGAACTCCCATCAATCCGTTAGCTCTCTACCACACTTTAAGCAAACTATCTTAAAGTCTTTTTTTAGTTTTTATCATAAACATTGCTACAAGTCTCGCTGATGCTTTCAAACGTATTTGTATAAGTTAAATAAGGCAAATTTTATATAAGTAACAGCATGGAAAGTTGCTTTCCTTAAGTGAAGTTTTATTTGATTAACTCATTATTATAACGGTTACTGACTTAAGCATCGGAGGGCCGTTGACCAAACGCCAACGGCCGGACTTTGACGGAATATTTGTGTGCAGGATGCTGACAGGGCAAAAGACAGCCAAAACCTTACGCGTATAGCGACAACCGCTAACACAAACCCCGCAACAAGGGATGGTGGGGCAAACTTGAGTCCTTCATATATGAAATATGAGGCACGGACCGAGAATCCCTACAAGTTTTGGCCAAAACTACACAAAACTACACAAAACTATAGAAACACACAACAGAAGCATATGCTCCAAGAGCATTACAACACAAACTCCAAAACACAAGGAGACAATACAAACGGCATTGACATACATCACAAATATTCATGTCGACGATATTATTAAAACCATAAACGAAACATTATTCAATTTTGTTTGCAGGATTTCAGTTACTATCATTAGCACAAATTGGGAGGAAGATGACAGGAGACCAGCCTTCGTTCTTCGTCACCTCACTCAAGGAGACAAGTTCGATCTAAAAGCTACTTGCAAGGAAAGTGACATGCCGATAGAGACATCTAGACAGGTTGACGACATGTCTCACCAGACAGGTGACGAGTTGAAGAAAGCATCTCACCCGACAAATGACGGGTTGGTGGAAGCGTCTCAACATACGAACATACGAGTGACGGGTTGAAGGAAACATGGCGTCAGAATAGTGATGAGTTGACGAAAGCGTCTTGTTACACGAATGGCAGGATTTCGACAAGTTGACGCTTAACGGGTTGACATGTGCGCCATACGCTTCAACTTCTCGAAAGGGGGCAATTGTTGGGCCGCAAATTTACCAAATGAGGAAAGGTGGATTACATGCCAGCAAACTAAAGACCAAGTCTACCATTCTACACGTACAAATGGCTAAGGATAGAATTGTTTAACTGACTACCTATTTCCATGGAAGTGGAGCCAAAGTGCCGGTCAAAGCAGTTAGACGTGAGCAACAAAAGTGGCGCACGAGGCTAGACTTGCGGGAAGGGAGAGCTCCATCCCTTTAAATAGATTAGATATCAAGCAGTGTAATTCATTCACAATCAGGAGAGACGCACTATCACATACATTCAAATTCTTATTCGAAACCCATTGTTCAATCTATTCAATATATTCATTTAATTCATACTTCTCTATTAATCCATAGCCGATTCTTTTTGCTTGATTCACTCTTCATTAAATAGTTTTTGATTAGTTAATTTCTAGCCAAAACACGTACTATATTGTGGATGTTACTCAGCAGTATTCCCTAATCCCCCCCCCCCTCATTATGTTGGGAAAAACTTCGGACTTTCCCGCTTCGTGAAGTTAAGATAGACACTTATGAATTAATGTGGCAATAGGAGCACACGATTTAAATTCTCCAATATGGAGACTCTTCCACTATACTAAAGAATAGTAAGATTTACAAGGATGTTACAAAATTTTCTCAGTCAATGGTGGCTCACTCAAGCTTGAGGATAGGAACTTCCCAAGCTATATATCTCTCTTCTCTCTCAAAGAGGCTCTCTCATTATGTTTGTTGGAGATATTCTTCGTCGGAACCTGCAAAACAATGTTAGAAAAGTAAAACAACTCGAGACGCATTAGACGCTATCCTAAAGAAAGTATTTCTAGTGGCCGAAAATCTTCCCCCAAGATATAACGAGCTCTTCGACTAATTTGCCGGACACAAAATCTACGAGGATAAAATTTAATTTATGTAATCCAGCAATTTGTAAGTAGTATAATACATATGTATTGTATATGTGTACGAGAGTACGTATATTAATTAACATGTAGTATGAGTATATATGACAAGAAGGAAGTTAAAGAGCCTGGCTTCTACAGTTCTACTGCTTCGTTGGAGAAGTTTTATAAGGAAAATAAGTTTGTTATTGATCCTACAAAGCAAGAGAAAAGTATGGAGAACCAAGCATTGCCCAGTCAGTAATCATGCACGTTCCATGTTCACAAAACTCATCCAATCATTTGATTAATCACAAATAAACTAATTAAAATAAAATTTTATTTGAAATATCTTAATTTTTTCAACAATCCCCCACATATTTCAAATAAAATTTTGAGGTTAAAAATTATTTTGAAAATCTGCTGGATTAACGGGAATGAGACTTTAAGTCTGGTGTCCGAAGACTATGAACCAAACCGAGACGATTAAGTCTTTACAAATCGAGCTCCTGGTGATGAAACATATAATTTCTATGAACCAGTAAGCTATTATGGTAAGTCAGGGTCTTAATGACCATGTCTCACCCCCCACAATTCCTCGCGTTAACGCCGTGGTGCGCCTTTAGGCCGTGTGCATGCTTGGTATTCTTGAGTGCTCTAGAAGCATTGTCATGCTTCCTGGAGGCGGCCCCACCTCACACTCATATAGGTGACCTCATCAAGTGTGTTCTGCACTTAACACACTAGCCATAAGGCTATGAAAATCATTAAGAGTTTTAGCTCAGCCTCACAACGAATGCAGTCTAGCCTCACCCTAGAAATGGACATTTAAAATAGGCTACCAGAACAAATAGAAGACTTGTTATTACGCATATGAACCTGCTTAATGGGATCTCCAATCACACAGGTTGGGTTACATCCCTATTTGTTATCAAGTGACAATCCATTTCCCTTGGTGTATAAATTAAAATGTAATATCCTAGGATTTCGGCCAAAGGAGACTATTAATCCACTTGTCATAGTTATATGACAACTTTATATTTCATATATATATCTTGCATATGGTATTGTTGTAGACGTCTTTACAACAATATCATCTAAAAATTATATCATCATTGTATCACTATAATACAATGGTTTATATTAGCTCACCAAATACACTTTTAGTGTTTTCACAATTTTCTCTATCTCCCTACATTAAGCCGGGTTTCACATAATTAATGGAGATAATTTCATTCTTCAAAATATTGAGACAGTTTTGTTTATGAAACATCATTGCACAACTTTTAAGGGTGAATGGATATCCACTATTGTACTTTATGTCATGTGAATCAACTCAAATGGCATCGTTGTATCTCGATAATACAATGGATAACTCTTAATAAAATCATTTGAATGCCTTCCCGATTGAATTGTTAGCTGAAATTTGGTATAAGTAAACTAGACTTAATGAATAAGATGCTCAAAAAATTTCGTCAAAAAATTCCACTGGGAACCGCCTCAAATGGAGACGGCCGGACAAAGCCTCCTAAATAAGGACTTATTTGATCCCTTTTTTATGCAACTTCGAGTACTAATCTGACCCTTACCTCATAGGAAAACAAATCAGTTATTTCACTCCCATAAAATGATATTATTGAAGCACTAGATGATGAACTCTTAATACTTAAAACCTAGTGTTGGGCTTAATTCAACACGAATAGTATATTCAAATGTATAAAAAATGTATGAACACTACTAAATTTCTAACGTGCAGTGGAAATCCGAAAGGATGAAAAGTACAAGACTTTTCAGCCTAATGTCCAAGTCACCATCTTTTATTAGCACCCATCACCATTTATATAGTACAAGAGCTCCCATTAATGGAGTATTCAAGCTAATCTAGAAAAAAGAAGTGGTGGAGAAGAAGATGCTCCCTAATATGGAGGGAAAACTTCCTATTTATAAAAAAGTGGAAGGATGTAAAAATATACTCTAATGAGTCGAATAGGCCAAAACGGGACAAGAGGTCCGAAATGGGTTGAATGGTCCTCAATGGTTGGGCTCTGTAGTCTGTACGCCCGTATTGCCATAGTATAATATCTCGACGCCTAGTATAAAAAATAGGAAAATAATTAGGTACAATAAAGCAATAATATCAAGGGGTTATGTCTAAAATAATACTAAAAAAGAGCTATGAACAAAAAAGAGACCTTTATTTCAATTTTCCAAAAATGAGACTAAAAATGGGTTAAGAGACTATTATACCTTTATTTTAATAGAATCTCACCCATTAGTCTACAATAACGCCACAGTGACCAAAACCATTATCGTGACCAAAATTCGTCACTGACCAAAAATCATTTGTGACCAAAAATCCAAAAATCTGTCAGTGACCAAAATCATTAGTGACAAAAAATTCTACCTAGTTACCAACGTCAACCCGTCCAGTGACCAATCCGACTAGTGACCATGACCAATCCACCCAGTGACCAAAAATCATTTGTGACCAAAATTCCAAAAATCCATCAGTGACCAAAATCATTAGTGACCAAAATTTTTACCTAGTTACCAACGTCAACCCGTCCAGTGACCAATCCGACTAGTGACCATGACCAATCCACCCAGTGACCAAAAATCATTTGTGACCAAAATTCCAAAAATCCATCAGTGACCAAAATCATTAGTGACCAAAATTTTTACCTAGTTACCAACGTCAACCCGTCCAGTGACCAATCTGACTAGTGACCATGACCAATCCATCTAGTGACCAAAAATCATTTCTGACAAAAAATCCAAAAATCCGTCAGTGACCAAAATCATTAGTGACCAAAAATTTTACCTAGTTACCAACGTCAACCCGTCCAGTGACCAATCTGACTAGTGACCATGACCAATCCACCCAGTGACCAAAAATCATTTGTGACAAAAAATCCAAAAATCCGTCAGTGACCAAAATCATTAGTGACCAAAAATCATTTATGACCAAAAATCCAAAAATCCGTTAGTGACCAAAATCCGACTAGTGACCATGACCAATCCACCTAGTGACCATGACCAATTCACCCAGTGACCAACCCGATCACTGACTGTGACCAACCGATCAATGACCAACCCGATTAACGTTCGTGACAAATCCGACCAGTGACCAATCCGACCAGTGACCAATCCGACTAGTGACCAACCCAATTAATGACCATGACCAATTCAATCATTGACCAATGCGGCCACCACCGCCCCGACCCCACTGCCCCGACCACCACCATCACCAACCACTGCCGAGCCCGATGACAGCCAGCCTTCTCCCCTGCCCCACCCCCTCCATTGCCTCAGCCCCCTCCCCAGCACCAGCCCCTCCCTAGTACAAGCCCCCTCCTCTGCCCCAGGTCCCTCCCCTACACCAGCCCCCCTCCCTTATACCACCCCCTCCTTGCCTCAGCCCCAGTCCCCAGGCCTCAACACTTCTCTAATGGCGCCAATCGAAATGCTCTAGACCTTGTGACGAAGAAGATGACTGATCTTTGCTGTTCCAGAAAAGAAACAAGGAGAAGATGATAGATCTGCAGTTTCTCGGCGTCAGAGACGGCGCAATTGCTCGACAACGGTGATGACGCAGTTGCTCGGTGACAGAGACGGCACTCACGGCACAGATGTTCGTCGACGGCGACAGCAACCTGAAATGGGCGGCGGAGAAAAGATAAGATGCGACAGAGATGATATGGTGGAGATGAGATGGGATGCGTTGGAGAACGGAGTATGTGCATATGCGCTCCAGATGCACGATGCGGAAGAAGGAAGCATGCCAATCCAGATGCGAGACGCGAGATTGGTCCTCTTTTGTCCTTAAAAAAAGTGGTCCTACTTTTGTCAAGTGTAAAGTCCGTAATCCTATTTTTGCCATTTTTTCTAATATCAATTTTGTTTTACCTAATTTATTAATTTCATAAATGAAATGCATAAGGACGATTCATTGTTTTTAAAGTTGCCATAAATAATTACCTTCCGATGTATAAAAAAAAAGGTTGCCATAAATAAGAAGTCAAGAACCATTCTCAAAGATACTGTATTCGGCATAAGGATATGTATGTCGTCGTCACTTTAGAAGCAACAGGGTGTCGTGGTGTAGTTGGTTATCACGTCAGTCTAACACACTGAAGGTCTCCGGTTCGAACCCGGGCGACGCCATATGTTTACAATTTTTTTAACTTTCTACCTTGTAAAAATAACTGCACCTTCGCATAGTTGAGCGGCTACTAATCTTCTAAACTTGTTACCAACTTAAAAGAAACTCACATGCCTCCCCTCTTTTTCTAGAAATTAGAGAGTTTTTCTTTTCTTTTCAAAATTATAGTTGAAAAAAATTATTTACATAATATGGTTAAATTTATCATAACTTCATATGTGCATGTTTCATGAGTATTCTACAATCTCCTGTTTCTTTCGATGAAATTTGCTATTTGATCATAAAGTATGTATTCTTTGTGGCAGATATTATTTATTTTGTGTTTATTTCAATAAGTTTTACTACATATCTTGTTTATTATTATGAAGCTATATATCTTTTAGGCTGATTGCAACCCAAAGAGTCAAAAACCAAATTTGTGGTTTTCACCGCTTCATTTGCTGCAATCCAGGTATTTCCAGGTGTGAAAGTGGGTATATGGCTCCCATCAAGTGGAAATTAGGTCTCCTTTTTCACGGAGAGATGAGAGCTGCGGGAACAACCTCCTATGCGCAGGACGTTCAACAACAAGCATACGGGCCTAGGAATATAAATATCCCAACTTTCTTTAAAAGGATATAACTTTTTTATTTATAATCTTATTTTTATAAAAATTATATCAAAATTCATAATTTTTAATATGTTTCATATGACACCAATATGACTTATATAAAATGAAAAAAAAAAGTTTCATCAATGAGATTTTTAGGTCCAAAATCTTAAAGATCCAAATGCTAATATTAAGATTTGGTTATTTTTTCAATAATAGGTTAGAAGTAGCAATAAAAAATTTTGTGGCAGATATTATTTATTTTGTGTTTATTTCAATAAGTTTTACTACATATCTTGTTTATTATTATGAAGCTATATATCTTTTAGGCTGATTGCAACCCAAAGAGTCAAAAACCAAATTTGTGGTTTTCACCGCTTCATTTGCTGCAATCCAGGTATTTCCAGGTGTGAAAGTGGGTATATGGCTCCCATCAAGTGGAAATTAGGTCTCCTTTTTCACGGAGAGATGAGAGCTGCGGGAACAACCTCCTATGCGCAGGACGTTCAACAACAAGCATACGGGCCTAGGAATATAAATATCCCAACTTTCTTTAAAAGGATATAACTTTTTTATTTATAATCTTATTTTTATAAAAATTATATCAAAATTCATAATTTTTAATATGTTTCATATGACACCAATATGACTTATATAAAATGAAAAAAAAAAGTTTCATCAATGAGATTTTTAGGTCCAAAATCTTAAAGATCCAAATGCTAATATTAAGATTTGGTTATTTTTTCAATAATAGGTTAGAAGTAGCAATAAAAAATTGAACTCCAAATTTATTAATTTTTACATCGGTATGTTTCATATTTTAAATCATAATTATTCGTAAAAAAAGAATGACAAAAAATTGTTGTATAATAATAAAAGTATGGATTCAATTAAATAAAATTTTCCTGAGTGGATATATTGACGGTGTTGAGTTGCAGCAAAAAACTGAATTGACTGAGTGAATACGTATAAACTGGTGGGAAATTAGATTTATTGACGGAGAGGGTTGCGGTTAGCCTTACAACATGATTTAGCTGTATTTTCTAAACTAGATAACCGAACTAAGTGTGTACGGAGTGTGTACCCGTGCACTGTATGATAAAATCGTGTTTAAAGTACTACATATTTCTTTAAATTGTAGAATAGTGAATTATATGTGTATTCGTCAATCAACGTTTAAAAGAGAATTCAATTAGACTATGGATAGAAATCATAGAATTGTCAGAATGAGTCAAAAACCTCAGGCCTAGCACATTTAATCTCACTTCATAACAGGTTAGAGTTATAATTCTTTTATCCCAATGATATCAGTGGTTTCATGGGTCAACCTGCATGGGGTGCGGGATAAGGGGGTGGGCCGGGTGGCACATGCACGTTGCTAGTTGTCCATTAAACAAGTACTCTGTATCTATTATTGAGTTTCATTGTCTTCAATAATGATTGTTGATTATCAAAATTATTTTCAAGAATACATATTATTTTACAACCTTTGTTGAACTATTATAATTATTCAAATAAATTACTCCATCATATTCTTTATGCTATAGTTGAAAATAATTTGTTTAATAAGTGATAATTATTGTTCACAAATATGGATACACAATTTATATCAAAATTTATAACTTTTTATTATCTTCCAAATGACACCAATATTGAATATACAAAAATAAAAAGTAATATAACACTTTAAAAACATCTATTTTTTAATGTTATATAATTTTTTTATTTGTACTCTGATTGTTACAAAAAATATATCTAAAATTATAAACTTTAATTATCTTTCATATGATACCAATATTGAATATATAAAGATAAAATAAATATTTTAACAGGTTTAAAAAACATCTATTTTTAAATATATAATTTTTTAATTGTACTTCGATGGTTATAAAAATTATATGTATCATAATTGATAACTTTTTATTATTTTTTGTATGTCATTAATGTTGCATATATATATAATATACATACCCTCATCTTTATATAAAAATTATGTTGTTGACACCATGATCATATTATTTTTCACTAATGTAATTTTATAGTGTTAAGTACATCATTTAAAATACACAAAACACTTATGAGAATACAATTAAGATTATATTGAACCGGATGTAATATTATTTATTTCACAAATGAATTTTATAGAATCTTGACTACATCTGAACAAAGTTTAGAGTAAAAATGATGAACTCAATAAATTTATATTTTTAAAAACCATATAACCATGATGAATAAAATAAAATTTTATGCCTTTCCCCTCTTCACAAATCTCAATACATAGTTTTTACATAATTATTCCTCATGCCGGTCAACTTGAAAAAGTTTTAATGTACGGAGAGAGTAATTTTTAAAGACTTCAAACCTATTAAGGACATTAAATTTTGGTTGTTATTTTGGCTCAAATAACATTCAATTACCATTTGGAATATCCGTTATGTTTTAGTAATCATCTCGACAATATGAGTTTTGGAGGGAATTGACTTCAATTCGTGGGATATTCCGACTTTTCCCTTGTGGGAAGTTTAACCGTACATTGCATAAGTAGTAAACTTGTTTCAAATTTTAATATATTAGATAACATTTTCGAGGAGTCCATACTAATGCTAGATTTTTAGTGAGTACTCTCTCAGTCTTAAAACTAGAATTTATTTTTTGGTGATTTTCACTATAAAATAATGTCATTTAGGTTGTGCCTTGAGATTTGTATTTGTTACTTTCTTTATGTTTTTTTAAAGAGCTCATGTCCACATATGTATTTTTACTTCATAATTTCTTTGGTTCAAGCAGAAAACATGACATTAATACCGTTAATTGTCTCATATGACGTACCTTTGATGTAAAAAAGTGTTACATAGTACGTATTGTTTTACACAAGTACCGGGTCCTATGACCATTGAATGAGATATCAGCATCTTTATTCAGTAATTCGTGCTCTTTAGATGTCATGGAGCATAAGCGACACCATTTTAAATACCTTTCTTACATTTTACGTTGTATAATAAAACTAAAAAAATAAAACTAAAAAAATAAAACATCTTTTACCGGGGTAAAAAAAGGGCTGCACATATTAATATTTGCTAAATACACATTTCTCTTAATACTATCTCAAATTTGTGTTCACCTTTATAATTTAGGACATTTTGAATTGGAATCAATTTTTTTTATCTGATCTATGAAAGTAAAAGTTTTTTCTTTCTTTAGTGTATACATTAAATATTAACATAAATCTTGATATAGTTTTGCCGAGAATATTAGATCTCTGAAAGCTTTATTAATTACATATATAGCAATCTTCATTCTAGCTTTATTAATAAGCTAGGTTGTGAATAAAGGGCAATTTGTTTACTCATGGATGTAACATTAATATAGTGCGATGTGGTCATAAAACTGAAATAATTTTTCGTTTCTAAATATGGGGCATCTTTATTTTTATGTTTTATTGCATGATTTTACCTTTTTATGTTTCGATTATTACCTACCATTTGGCGTGAGATCTTTCTATAGATTTAATTCATTTGACCTTTCAAGTAAAAATTGCGTACATTAATTCAATTGCAACCTTTTTATAGATGTAAAACACTTACTTTAAATCAATCTAATAAAAAATAAATCGACCGCTACCGAACGTGTTATGCAGCCTGACGTGCACTTTGTCGTGTGTGCACTCAAAATAAATCGATACTAACACTTATACGAAGTATAGTGAAGTAGAGTTCGTATCCACAGGGAAAGGAATAATTTATCTTTTTAATGAAAGGAGTAAATAAAGGGGGGTTCTGATTGTTGAGTGATTTAATTAAATTTAAACACGAAGATGAACGAGTTATATGGGATTAAATTCAAGAATAAAAAGGACTTGGTCTTGCTACTTTCCACTTGTTGATATATTTTAGTCGATCATTGTTATATCTATAACTTATCCCCTCTCGAATACTCAATCGAGGAGTATATCCAATTCATCGAGGGTAGTTATTAACAACGACCATTCATTAATAACCCTTACTATTTATCAAATATAGAACAACGCCGTATACTGATATAATAGTAGCATTTAACCTCTTTAACTCCTTGATGAAATCAATTGAGATTGATAACCTCAACACAACGGTTTCGGTTTAACCAACAAAATTGATCCCTCTTAAGTTTATTAACCACGACCGTGCATTAATAAACCGAAGTTACTTACTTGTGAAACCATCAACGTTTAACCATCGGTTCGTTGATCGTTTCTAGTAATAATCAATGTCGGAACGTTAACTAATTGTCACTTAGCCACCCTCCAACATTAATATAGAATGAGATTAAGGGAAGAATTAATAATCAAGAGGAGAAAGTAAGAAAATAACTCACAACTTTAATAATCAACAAGCTTCAAGAGCAAAACCAAGAAATGGAAGTTTAGCTCCTCATTTGGAGACTAAACATGCTATAAAATTATAAGAAATAACTATTCTAAACTGATCTTAAGTATAAGGAAGAAGGGATTGTGGAAAGTGAAGGAAAATGAGGCTATTTATAGGTGTTTTCAACACCCTGGGGCATTTACCCGACCGGGTCAAGTGCCCACCCGACCGGGTCTGGCAATTTCCTTGCTTCTTCGGTTGTTAAATCTTACCCGACCGGGTGGGGATTTCTACCCGGTCGGGTTTTGCTCCTGGGCAGTCAAATTTCTTGTTTTATTCTCTTCAAAGTCCTCTTTTCCAACACCATACATCCTAAATCTATTTTACAACTTATAAATGAAGATTAAAATACAATTACAACTAAAATCACACAAATGTTTACAAACTAAATAAAACGATAAATAATACATACAAATCAAACATAAAAACATACACTTATGCACTACTAATTAGTGCATATCACAGCCAGCCTGTTGTCGCCTTCATTGAAATGTGAATGTCATAAAACTATATATTCTGAACTCTTTTCTTAAAGAAGGAGATAGAAGGACAACTAATTTGCTAAATTCTAAACCCTAGAAGGACTAAAATCTTAAAAAATTGACCACACCCATTATTAAATAAATAAATTATAAACATGTGCAGTTATAATTTTTTTCTAAAACATTAAGCTACAAATGAAATCTAATGGATAAACATTGAGCTTTTTTTTGTTTAGAAAAAGATGGTTGAAAAGACGAAATTCATTTGGATGCAACAAAAGTTATAAAAAAAATTGGCTCTTTAAATTTGATAATATAGACTAACAACATGTTTAGATAATTAGTTAAAAAACAGGAAGATTGCAATTTTAGTCATGTAACTTTCGGCTATTATCGTTGTTGATCCTGTAACTTTAACCACTTACAAATTTGGTCTTGTAACTAATAAGTTTTCCAATTTAAGGACTTTTGCACCAGAAAAGTACACTTTCCGGTAGAAAAGTCCGACGTTGGCGACATATTTTTTGGCATACTATCGCCGGGAAGTTTACTTTTCAGTGGGAAAGTCCATAAATCACACATATTAATTGGTCGACTAAAGTTACAAATTTCCCTAAAAAAATGAGATCATTAAGTAAGAACATACATGATCAAACAATGTTATAATCGACTAAATAACGGCTAAGAATTCGACGATGTCCGCGTACAAATGGCGGCCGACTGACCTGCGTTTGGGACATCGCTCAGATATTGGTGTTTGTGGTATCTCAGCAGCTCGGGACCGGAAAAGAGCTCGCAGCAATCACCATCAAGAGGTGACAAGACCAAAGCTCACAATGGGACCCCAATCACGAGCTACATCAGCAACCAATCGTGGGCTACTCCGAAGGCAAGGTTCCTGCAGGTTCACTCCAGATTCACTAGCAGCAGCTAATGGGCAGAATAGGCGTGGAAAATATTGCAGTATCGGACAGCAAACTCGATGTAATAATCGGCGGACAGACTTTAATGGGTATGGCCATCCTGATTCCAAAAACCCTCAATCAGATTTTGAGATTATCATCGAAAGCAAGACTTTTCATTTCATGGTTTTTAATGGGAACTCTGTTTGCATTTCTGAATCAAAGAACAAATATATCTTCTCCAATTTATCTTGATCTTGAGAGAATTACTTGGTTGAATGACTCCATTCCAAAGCTACTTTATGATAATTGGGCTGTATCTAAGATTGAATTGCAGAATTCCATTTTAATTCTTCACGACAACAATTTTTTTGGCGGGTTTTTCCGAATCGTCAAGAAGGGTTGTGATTCGTTATTTATACCAGAAGGTTGGAATGGGAATAAAAAAAATTCTGTCGGGAGTTATAAGAGCAAAAAAATTGATGAGTGAACTTCAGGTCAAGGAGCCGCCTTTTCCAAGTCACGGTTCTGAATTTGTGGTTCTTATTCCTTGGTCGGGTGAGGATTGCTACAACCAAAATGATGTCTCTATTTCGGGAACTTTATTTCATATCGATATAGCCCTTTCTTCCTCCATTGAAAAGCCTTCGAATTCAGTCAAAGATCTTAGTTGCTCTGCTACTCTACCGGATTATACAATCATCAATGAGCTCTTTCAGACTACTATGGCTACTTGGGTAGAATCACTCTCACATTTTCTTCTTAAAGAGTTTGAACGAATTGTTGTCTCATGTTTGGATAAACGAGACTCATTGGATAAGAATTTGACAAAGACAACCACTCACGAGGTAAACTTATTGACAGATGTTGCTATAGATAATCAGTGCTCTGTAGGGATTGCTGGTGATGATGATATTTTTACTGAAAGTGAGAAGAGAACTCTCATTTCTGCCATTGAGGATCTACGAGATTCTGATACTAATGAGGACATTTGCAACAAGGCTAGACTGGTCACGAGGGAAAATTGCTTGCCTACACAGAACCTCAACACTCAAATGAAAATGTATCACAAAAAGTATCAGCGATCACATTCCATGAGAGATCTCAAGCGTAGTTCTAATGACTTCTCGGAATTAATAATTTCTAGGGAGATTTCATTCATTGCAATTAGGGTTGGTTTATTAATTGTATTTTTTTTCTATGCCTCTTTATTTTCCTTTCTTTCTTCATTTGTACTCTTCTATTGTTTTTAACTTCAATAAAACCTTTCTTTGCGCAAAAAAAAAGTGACTTTCCGTATCTTATCATTTTTTTCTTTTTTCTTTTTTCCTTTCTTCTTCTTCTTCTTTTTTTCTTCCTTTTTTTTTCCTTTTTTCTTTCTTCTCTTTTTTGCACTAATATCATAGATCGACTCATGTTGGCCGACCCCAGATTCCTTTGGGATTAAGGCATGGATGTTGTTGTTGTCCGTTACTTCTAATAACTCATACATATGCTGATGCCAGTGCACGCGCACACGTGCACACATATAATAAAACTAAAATAATATCATTTTATCCCATGCACGGTATGGGTAAAGGTACTAGTTACTTACATACCGAAAAATCATTTTGACTCTTAGGATATGTTTGGAAGTTTGGAGGGAAAAGGAGGGGAAGCCTTTGAAGGTATGTGGTTGGAGAGGAAAGGGAGGGGAGGGATGAGAAAGTCCTTTGTATTTGGGAGTAATAAATTTGAAAAAGGAGAGTTTTTTAATGAATTATAATTAAAATCACTTTGAGGTATGACGAATTCAAATAATTGAACTGATATTTATTTTTAATTGAGCTTAAATTACCATTTCGTTAATTACTCTTCAAAATCACCCCCTCCAATTTTATAAACTCCCACACATGAAAAGGAGAGTCATAAACCCCGTCAACCTTCGTCTCCCCTCCAGAACCGAACTCCCAAACACACCCTTAAAAGCACACAATCATTTTAAAATTGGCGTTAAGGTGGACTCTATTCATTCAAGTATGGGAAAATTCCCAAAATAAGAGTAAAAAAATTTGAAAATTTTAAAATAGGACTATCATGTTTTTATTCCCAAAATAGCAGTAATTACTGCCAAGTTTGGAAAATACTACAATGTTTAAAGTCAGGTACTGCCAAAACATGATACGAGTAGTAATTAGTCCTATTTTAGGAATAAAAGCATTACAATCGTATATTGGAATTTACAAACGTTTTTAGTCCTATTTAGTAGGGGTGGGAAAAACCGAACCTGCAAAACGACCCTGGACCGACCCGAATTATGATCTCGGTCCGGGTTTTTTCTTTTTAACCGGTCCAAATTTAAAAAACCCGGACCCCGAAATTCCAGGCTCATTAACGGGGCCTTAAAATCTATAACCCAAATCGGACCGATAAAAACCCGAAACAATTAGGGCCTGTTTACTAACATATATGTTTTCCTGTTTTCTACTTCTGTTTTTCGTTCTCCAATTTTCTGTTTTTATTTTTCTGTTTTTCTATCTCCAATTTTCAGTTTCTATTTTTTAGTTTTCCATTTTCAAATCTGAAAACATGTTCATCAATTTTTTCACCCAGTTCTATGATCATCCAGAAGACTGAGGACACGTTTACTTCACGGGTTACTAAATGGTGTTTATTAAGACTCGCATTAATAAGCGGCGCATAAAATAAGCAATAAGCGGCGCATAAAATAAGCAATGTTGTAAAATCATGTTTACTTCAAAAGGTTTTGATGGATAGTCTACCCGGGGGGTATCCTATCCGAGGGGTTATTGCAGGAATAACTAGAGAGAAGTCAGAGTAAATAGGAGGAGAGAGAGTCGATTTTATTAAATGAACTCAGTGTGTGGGAGTTGGGTGTAGATGTCGATTACAAGGAGAAATGGGCTGCTATTTATAGCAGCAATAAATGCGATGAGAATACACGTGTCAGTAATCCAACGGCCGAAGGGTCACATCAGCCGGTTGGCACCGGCAGTGGTACGTCCACCGCATTGAATGCGGTTGGCGGATGTGACGTGGCATTAAATGCGGTGGTTGGCTGTCTCTAAAAGGAATCTCCGATGATTGAGCGTGTTTGGCCGAAGGCTCCCTGTGTAGCCGAGGGCTCCAAATCATCGAGGACCCCTGTGTGGCCGAAGGCATGTCGTGACTGAAGGAGGATTTCAGCCGAAGGCCTCTCCGATGCCGAGGGCTTGATAGTGCCGAAGGCTCATGTTTTTCGCCGTTTTCTCCCAGTAGCTTCTTATGCCAGAGAAGGCTATCCTGCGAGGTTTGGAGCCTTCGGCCAAGGAAGCCGAAGGCACCCCAGTGTGTGTTCTGGGCTATGTTGAGGCTTGGGCCGCCGTATTTGGGCCTGAGTTGTTCTCTGGGCCCAATGGACTTGTGTAGGAGAAGTAGGAGTCTATGGGCCGGGGGCTCCCGGGCCATATACTCCATCAGGAGTCCCTCACTCCTTTTGCCGAAAGGTACTTGAGGGAAAAGGAGTAGATGCGTTGATTCTTCTGGAGGCTTTGTTATTTCATTTGGGTGCCTTTTCTGGAGAACTTGCCTTCTGCTGGTTGCCGAAGGTTTCCCTCGGTTCCTCACATATCGAGGGTTTCCTGAGGGAAGGTATACATCACCTTCGTAGGGCCGTCGGAGGCTCCCCTCAGTCCCTCACATGTCGAGGGTTTTCTGAGGGAAGCATAGATGTATTTCCTGCATGTGTTGTGATGAGGGCGGCTTCGTTTCCGCAAGTGACTTGGGGAAAACTTGTGATACCCTGCCTCTGCCGAAGGGTATATTGAAGCATGTACCCGAGGGTTTCTGCTCTGATGCCCGAAGGCTATATGCGTCAATTGTAGATTTCTGCTTGAGGAAATTTTGCATTTTGTTCTGTTTTGATGCCCGAGGGGTGTATCCCAGTCCCCCACTCCTTTAGGCCGAAGGCGAGTTCGGGCTGAAGGAGTTATGATGCGTCGATGGGCTACCGAGGGGTGGTAACATTGATGAGCCGAAAGCTTGGTGAATTTCGTTGGCAGAAGGCTGTGGTGAGTGATAACCGGAGCCTATCATTCGAAGGCACCCCAGTTTTGCCGAAATATAGTCGTTGTAATATAGCCGTTGTAAGAGGGGTTGACGTGGCGTGTCCTCGTTGGTCGAAGGTGGGCGGGTGCCACCCATTGGCTGAGCCGGCGGCCCGTAATGATGGGCTTTTCAAATCGAGGCCCAGTTCTCGAGGCCCATTGGCCTATAAATACCCCAGAACCTGAGTCATTCCCCTTGTGCGTTTCCGAATCTTAGCGAAGCTCTGCTGAAATTTCTAGAGAGAGAAACTCTTGCCCTCGATCAAACCCAACTCTCCGAGGTCAGTTCTTGCCTTGTTCTTGAGTCTCTCCGTATACTTTGCTTTCGGCCTGTAGATTTAGTGTTAGAGCAATCTTAGGAGCCTTCGGTCTGTAGCCTTCTTTTCCTTTTAAAAACTTCCCACCTTTATCATCTAAGAAATGTCTTCGCAAAGCGACTCTCAAAACATATCTGAGGAGGCGCCGGTGCTGTCTGAGAGCATCTCTGAAGTGGAGTCTTCAAGTGAGCAGCCCTCGTCCCGAGGTGATTCCGCCATGGCCGAAGAGGTCCAGAATAACCTTCGGACCGAGCTTGAAGCCGAGGACTTCGAGCAGGTAGCGGAGGATGAGGAGCTTGCCCTCGCCGTTCAGGTGGCGGAGGAGGAGGAAGAGAAGGAAAGATTGCGGGTGACTGTTGCTGCTTCACCCCTCCGGAACGACGCTGAAGCAGGGAGCTCTAGGCCCCTAGATCCGAAGCCTCTTAGTGTGGCTCCCGGGAAAAGGAAAAAGAAGGCGAAGGCAGCGCCTAAGAAGAAACAGGCCGCTGCCGATGCTGGGCAGCCGGTAGGTATCCCGGAGGGGCACTCATATTTGAACACCGCGGCCCTAGAGGTGAAGACCAAGGCCACGCACGCAGAATACATGGCGACGCAATTCTTTGCCGGCCCATCAGCACAGGTGGTGGAACCGGGGCCGAATGATGTGCTTCTCCATGCCCCCGAAGGCTGCTTTGCTGTACATATCCTGTCGGTCGAATTGGGCCTCCGCTTCCCCCTTCATCCCTTCATTCTTGAATACCTTCGGTTCGTAAAACTCGCCCCGTGCCAGCTAACCCCTAACAGTCACTCATATCTGGCGGGTTTCCTGGCGTTATGCCGGGAGAGGGAAGTGGAGCCCTCGTTGGAACAATTCTTTCTTTCCTTCAATTTATGCCGGGGGGGGGGGGGCACTCAAATGCCGGGGGCTTTGCCAACCTTCAGCAGATTCCAGAGTTCCGGCTGTTCTCCGAAATCCCTTCGTCCCACAAGGGATGGAAAGATAAGTTCTGCTACGTTCGCATGGCGGAAAATCCATTCGCCGCCCCCCTTCGGGACAACTTCAAGAGGCACCCGAAGGTTGGGAGCGCCGCTCTTGCGAAGAATGGGAGGAAGTTGGCTGAAAAACCGGAGGGGTCAGACAAATTGAAGACCATTAAGGACGCCACCCTTCCGGAAGAACTTCTCAAGTTGGGGTTCCGGCGGTTTCGTTTGGTGGGGGAGGCTGATGAGGAGTACCCCCTGATAGATCGGGTGTATGAATGCGCAGGAGGTGATAACCGAAGGCTCCTAGCTCTGTACTTAGGATATTTCTGTGCTTCTTGATGCGTAACTTATCTTTGTATGTTTTTTTTTTTCAGGTGTAGAAATGGACGCGAGGAACTTCGCAAAGCTCAAGAAGCAATTGGCTAAGGAGCCAAAGAAAAAGCTGAAGGAGGGCGGCCCCTCCCAACAGAGGCATGTAGATGACTTTTTCCCGAAAGGGGAAACTGTGAAGGATCAGGGAGCCGAGGGGCCCTGCAAAGATGTCGCTGGTGCCCTTCGAACTGAGGCGGTAAAGAGGAAGGCGCCGGGGAAAAGTAATGCGGCTCCCGGCAAAAGGCCCAAGAAGATCATCGGCGCTACGGACGCTCCCCTGGTCGTCTCCGAAGGCCACTCTTCTTCGGGGACCCCTCTGGTGGTGGCGACTGTTCCTGCACCTCTTCCGGATCAGATGGAAGATGGGCCCTGGCCCCGGGAGAACATCCAATTCTCCATCAAGAAAGGGACTGCCATCACGCATGGCACCCTGGATCCGATGGAGTTCCTGAATGGGGCTACTCCTTCACTGGATAGGTCGACCCTCGGCCGGCATGACGACGCTGCCCTGGACGCCAAACTTCTCCAGGCCTCGGTGACTGTAAGTCTCACTATTTTTCTTCCCTTAGTCGTTTAGTCTCTCCATGACGTAGTGGTCTGACCCTCTGTTTTTTTTTTATGTCTGCAGGCCAGTGTAGCCCTCGGAGAACATATCTGAAGGGTGGAACAGTTGCGTCTCCAGAAGGCGGAGTCAGACGAAGCTTTGAGGAAGCTCGTCGTGACTAACACCGAGGCCATCCGGAAGATGGCGATTCTAGAAGAAACCCTCCGGAAGACGGAGCAGAAGCTTGCTGATGCCCGATGGGAGGGTAAGGCCGAGGGCAAAGCGGAGGCCGAGGAGCTCGCTGCCGTTGCTGCTAAGGCTGCTGCTGAGAAGGCCGAGGAAGCAAAGAAGGAGGCAATATCCCAAGCCGGGAAGGATGCGGTTGCCTCATTCCTAGCCGGGGGGTGGAAAGCGGAGGACCAGAAGGAATGGCTGGCCTCTGTGGTGGAGACTTCGGTAGACGAGTGGGCGAAGGGCCCCGGGGCGCTATGGCTTGCCCGAAAGGGTAAGAGCTACTATGAAGGCGGCGAGTATTTCACTCAGGCCAACATCTATAGAAAGCTCGCCCGACACTTTGGCGTTGACAAAGCAGAATTCAAGCCCGAAGCGTATGGCCTCCCTCCCCTCCAACCGGACGTCAGGATTCCTCTCCCCGAGGGCGAAGAGAGGGAGTTGCTGGAGGACTCCGAACTCGCCGGGTGTGATGACGACGAAGGGGAAGATGCTGAGGAAGATGCGGCTTCGAAGTCGAAGGGAGAACTAGCAAAGGAAATCCAGGCTTAGGAATTTTTCCAAGCATAATTGTGTAATAGCTCGTAGGGTTCCGGCCTCGGCCGTGTACTGTAAACAAACATCTTTTGTCAATACTCTCTTTTTTTTGAATGTGATATGCCTCCGGGTTCCTTCAGTGAATGATTGTCATCGTTTCCTAGCATAAGCCTTCGTTTTTTGATGAATGTATGCTTTCCTTTCTTTGAATGAATGCCTGCTTTCCCGGAGGCCCCTAGTTTGTGGACTTAGGAAATTTTCTAAGCGCAACTCCTTGTTAGCCCCCCGGTTGCAGAGTAGAATCGCCGGGGGGTCGTTGTTGTGGACTTAGAAATTTTTCCTAATCTAAGTAAGAATTCCTTGGCAGCCCTCGGTGGAGAATTCCTGTAATGCCTCCGGGCTGAAGTGAGAGGACCGAGGGCTAAAATGAATTAGGCTTAGGAAATTTTCCAAGTGAAATTGTATCTTATGCCCCCGGAAATGCTGAGCCTTCGACCAGCAGTGTAGTTTTAGGTCATCGCCAAGTAGTTTAGGGGGCCATCGGCCATGAGTGTGTAGTTGAAAATTGCCCCCCCGAAGGGTCCACATTTGCGGACTTAGTCATTTTTTCACAAAATTCCAACAGTTGTTGTAGTGAACCCTCCGGTACGAGACCCTTCTAAGCCTCCAGTGTGTGAGTCCACCGAGGGGGTCCAAGTTTATGGACTAGTGTTGTGTTGAGATCTTGTCAACAATAGACCTTGTGAGTAGTCCCCGGTTCGATGAGTGTTTCCCGAAGGATGCCAATACGTGGACTTAGAATTTTTTCATCGTTGAATGAGCCTGGTGGCATTCTGCCTTCGGCATTAGGCCTCCAGTTTGTGTAGATATAGGTTTAGCTTGCCTTAGGACTTTGTGTAGCCTTCGGCATGGCCTTAGCCAAATTTAGGTGAAGTTTTGATTAGTGAGCCATCTTCTTGGGCCTTCGGTGGAATTCTTGTACTCCAAGGCTTCATGCAATGAAGCCTTCGGCTATGTAGCCAGATGACTTGTTGTTGAGAGACTTTCTTGTGCCTTGTAGGAGCCTTCGGGAATATATATCCGAAGTGTTGAGCCTCCGGGGAGAATAGTATCCGGGGAGTTCCTTCCCCCCTACACATCCTTTCTTTCTTTTTTTTTTTTTTTTTTTTTTGAATGATGTAGGAGAGGCATCTAGAAACTTGGTTTCTAGGAAAGGCTTGGCCTATATGGGAGGCGACGGAATAAACCGTCGGCTCCCCCTTCGGCCCGAGACATGGTCTGTTGCCTGCTTCCCCTTGGGGGATAGCGCGGGGAGCGTTTCGTTTGTGGAAGTCGAATCTTGGGCCCGGGACATGGTCCGTTGCCTGCCTCCCCTTGGGGATTGCGCGGAAAGCGTTCCTGGGAAGGGTTTTATTTGTGTGTGGGACACAAACAGCCGGGGGCACTTGGTACCAGCCGGAGCCGAGGGGTGTTGCACCCCCCGGTTTTTTTTTTTTTTTTTTGTTAGGAGGATATGTATAAGTATGCATAATGTATGTATGATTGCGTCCTCGTGGGGTACGGCTTAGTGGGAAAACACTTGGTGTTTCCAAAGAGTGGTGGGGTTGACCCATGCACTTGGTACTTGGTACCTAAATTGTTGTTCCCCCTCATAAGGGGAAGAGGCCTTGGGCCTATTTTGGTGGAGAGATGAGGGCTTGGCCACTCATGTGTAGGAGAGAAGGGGGCCTTGGGCCGTTTGTACAATATGTAGGTGATGAAGGCTTGGCCTCGTGATTATTCTTCAAAAACAGATGGGGCCTTGGGCCATTGATATTTACACTTGCTGAGGATGAGGGCTTGGCCGCTCATGCCTTATTGATAGAATTTGACAAGGTGGTGCACATTCCAATGTCTAGGGACCTCCGTCCCATTGGGACGTTTAAGCTTGTATGTCCCTGGCTTGATGATGGCTGAGATGATGTAGGGGCCTTCAAACTTGGGCGCCATCTTTCCTCCTTCGGTGGGTAGACTGGCCTCCCTTCGTCGGAGGACGTAGTCTCCCACCTGGAATTCCCGGGAGCGGACCTTGGCGTCGATGTATCCTTTGACTTGTCTCCTATAGTTTTCGGCCCTGAGGAAAGCTTGCTCTCGGCGTTCCGAGATGAGATGAAGGTCGAGGGCCATGTTGGCGTCATTGACCTCGGGCTCATATTGTTCCACCCTTCGGGTCGGAAGGGTCACTTCTGTTGGAGCCTTAGCCTCAAAGCCATAGCATAGGGAGAAGGGTGTTTCGCCCGTTGCCCGCCGAGGGGTGGTGCGATAGGCCCATAAGATGTTGTGAAGCTCTTCTACCCAGCCTCCCCCTTCGGCTTCCAGCTTTTTCTTCAACCCTTCGAGGAGGGTGCGGTTGGCATTCTCTACTTGTCCATTGCCTTGAGGGTAGGCAAGGGAAGAGAATGTGTGCTTGATGCCCCAAGCTTCAAGGAGGGCACAGAAGGGGACTGCCTCGAACTGAGTCCCGTTGTCGGAGATGATTTGTTGGGGAACGCCAAACCTTGTGAGGATATTTTTGAGAACAAAGTGGCGGCACCGGGCCTCAGTGATGCTGGCGAGGGGTTCGGCCTCTACCCATTTGGTGAAGTAGTCGATGGCCACAATGATATACCTGTTGTTGGAGGTACCCCTCGGCAGAGGGCCTACTTAGTCGATTCCCCATCTGGAGAAGGGTATAGCGGTGCTGATGGGGGCATAGTTGACCGCTGGCCTGCCGGGGGCCTTCTGAAAGTGTTGGCAAGCGGTGCACCTTCGGGCTAGATCAGCACAATCTCTAGCCATCGTGGGCCAGAAGTAGCCCTGAACTATAAGCCTTCGGGACATGGAGAAGGGTCCCTGGTGAGCTGAGCAAGTGCCACTGTGCACTTCCTCCATGGCGACTTCGGCCTCATCTTGATGAAGGCACCGAAGGAGGGTGCCGTTGTAAGATCTCTTGTAAAGCCTCCCGTTTTCGATGGTGTAGCTGGGAGCCCTCAGCTTTGCTAACTTGGCGCGGGCCTCGTCTTGGGGCAATTGCCCTGTGGTGATGAAGGCGATGATGTCAGAGATCCAGTCCTCCGGCCTCAGGTTAATGCTCATGACGGGGCTCGCGTGGATGCTTGAGAGGCTAAGTTCCTCAATTCTTGCAATCTTTGAGAGGTGTTCGGGGGATTCATCCGAGAGCTTGGATAGAATGTCGGCCTCGGAGTTTTGAGCCCTCGGTATTTGGGTGAGAGAATGTGCCTCAAACACCTTGAGCAACTCCTTAGCCGCTTCTTTGTATTGTTTCATCCTTCCTTCCTTGGCTTCGTACTCCCCGGAAATTTGGCCCACAACAAGTTTGGAGTCACACTTGACGTGGATCATTTTAGCCTTCAGATTCGCTGCCAACCGAAGGCCGCAGAGGAGGGCTTCGTACTCGGCCTCGTTGTTGGAGACTTTGAAAGAGAAGCGAATGGCATAGTAGGCGCGGAAGCCCTCGGGTGTGATGAGAACTACTCCCCCTCCGCATGCTTTGGTAGCCGAGGAGCCATCGGTATAGAGGGTCCACCACTCATCAAGGGGTGCCGAAGGCTCCTCATCCACCGCTGATCTCGCGGTGCATTCCGTTACGAAGTCTGCCAGGGCTTGGCCCTTGATGGCAGGCCTCGGACGGATATCTATGTTGTATTGGCTGAGGAAGATGGCCCATTTCACCATCCGAGAGGAGCTAGTGGAACTCCTCATGAGGGCGCCGAGGGGTTGATGAGTGAGCACTTGGACCGGATGAGCTTGAAAGTAATGGCCAAGTTTCTTGACGGTCCAAACGATGGCTAGCACCGTCTTCTCGACGGGAGAATACCTGAGTTCGGCCACCCGGAGGGTTTTGCTGACGTAGAAGATGGCGTGTTGGACGCCGTCCTCCTCCCGGATCAGCACTGAGCTGATGGCCGAAGGGCTAATACCAAGATACAAGTATAAAGTCTCCCCCACCTTTGGTTTGGAGAGCACTGGGGGGGAAGAGAGGTACTTCTTGAGTTCGTTGAAAGCCTCTTGACATTCGGATGTCCATTGAAAACCTGCCGTTTTTCTCATGATTTGGAAGAAGGGGAGGGCCCTTTCGGCTGATTTGGAGAGAAAACGGTTGAGGGCTGCCAGGCGACCCGTCAACCGTTGAACTTCTTTGACGTTGCGTGGAGGCTCCATGTTGATGATGGCCTGAATCTTCTCGGGGTTGGCCTCAATACCCCGCCGGCTGACCATGTAGCCCAAAAACTTCCCTCCTTGCACGCCGAAGGTGCATTTCTTCGGATTTAGCCGGAGGTTGAACTTTTGCATGATGGCGAAGATTTCCCGGAGGTCCTCGGCGTGGGTATTTGCCTTCTTGCTTTTGACGATCATATCGTCCACGTAGGCCTCCATAGTGCGCCCCAAGACAGATTGGAAGACCCTGGCCACCATTCTGGTGTAGGTGGCGCCGGAATTCTTTAGGCCGAAGGCCATCACAAGATAGCAGAAGATGCCTTCGGGCGTCATGAAGGCTGTCTTTTCAGCGTCCTCCTCATGCATATATATTTGATGATACCCGCGGAATGCGTCGAGGAAGGACATGATTTCGCATCCCGCGGTCTCATCCACCAGCTGATCAATGTTCGGCAGGGGGAAGGGGTCCATAGGGCACGCCTTATTCAAGTCCGTGTAATCCACGCACATGCGGAAAGTAGGAGGCTTCTGTGCAAGGACTACATTTGCTAACCAAGAGGGGTATTTCACCTCCTTGATATGTTTGATGGAGAGGAGCATGGCTACCTCCTTCTTCACGAACTCCCTTCTCTCGGCCGAGAGGGGTCTTCTTCGTTGCTGTATTGGTTTGGCCGAAGGGTCCACCGCCAGGCGGTGGGTGATAACCCTTCGGTCAATACCTGGCATGTCCTCCGGCCCCCATGCAAAAACAATGGAGTAGGCACGGAGGGCTTTGGTGATGCCAGCCTTCAAGTCCTCGGGGAGCTTGGCTCCAATCTTCAGGACTCTCTCCGGCTTGGCCGGATTGAGTATCAAGTCTTCGGTGTCCTCGATGGGTTCAGCCCTCGGCCTGCCTTCCTCTTCCTCCAGGGCGTTGGTAGTGATAGTATCGACGCGGAGTTCCGTTTTACTAACCTTCTTGGTAAGTTGAAGGTAGCATGCCCTAGAGAGCTTTTGGTTCCCCCTTGAGTAGCCGATGCCGGTGGGTGTGGGGAACTTGAGGCAAAGGTGCCTCATGGAGACGACGGCCTCCAAATCTTCGAGGGCAGGCCGGCCGAGGATGATGTTGTGTGCGCAGTCGAGGTTGACGACGACGAATTCCACTTCGAGCTTGGCTCTATGGGAACCGTCGCCGAATTCAACCATGAGGGTGATGACGCCTTCGGCGTCTATGCTATCCCCCGTGAATCCGGAGAGGGGGGTGTTAATGTGCCGAAGGGATCCTCTGTCAAGTCCCAACTCCTGGAAGGTGCTGAGGTACATGACGTTGACAGAGCTCCCGGTGTCAACATAAGTTCGGAGGATGATGGCGTTATTGATTTCAGCGCGGATGACGAGGGCATCCTGTGGGGGAGGGAGCCCGAGGGGAGGTCTGCATCCGTGAAGAAGATTGGTTCCGCCCTCGGCCTTTTAGTTGGGAGCATGTGATTGACTTCCCCAATGTAAAGGGACTGTGCCCACTTCTTCCTCTGGCTTGTTGAATCGCCTCCGGTGTTGCCGCCGTTGATCATATGTATATGGCGCTTGTATTGTTGACGGGAGCCTTCTCCCTCGTCATCGAGGCCCCCAATTTCACGTTTCTTCCCCTGTGGGTTTCCCAAGGGGATGGTGTTGGGGTTCACCCACTTATTTGCCTTTGGCGGCTGGCCTTGATGATGAGGGGGGCCCTGGGGAGGAGGGCCCCTGACAAATTGAGACAAGTGGCCCGCCTGAATCAGCCTTTCAATGGCGTTTTTCAGTTGATGGCAATCGTCGGTTTTGTGGCCATGGTGGCGGTGAAAGCGGCAATAGGGCTCATCAGGGCCGATGGCATAAATCTCGAGGGGTGTCCGGGAGTCTCGCTCCACGAGCCCTCGCTCTTCTGCGTGATCCAAAATAACGCTGACGGGGTGCGTCAGGGGAGTGCGCGGGTGCTCGAGGAGGACAGGTTGCGCCCAGGCCTTCGGATTATTCTTGTAACCGCCCCCGGGTCTGGCTTGGCCACCTCGGGAGCGATCGTTGTACTGTGCCTCCCGGTTAGCCGGAGGGGGAGGCCCTCCGGGCCGATTCCTGCCTTCATTCTTCTGAGAAGGGTCCGCGTTGCGGCGGTCCTTCTCGATCTCCTCTGCTTCAGCATAGTGGTCCCCTCGCTGGAGGGCTTTTGTGTAATCGCGAGGGGGATCAGTGATAAGGCTCCTGGAGAAGTTACCGTTGCGGAGGACGGTGTGGAAGAGGGCCATTAGTGTCCTATCATCGGCGCCCTCGACTTCAAGGGAGGCCTGCCTCCAACGTTCCAGGAAACTCCGAAGGGTTTCCTCCTTCTGTTGTCTCACGTTTAGAAGGTGGGAGAAGTGTTTTTTTGAGCGATGTCTCCCGGCGAATTGCGTGAGGAAGCGATGGGCAAGTTCTTGCCAAGAATCGATGCTGCCCTCAGGCAACCGGTTGAACCATTCATACGCTGGCCCCTCCAAGGTGGAAAGGAACCAACGACACAAATACTCATCCGATGCCCCCATCATCATCATGCTGTTCTGATAGCGGCTATAGTGCTCTTGGGGATCCGTCTTCCCCTCATATGGTTTGATGGGTTGCCCCCGATATTTGTGAGGGATTTTGGCCGCTAACACCCTGGGGGTGAAAGGCGTTCTGGTGCGGAGTTGGATGAGGGGCTCGCCTGAGCCTTCGGCAAGCTTACGCTTCATTTCTTCCACCTGTGCCCGGAGGTCAGCGTACTATGGATCTGGCCTCGCTGTGGAAGCCGTCGGGGGCGCCTGACGGTTCTCCTCGAGTTGACGGAAGAGGGCTTCAATGATCTCGTCCTTGGGATCCTTCGGGGCAACCCCTTGGGAGTTGGCCCGGAAGGATTGCGCCTGATTGATTTGGTGCCTGGCGTCATCGGCATGGAGGAGGGCTTTGCCTTTGCTCCGGGGGGGAGGCACGCCCTCGGCCCCCGAAGCGGAGGCACCACTCTCCTGGGGCCTGCTGAATTCTTGCTTGCCGAGGCGGTCTTGGACCCCTCGGCGTCCGGGAGCTCCCCCAAGCCTCTCAAGTGCAGAGGTCCGGGGTTTCTCCTTCATCATGGGGCGCTTATCCCTGGATTGAGCCTCCTGGGAGGCGGTATCCTGTGCTAGGACCCCCTCGGCATTGCCAACCCCCGGGGGAGGGTTGTTGAACGAGGGAGGGAGTGGTGGTAGGTTGATAACATTCCCCCCAGCATAGGGCTGAAGGGGTGCCTGAGAGGCGAGGGCTCCGGAATTGAGAGCCATGTTTTGAACAAAGGCCGCAAAGGCAGCCTGAAGATCGATGGCCGAGGCCGGAGGGGGAACTTGGTTCTCACTCCGATCCCTCCTTCGATTATCAAGGCCAATGCGGGCATCAGGGGTGTTTTTCTGCAGCTGCTGACGGAGGTCAGCGGTAGCCTGCTCCAATTCGAGGATGATACCACCCTCGGGCACTAAGAGCCTGTTGGAGGCCTCAGCCCCGTTGGTTTCACCGGGGGCTACATGGTTCTCTTCCAGGGTTTTGGATTGGGCACGAGTAGTTCTTCCCATTTTTGGTAAGTGTTTTGTGTTTGGTGTGGGGGGAGGGTTTCTTACTTGATAGTTCAGACCTCTCAACGAGAGCACCAAATGATGGATAGTCTACCCGGGGGGTATCCTATCCGAGGGGTTATTGCGGGAATAACTAGAGAGAAGTCAGAGTAAATAGGAGGAGAGAGAGTCGATTTTATTAAATGAACTCAGCGTGTGGGAGTTGGGTGTAGATGTCGATTACAAGGAGAAATGGGCTGCTATTTATAGCAGCAATAAATGCGATGAGAATACACGTGTCAGTAATCCAACGGCCGAAGGGTCACATCAGCCGGTTGGCACCGGCAGTGGTACGTCCACCGCATTGAATGCGGTTGGCGGATGTGACGTGGCATTAAATGCGGTGGTTGGCTGTCTCTAAAAGGAATCTCCGATGATTGAGCGTGTTTGGCCGAAGGCTCCCTGTGTAGCCGAGGGCTCCAAATCATCGAGGACCCCTGTGTGGCCGAAGGCATGTCGTGACCGAAGGAGGATTTCAGCCGAAGGCCTCTCCGATGTCGAGGGCTTGATAGTGCCGAAGGCTCATGTTTTTCGCCGTTTTCTCCCAGTAGCTTCTTATGCCAGAGAAGGCTATCCTGCGAGGTTTGGAGCCTTCGGCCAAGGAAGCCGAAGGCACCCCAGTGTGTGTTCTGGGCTATGTTGAGGCTTGGGCCGCCGTATTTGGGCCTGAGTTGTTCTCTGGGCCCAATGGACTTGTGTAGGAGAAGTAGGAGTCTATGGGCCGGGGGCTCCCGGGCCATATACTCCATCAGGTTTAAAACATCATTTAACATTAAAATGTCCAAAATAACCCTATACATATATAGACACACAAACATTAATGAACACAAATATATAATATAATATAATATGTGGGGTCGATCACCTCGTACGTGTACCCATACCCCTAACCCCTAGCCTATACCTCGTACCCCCACCCTACATCCTACACCCAATTCCACATTCTTGACACCTACCCTTACCACGATCTTACACTCTACCCATACTCCCCTACAACCCCTTCATATATACCCACCCATACCTACTCGTAGAGGTGGGGGTAGGGAAGGTATGGGTGGGGGTGGGGTAAAGGGTATGGTCGGGGTGGGGTGGTAAGGTCTAGGGGTAGGGGGGTGGGTGGGGGTAATGGGTGGGTTAGGGTCGTGGTTAGGGGTAAGGGTGGGGGTAGTGGGTAAGGTTGGGGTTGGGTTAGGGTGGGGTGTAGGATGGCGATGGGGGTAGGGTGGTGGTAGGGTGGTGGTAGGGTGGGGGGTAGGATGGCGGTAAGGGTGGGGGGTAGTGGGTAGGGTTTGGGGTTGGGGTATGGTAGGTAGGGAGTTGGGATAGGATGGCGGTAGGGTGGGGCCGAGGTAGGGGAAGGGTAGGGTGGGGTTAGGATGGCAGTAGGGTGGGGGTAGGATGGCGATACGAGAGTGGGGGTAGGATGGCGATACGAGAGTGGGGGTAGGATGGCAATACGAGAGTGGGGGTAGGATGGCGAAACGAGGGTGGGGGGTAGGATGGCGATGGGGTGGGGCCGAGGTAAGGGTATGTGGTAAAGGGTAAGGTAGGGGTAAGAGGTAATATACGAGGGGTGGGTTGGGGGTGGGGTCGAGGTGGTAGGGGGGTGGCGGTAGGGTAGGGTGGATCGGGGTGGGGCGGAGGTAGGGGCGTGTGGTAGGGGTTGGGGTAGGGCCATTGTAGGGAAAAGGGTACGCGTGGTGGGGGTTGGGTCGTGGGGTAGGGTAGGGGTAAGGGGTAAGGTACGAGGATGGAGGTACCGGAATGGAATCGACATCGGAGCGGGACCGGACCCACCACTAGGTGTAAGTATGCAAATTTATTGCAGCAGTACTGGTAGCATCTGCGTTTTCCAAATATGGAAAACTATTAAAAGTCACTTCTCCAAATCATTAAGGAAAAGAGATACATGTCTCATTTTTTTCGTTTTGGAAAACGATTTGGTAAACGTGTTTTTTTGTTTTCCTTTCTCCAGTTTTCCAGCAAGTTTCTTTGGTAAACACGTTTCCTGTTTTTAGTTTTCCAGTTTTCCACTTTTCTGGAAAACTGGAAAATATCTCTGTTAGTAAACAGGCCCTTAGCTTTTATATAAAATTAATATATTACATGAATATAAATTTATAAATATTTCCTAATATATGATTATAATCATGGTGGATAAAAAAATCATCAAGTAACTTTTAGTGACTACAAATATTTTCAATTTGTTTAGCGTAATGACCATGGAAATATATTTATAGCAACTCTAGTCACATTTTTATCTATAAATTTTATTTCGTAATATTTTTAAGAAACCTAAATTATTATTTACATGCATCTTAAATAAAATATTAAGATAATGATCTTTTTTGGATTTAAATTGTTGGTGATTTTGGAGACTAATATTTATATTATTATTATCGGTTTGTATATTTGATTAATTTTATTTGAAAATAGGTGTTAAAATATAAAAGAACAATGATATATTTCACGTTCCGGCTTTAACCGGCCCAACCCGAACCCGGACCGAACCCGGGTTACCAAAAACCCGACTTGGACCGAATATAATGGGTTTTGTTCCGGTCCCTAATCTTCATAACCCGAGACCTTCCGGGTAATTTCTGGGTTTAGCAAAAACCCGACTCAGACTGGGCCGATCCCACCCCTACTATCTAAGATCATTTCCCTAAAGTATTCAACACTAGTATTTTTACCCGTGCCGTGTACGGGATAAAAGATTTTTTTTTAGTTTGATTATACTACGTAAAATGTAGACAAAAATATTTAACGGTGCCGCTTTCGCTCCATGACATCTAAAGGGAATGGGTTATGGAAAAAAGATATCGATATCAAAGCTCAATCTGAAAAAATTGAAACTAATTTATTGCTACAGTAAATTCATTCGATAGCTAGATCACCATCTCGTCAAAGAAGGCATGAACACGGACATCGTATTTTCAATCTTCAGCGTGAGCCTTCCATTAGTGTAAAAGGCCTCCTACACGTAAACTATGTGGGCATTTTGTACATCCGTATTTAATTTTATTATTTTGTATTTTGCTCTGTCATATTGTTTTTTATTTTATTTGTGTGTAAATTTCTTTTCGCTATTAATAATACTTGGTAAATGTCAATTGAGATTTACACCACTGATTTTGATGTTACGTAGACTATGATTGTTTTATTTTCCAAATATGACTCATTCACTCATACTGTGGGAAGTTTTACTCAACTTATATATTCTTTTTATGGAACTAAATAAGTCCTATTTGAGAAATAAAACACAGTTTGTCTTATTTTTGCACTTTGTGTACGATTGGTCCTACATTGAGCAAATTGTATTAAAAGAAATTTTGTGGCATTTAGATTTCAATTTTGGTGGCGGAAGCAATGTAACATTGTAACATTAGGCTGCATGACGGTAGCAAGTAGCAACATTAAGTTCCATGAGACCATGAGGGCAATAGCAATTTAATGTGTAAAATAAATTAAAAAGCAACCGTTGGGCTACATTAGAACAACAACATTAACGTTTATATTTAAAAAGCATAATAGCATATAATGTTTCAAAATGTTACTCCGTATGCACTTTGAGATAACGTCTTCACTTTGAGATAATGGTTTATCAATAATTTTACTCATCTACTCGGCTAATGGCACAATCAAATCAACAATTGAAGTGTTGAACAAATGTTACAACTAAACATCAAGTAAAAATTAAGTTGAACAAATTTCACCATATTATTTCTATCATATTTTTATTCCCTAAATAGGAGTTATTATTGTCATATTTTGGCAATATCTGACTTCAAACATGACAGTGTTTTTGTGTATGGATGAAAAAAGCCCACATGAGCATGCCGCCTTTAGTAATTTAAAAGCTCATGAAAAGTTCAATGTCTTATTATGTAAACTAATCTCATAAAAGGTTCAATAATGTCTTTAGTAATTTCAAATTACAATTTATTTATCAAATATTAAAAATAATACACTCATAACATCATAGTTATCATCAACGACACTATTATATTATATTAATCAAAATTGTTTCGTGTCTGTCTTATTATTACAAAATTCAGCGCGTGAAATCAAAAGTTTCATGTTTGGTAAAAAAGTTGGTTGATAGATGAAAAAACAGGTTTACCAAACGGGCTCTAAAGTTTATTATTAGACTTTGAAAGCTACTACTCCCTCGATACCAACTTAAGATTATCACTTTCATTTTTTATCAATCAACTAAAGACTTTCATTTTTTATTTTTGGATAAGCTAGCTCTTTAAATGCAAATTTCATCATCAAACATTAAAAACAATACATTCATAATAAATGACCCGATTATACTATATCCAACAAAACTTTTTCTCAAAGCATACTTGCATTACCGGTTAAGAAAAAATAAGTACATCGTGAATGGGATATTCGATCAACAACACCTCTAAACCGTTTAAGCAAATTTATCTGTAAATGTATTCGTTTAAACCATCACCAATGTAAATTTATCTGCAAATAGTTTCTCCTTCAAAGAAGAGGGATTTGATATTGTTTGGATTAAAGTAGCATATTGTGGATAAATTCCATCTGATAGATAGTACGCCATATTATAAGAATGACCATTCACTACGTAATTGCATGCCGGGGCTTTATCATTAACTAGGTCATCAAATAAGGGAGATCTATCTAAAACGGTAACATCATTATTTGTACCGGCCATTCCAAAAAATGTATGCCAAATCCATAAACTCTTAGAAGCTACGATCTCCAAAATAAGAGTTGGAACTCTTTTAAAACCGTTAGTATGTGTCCCGTGCCAAGCTGTTGGACAATTTTTCCAATGCCAATGCATACAATCTATACTACCAATCATACCTGGAAACCCTCGGTCCTCTCCCTCTTTCAAAAGTCTTGCAATATCATCTTTGTCTGGTTTTCTTAGATATTGTGTTTCAAAAATATCAATTATAGCATCACAAAATCGTTTCAAACTCTCTATTGCTGTACTCTCTCCAATTTGGACATACTCATCTAAAATATCTGCTGCACAACCATATGCTAACATACGTATCGAAGCCAATATTTTTTGTAAAGGACTCAACCCAGGTTTTCCAACCGCATCAAACTTTTGTGTAAAATAATCATCATGGTTCTCAATTGCTCCCAAAATTCGCTGGAATAATTCAATGTCCATCCGAAATCGACGACGAAATTTCTCAGGTGTATACTTTGAATTCACACCATTGAAATAATCATTAACAATTAGATCATGACGCTCTTTCCTATCACGATGTATATACCGCCTACCAATTGTTGAGCCGCCATGATGACCTTTGTTACTAATTAACGTAGAAGACAATATCATTGGGATACGAACCACACACGTCTCAACTACATCAATATTCATTTGGTCATAAACGGCATCATCCCTCCTTGAGTCATCGAGCATTTGTTTCAATGTTGTAAGTGACTCTTCGCTAGATGATGAGCTATTGGAATCCGAATCATAAATAGGTGTTTCCATTTATGTCAAAATCAACCTGCTTACAAAAAGTAAATTTTTTTTTTAAAATCATCAACGGACTCAACCGAAATAAGAATGAAAAGAATCTAAACAATTTAATTCAAACAATTAATAGAAAAAAATGTTAGATATAAAAAGCATCACGATATCAAAATTCATTACCTGCTAAAATTGTTGTGGATTAAGCAAGTTGTTTGACCCAATTCAATATATAACCCCACCAAATTTATAGTGTAGCGTAGATATATATATAGGCGGTGACTTTTGATCTCAAGAGAAATTGCTAGGAGAGCACGTAGAAGACAATATGTCTCGTAGGTTTGGGGTGCAGGGTTTTTAGGCAGTTACTAAAATATGATGTACGCATTAATTTTTTAGGCCGTTAACGATGAAGCGTTGGACTTGTTTTTTGGGATTCACGGTCAAGTTACACCACTCCAACATGAGGTGGATGACTATTCCATTCATTAATTGCCATGTGTCATAATTTATTCTATGTTAACGGTGTCCCATTGGTGATGCTCTAAGCAAAAACCATAGAATGGCTAAAATCGGAACTTAATTAGAATCAATTTAAAAACACATTAAGAGCCCATTTGGTAGCACAAAAATCGGCTGTTTTGGCTGATTCTGCTGAAATTCATGAAGTTCTGGCTGAAGTAGCTGCTTTGGCTGTTTCTGCTGATTTAAGTAAAAATTATTTTTAAAATATGTTTTATTAATAAAATAAAGAAAAAGTTATATGTAAAAATAGCTAAAATGGTCATCTACAGTAACTTCAGCCAATACAGCCGGAAAAGTAACTCTAACCTTACTTTTTCTGCTTATTACACAATTTAGCGCGCGAAAGTAAAAGTTACGTGTTTGGTGAAAAAGTTGGCTGATAAGCCTGATAAGCCGAAAAAAGATGTTGCCAAACACCCTCTAAGAGACTGTTTGGTGACCTTGTTTTTCGGCTTATTGGGCTTATTAACTAACTTTTTCACCAAACACAAAACTTTTGATTTCACATGATGAATTGTGTAATAATACGAAAAAAGTTAGGTTGAAGTTGTTTTTCTGACTGTATTGACTAAGTTATTGTAGAAGATCATTTTAGATATTTTTCATATAATTCTTTTTTATTTTATTATTAAATATATTTAAAATATAATTTTTTCGTAAATCAGAAGAATCGGTCAATCTAGCCACTTCATCCAGCACTTCATAAATTTCAGCAGAATCAGCTAATACAGCCGATTTGGTATTACCAAACGGGCTCTAAGCAGGCCCGGCCCAGGGCATGTGCTGGGTGTGCAATGGCACAGGGCCCATAAATATTGAAGGCCCAAAATTTTTAAAATGTTAGTAGTAGTATTAGATAGTCTAAGCCCAAGAAAAATAGAAGCCCTCTAATTTCAACGCACATGTTAAGCTACAAGCACCATCCGTCAACTGCCTTCTCCTCTCATCTCTCTACAAGCAAAGAAACAGAGACGGACGACCTCGAGAAATGCTGACCACCGTCTAGGGCTTCGACTGCACCACACCTCGAAGCCTCCAGTCTGCTCCTTCGCTTGAGTCGCTAACCACGCCACAATCCGTCAATCTTTAATTTTTTATTAAAAATTAAAGATTATAGTTTATGAATCTTCTTGATTATTATGTGATATATTGAGATTTCATTGCTGATTTAAATTATATATTATAATTATTAGGGCCATTACTCCATTACGCCTTCTAATTTTTTGATGAAATTTAGCAGCTTAGATTGTTATTTCTGATTTTCTCTAGCTAATTAACCAGGTAATTAAACTACGGAGTATTTTTTTATAATTGACCAGGTAGTCTATTAGTTTAAATCCTCTAACAAATAGGTACTCCGGTATTAGATAAGTGGAGGAATTCTAGCAACTTGGCAGTAATTATGTGTCCAAATAATGTCCCTTTTTAATGAAATGTATTTTATTAATGAATACTTTTATTTTTACTATTTTGTTCATAAGTAACATGTATTTTAAAAATAAATTATTAATAATTTATCACTGCAATCATCCTTATTTATGTTCTATTTCTACTTATATTGAAGGAAAGCCCATTTTTTTTATTGCACAGGGCCTTCAGATTCTCGGGACCGGCCCTGGCTCTAAGTATACCAAAATCTTAAAGTTGGCTTTTGATGAAAGAAATCGGGTAAGAAGGTGTTTGATTCGTCTCATCTGAATGTTACTAATATGAATTTTTATAACAATGCAACAAAAATGATATATTTTTCTCATCTAATATGAATTTTTATATTGTTACTACTAATATGAATTTTTCTCGTCTTATAACAATATAACACTATTTTTTAAAATACTAAGGCAAAGAGTTTTTTTTAATGTATTAATCGCAAACACTTATTCTTTTATATTTATAATAACATCCAAATAATAATAATAATAACAAAAATAATACGGAGTGATAAATAACAATAATAAATAATAATATTGATAATAGTAATATTGATGATGATGATGATGATAATTATAATAATAATAATAAGTACTACGTAATACGGAGTAATAAAAAATAAAAGTACAATAATACGGACTACTTAGCTTGGTTATGATTCCCAACCGTAGGGGTGTTCCATCTGTTAGAGAGCTAGCTACTAGCTAGTAACTTACTCGGAGTCAGTATTTTGTGTGTGGAAGAAATAAGTTTAAATTGATAACACATCATTTATATAGTAGGTAAAACTATAAAAAGACTCCTGAAAACCGCCGTCACTCGAATCAGACTCAGAGTTAATCGCCTCGGCAATATAACTTGTTGATCCATTAATGGGCACAAATGGGCCAAAGACGGTCATCACAGTCAATCCATCACTCACATCCAAATCCATAACCACAGTATTACAACTGAAACAAATAAAAAAGCAAACAGAAACAAACATATTCAGACCATTAAAATAAATAAAAGCAAAAAGGTAAATGTCTTACTCGGAATCTCGGATCCGTATTAATTAAATAGTTAAGCATAATTAAATAGTTAGGCATTTTAATTTTTTTAATCTAAAACTAGTAAGTGAGCCTAGAGCTTTCAATTTAGGGCTGCCTGGTGTAGACACGTGTCTAACCCTTTCCCTAAGTGTATTGATAACCGCTTTCGCGGCGTTGTAGTAAAACGGAGTCTAACCTTTCGGTTTTTCCCAGAGTATCGTGTCTCTTGAGGAATGGTGGGGAAGTTTCTTAATTTAGTTTTAGTCACGGGCTATCGCTAATCGTTGGAAGCTTTTTAAATATAGGAAAGTGGTTGTGTTCTAAATTATGCCAGTTTATAAGTAAGAGCTAGGTTCAATTTAAAGATTAATGTTTAAAAATTAAGTGTTCTAAAGATTGATGCAAATAAGGGCAATGAATTGAGTAATTAGAAATAGATATGTTCTTGGACCTTTTAATTAGGGAAATTAAGACTAAAGTTGGACTAATAATTTCTTTCCTCATAGACAAGAATAGAAACTATCTTCATTATTTATCCTATTTCTAGGTGTCATTAATGTGCTTAAAATGGTTGGCTTAAATTATATTCTAAACCCATAGACAAGGTAGAAATAATTCTCCAATATTTAAATTAATAAAAATAGCCAAATTCATTAACTAGTTAAACTCATTATTTAAGCAATTGAATTTATTTCTCATAGACAAGATGTAAATCCTTTTCATTAAATTATCCTATTTCTAGGCCTTATTAATGTGCTCAAATATGGTTGGCTTAAATTAATTTCTAATCTCATAGACAAGTTAGAAATAATTTTCCAATATTTTAATTAATGAAAATGGCTAACTATTATTAATTACTATTTCATCATTTTAAACAACTAGTCCAATTTATTAATTTTAAACCCTAATTTTCGGTCAACAAGTCAATCCATATTCTTTTTCTCAATTCATGCCCAAAACAAATTTAGCTACTAAACATCATTTTTACAATTAACAATATAATGAATATAGTCAACATTAAAAAGAATTACACATGGATGATAGCAAAAATTTAAACAAGGCTTATATTCTGGAAAAATAAACTTATATGAACTAAAATATAATTTTCTGGAATTTTTCACGAATTAATAAATTTAAGATCCAATTTTAGCAACTAATTGATGATTTTCCCAATTTTAACTAGAAAATGCAAAAAGCAACTAAAAATACTCTAAATTCGTACTAAATTTTATTTTAACTACTAGTAGTGATATTTAAGTTAACTAAACTGGAATTAGGGCCGAACTAATTTTTTTTCCTTTTTTTGAGTATTTATTCTAATTTATGCAATAATATCAAATAATTACCGAAATTAATTAAAAATTACTCCTACTTCATGAAAATTAACTTTAATCAGATTATTAACTACCTTGAGGCTAGTGAACAACTATATAATTAATTGGAATGAATTCAACATCAATAACTATTTTATTTAATTTTTGGAAGACAATGCGAAATGCTTGAAAAATAATCTGGAAATTTTCGAAGAACAGATCGAACAAACAAAGCACAGATTCAGATTCTACACGTTGAGAAGATGAAAATACATATAAAGAACTTACAATTTGGAGCTAAAATGAAGAAGATATGGATATTTGAAGTTTCTCTCTCTCTAAGACCTTTGGAGCTCGAAAATGGAAGAAGAAGAAGAAGAAGAAGAAGAAGCCTTTTTAGAACTGATTTAGGGTTAGAGATGGTGTGTTTGAGATGGGAAAAAGCCTGGTATTTATAGCCCAAATTTTTCCCGAAGGCGCCCAAGAGGGCGGCCGCCCTTCCCCCAAATCTGGCCGCCTACCGTCATGTCGCCGGCAACGGATCGTGGCCACATCCCGTCAGCCGCAAGCGGTCCAGAAGGCGGCCGCCTGCCGTTCCTGTCTTGCCGCCTGCCGTCCAGTCGCACCGGCCGGTGGTTGGCTTCGTCCTGTTGTGCCGCAGGCGGCCACTGAGGGCGGCCGCCCTTCGTCCTCCGTCGGCCGCCTTCTGTCTTCTACCGGCTCGGGTCAAACTCAAAGGTTGACTTTTGATTTTATCGTAGGCGGCCAACCAGGCGGCCATTTTGGGCGCCTATTTGGGCGCCTTCTGCCAAATTTGTCTGGTAATTCCTGCGTTTCCTGCTCTCCAAGATTGTCTTCTGGGTCACCTTGATAAAATGCTTACTTCTTCCGGTATGACTTCATTTGTTACTCAAATTGACTCATTTTGTGCTCAATTGACCCGAAATTCCGGCAAACATACGATGAATGTGGTTTCACCTGATTTCATGAAACTTGAACCAAAATATCTAAAACATGCCTTTTCTTTCTATTTTCAATCAAAAATCACTTAAATTTGATAAGAAAAATAAGTACAAAAATGGACTTATCATGTATCTTTCAAATGAATTTTGGCAATTGGCAAAATTCATTGTAACTTTTGGAGTTTAAGTAATTTGATTCCTACATACGTCTTTAATTTCGGAGTGGCAATTGACAAAATTCATTACCTGCACACTTGTCTAGCCTTCAATTTACGGCTGCCTAGTGTAGACATGGGAATTGGCACAGATTTGACATATAATATCCCTGCCTAATTCTTTATGAATTTAGGTAAATTCCTACTAAAAATCTTTGTCAATCACGCATTTTTTGTAGTGATGGTTATATTGTTGAAGTTGTATGGGTGTAGCTTAAAAATCAGAAAATGAGTATCATAGCTTGGAGTATGAGCTAGACAATTCTATTCTAGTTCAAGAATATCATTGAGAAGTTGGTGGGTTGGAGTTTTCAAACATATTCCACCTAAGGAATTTGCTTTATCCGCTCCTAGAATTACTAAACCTAACCCATGACCCATGTAAGACAAATTTACTGTTTTTAATTTTTGTTTACTAAAAGTGCGTCTCATCACTTTCTAGCGATTTTTTTTTTCAAAATAATGCTAAATAAAAAATTTATTTAGAAAATTAGAACTGATTTGAAAATATTTTCAAAATGTTGCTAACTCTGATTAACTAAAATCGCCAACTCAGCCAATTGAGTTGGCGATTTTCTCCAAAAAACAGAAATTTCTCCCAAACAAAGCTAGCAGACTTCAAGGTTTTGTTTTTATTTATCGTGGCAGACTTCAAGTTGGAAATCACTTCTTGGGACCCCCAACCCAAAACGTTCTCTATTTTTAGAATTGATATAACTTTATAATTTGTAATCCAATTTTTATCAAAAAATATCAAAGTTCATGATTTTTATTATCTTTCATATGACACCAATATGTAAAAATAAAAATAATTTTGAACATGATGCAATTAGGGAACATTTTGTTTATCGATTGAACTTGTTGATAATGAGACATTATGTTCTAAAACATTTATTTTGTCAATGACTTTCTCTCTTAAAAATAAGAAAACACAAAAAAAAAAAAACACAAAGGACGCTAGCAAATCAGGACAAAGGAGAAACCACAAAGGACATTAAAAAATTCTCTTTATTAAATTTGCTATAACTTATTTCATTTATGACCGGATTTTACCAAAAAAATGAATCAAAGTTCATAAATTATTATTATTATCTTTCTTATGACATCAATTTTGTCATTTAAAAATAAAATAAATCTAAATATACGGTTGATGAAAGTTTTTCGGCTCAATTTTTTTTCATAAGTTGATCCAAGTTCTAAATACTTTTAATTTGGGAGTCCAAAACGTGCTAGCTTCTGCTTTCTCTTGACTTGCAAGTGTCCTTTATATTTTCCAATTTTCAAAACTTGGATCTATTTCTGATCTTAATTTTAAAACTGGACCTATTTAAAAATGTTTTGAGCCTAAAAACCTCCATCCATCATATGCATACTTAAAATTCTTTTTATTTTTACATATAGAATATTGGTGTCATATGAAAGGTAATAAAAAACCACGACTTTTTATATATTTTTTATAAAAATTAAAATACAAATGAAAAAGTTATATTAATTTAAAAAAATAGAGAGATTTTTAGGAGGTATCCTATGATATTGGGATTACCGATTACATAAAGCAAATATAACTTAAATTAATTAATGTATATAAGATCAATTCTAATCAAACTGAAATTCAAAATCTAATGTAACGTACAATAATAATTAATTACACAAAATTGGAAAGAAAAGCTAGAATATTGTCATGGATGTTGCTTATGACACATGACAAAAGTTTCCATAATTATATCTCTCAAATGTATTATCTATAGATAGATAGATGTATTATCGATTAGATAGTACTCCGTATTTGTTAGTAATTTGGGCCGCCTATCAGCCCCATTTCCAACAAAAATTCTATTGTTACACAAAATCCATACACACACATACACACTATAAATAACCCAAAAATAATTTACCCCCCTTTCCCCACCTCAGCCAATTTCACACGTGCACACATCCAAAAAATCTCTCCCGCTCCCAAAAAACTCTCCCGCATCCCACCACCCCCCCTCGCGCATCCCACCTGTCCCTTCGCCCATCACACTTCCCAAACCCCGTCGCCAACCTTCTCCCTTCGACGAAGGGTTCCTCGCCGGCGCCAACCATCCACGAACTGTCGCCGCCGCCAACCATTCACGAACTGTCGCCGCCGCTAACCATCCACGAACCCTCGTCGCCGCTAACCCTCCACAAACAGTCGTCGCCACGAACCCTCCTCCCGCCAACCTCCGTTTCAGTCGACAATGGTCCGAACCCCGCTATCAACCATGGCTGAAAGGTATGTATCCTTGTCCTTAGTATTTGATTTTTTTTACACTTTTAGGCTATTTGATGATATTAAATTGGATTTTGAAGAATATGTATTGTCTGTGTAAGGTTGATTTTATGCTTGTATGATTGTCTGTATCTCTGTACATATGTCTGTGTGCCTCATTGCGATGTCTGTACTTGTACACAATGACCAATTGGCTCTCTGGTTGAGTTTGTCTGTGAAGAATTATATGTGTCTGTAATCCTCCACATATGTCTGTGTGCATAATATTAATGTCTGTACTTGTACACAATGATACAAGAGTAAAACAGGTTTTGTTGAAGGAAAGTTTTTAAAAAAGAATTCACAGCCAGCCATACTTACCTTCAACTCTGTAGTCATAATTAAGAAAAAAGTGGTGTTGTCTTTTTCCCCACTTAATACCATCTAATTGCATTTATGTTGAGCTTAACCCCACTTAATCCTAATCTAAAAGCTATATTCCACTTAAAACCATCTAGTATAGCAGCCAGCATGTTACTGATTATATACACTTGTACTTATATACACTAGATAGGCAAAAAACTTGGTATGTCTGTATAGCAGTCAGCATCTAACTTTAAGGATTGACTTCATTAGAGTACTCAACCCAATAAATAACTGGGGGTATGTCTGTATCTAACTCAATACTTGTCTGTGTGACTTAACATATGTCTGTGTGCTTATGACTTATTCCTTGCAATCACAGGGCACTTGAACTTAAGATTCCATCGAGCAAGCATTTCCCTGCACAGTATTCTATGTGTTCTGACTACAAATGTGCGAGGAAGTGCATTACCGGTATGTTGTCTAAGAAAGAATTGTCAAGATTCTGGAACACACCGTGGGGTCACCTTTTGGATATACCGGACATTCAGTTTTGTGCCCAAATTGTGCACATGTTGCTTTTACGCCTTGTGAAGCAACAACCTGAAGATGAGCTGTGGTTCAATGTGGAGGGTAAAATTGTAGAATTCACATACAATGATTTCTGCCGCATTACCGGATTACCGGTGGCAGCCCCAGACCTGTCGTGGCCGAAGAAGTTGAAGAAAATTCTGATGAATAGGCTGAAGAAGTGGAAGAACCTGGGAAGGTTGCTACCACATACTTTAAAGGATCTTTGGATATCACTTACTTCCAGTTGAAGGAGAAGGTTGAAATAGTGCGTCCTACTAGAAAAGGCAGAGCGATGCTAGGTGTGAAGCTTGCATCCTTGTACATGATTGAGAACGTATTGCTCGGAAGAGACAGGTCAACAAGGATTAGCAGGAGGTCTATTCAGCTGGTAAATGACTTTGAGGAGTTCGAGAAGGAGCCGTGGTCCAGAGACGCTTACCATTCGCTGGTTACCGATTTAAAGAAGCTTCTTGATGGCCAGGAAAAGAAGTTTTTCGACAATAAAGCTAACAACCCTGATTACAAAAATGCAAAGTTCTCGGTCTACGGTTTCCCATTGGTCCTACAGGTATGATTCATATTTACTTTGTATCATTTTTTACTGTAATCTACAAGTATTGTCTGCCACAGACAATACTTGACCTTCCCAGACATTTCTATTCATGTTACACACACTTATTATCCTTCCCAAACAGCATATAATAGCTCACGGACATACATGTCCTTCCCAGGCATGTTTTTAATTGCTCACAAACAATACATGTCCTTCCCAGAATTTATTTAGTAGCTCACAGACAATACATTTCCTTCCCAGATATGTTTATGATCTGTGTTACTGAATCTTTCTTTCTTGACTTATACTTCTTTTATTTAGGTGTGGGCATATGAAAAGTTACCTAATTTTAAGGAATATTTTGGCACACGTGTTGGTAATCATGAAGTCCCAATATTGAATTGGTCATGTCATGGGAAATTTCGGGCCTCTACGATACGGAAAATTTGCTTTGCTAATGTGAAGTCTTCTTTCTTTATAATTCCTATTATAATTGTCCCCTAATATACTTCGTATATATTTATAATACTAAGTCATGTTTTTTTTTCACAGGAGGTGCCTACCCCCCTTCTTCCGATAATGAAGATGAAGATGAAGACAATCTTGAAGTACAAACAAGGGAAAGGGTGCAAGAAATGTGTGTGAACATTGAAGAAATCAAAACAAGTCTTCAAAGGCTAGAGAAAAGGGTGGATGAGCAGCTTGGTGGACTAAAAGACCTGCTGCTTTAGGTTATTGATAAAGTCAACATTGCTTTACAAGAAAAGGTATAAATTGTTATGATATGTCTGTGTTGTGATTTTCTGTTGTCTGTATTAAGTAAATTCTTGTTCGTATGTACTCTTACTGTATACTTTGTTGTTGGTTTGTAAGGGGGGTCCATCTGCCCCAAGTCATCATGAAAAAGACACGGAAGTTTGTGCACCACATGGTGAAGTTCAAAAGATGTCTACACATGGTGTTGACAATGCTGGGACCGTGGTATGTAGTTTTCTACCTTACGGGTTTTCGTTTTATTCTTCCCAATTGAATTATACTCTGAGGAAAAGGTATAACATTTAATTGTCTGTGTGCTATTTTAAGTGTCTGTATGTAGCCATGTATTATGACTACGTACATATCGTCTTGTCTGTGTTTAAGTAATAAATGTCTGTATAAATAATGGTTAGGGTGAAGGGGATAATTCCGTTCCTGTTATTCCTGAAGATCAGAATATGTTTACTGAGCCTATTGCAACTGAGGTATGTTTTTGGATAATCTTGTGTTTGGGTTTTAATAATTGCAAATTAAGTTGTTGAAGACCTACTAAAAAAATGTTATTGTCGTGTGGAGTTTATAGTGTCTGTATTTAGCAAAGGTTTGTCTGTATAACTCTTTCGTGTTGTCTGTGTCAATGTGATATATGACTGAGATATGTCTGTGATTTACCAATTGTTAGGCTGAAGAAGATAAATCCAACAATGTTGTTGGTGAACTACAAAATGGACTGCAAACTGATCCTGTAATGAATGTAGTGGCTGAGGTATCTTCAATGATACATTCATATCATTTATTCTTTCAAAAAAAAATTGTTGGTCATGAATGTTTTGGGTAATATAACTTTTCCTTTATTTCAAAGTTGAAGGGGGGACCGAAGAAGAACACATGTATGAGGACTGTCCCACTCCCACAGATCTTTTGGTCTCCTTGAATGAGGTTCACATTGTCATTTGTAAAATTTGTTTATATTCACAGACAGTATGTATATCACACATACATTAGACATTACGTGCACAGGCATAGTAAACTTGTCCTCACCGACATTTATTTGTTTGTGTGTGCGTATATATGATCCCTGGCTTTTAATGTTTTGTGCTGGTGGTAGATGACTCTGCTTTGACACCCCACACTCCTTTTGCAAACTTGGATTGGCACCTTAGTGATGAAGTTGGATGCACTTGTTCTTCTGTTTCGCGAATGCATACACACCGAGGCCTATGAACTCTTGAGTCCTTTGTTCGCGGTAAGTGATTAAAAGTTTAAATTGTGTCTGTGCTTTTGAACTTCACTTGGCTGTGCATTGATAAAGTATTGTCTGTGTAAGACTTGTTATGTCTGTAATTTTGTTTTTGGTGTAGTACCAACTTTTACGGAAGAATATAGCTGACAATTCACAATGGAGTGGGGATCGATTGCTTAACAAAATGGACTGGAACCGGTATGATAAGGTTTGTCTCCAAAATAATAAAATATTAAGTCATTTTATATATATTTACGTACCTATTAATGCAAAGTAATAACTACTTTCTAACTACTATAGTTCTAACACACTTGTAGATGTACACCACTATTTTACGTATAGTACAGTGGTCTACCAGTAAAAACAATCAAAAGAAGCTCGAAAATAAAATCTGAAAAATCAAAAGTCTACCTTCTAGAGAACAAGGCTAGAATATCTTAACTACTTTATTGCAAAAACATTGGGTGCTGTCTGAAATTGACCTTGTCAATAGAATCGTACGGGTATACAATTCTATGAAGACCCGTAGGTTAGTTGGATCTGTGAGGCTGTTGTGTGTGAGACTTCCACACTTGTTTCGAGTCATAAAATGCAACCCTGCTCTAAGCACCACAGCAGATTCACAGCCTTGGAGAGTGGAGGCAGTGTACGATGTTCCACAACAACAACCCGGGTACATTCATGTGCCGCGGATATTATTTTGTCTGTACACAAGTATAGTTTGTCTATGCATGTAAATGTAATGTCTGTATTAATTATTTTGTGTCCAGGTCCGGTGTTTGCGGCGTCTTGGTTATGGCCTTTGCTGAAGCACTCTTGCAGAAGTTGCCATTGCTGCCCGAGTGTGCGTATGAGAACATGGCAGCAAAAAAATGTGAATTCGCAATGAGGCTGTGGAGTTTGAGGAAGCAATCGAGTTAGACATGATTATTGGAGGATGTGTTTGGGTGTAAAACATTTATGTAACATTACTGTATACATATTATTTTGCTCAATTTTTGCATGCATGAATTTGGTTGTTAAATGTAGGAGGTTGTACAATGTTACACTATCAATGTTGTACAATGTCCTAGAATGTACTCCCAAGGATCACCAGAATTGGTGGCATACACTTACTTTTGGTTTTTGATTTAGGTTCATGTGAGAACTTAATCTTAGGAGAGGAAAAAAGAATGCATCTACACCATTGGATCTAAGTCAAATTCAAATCCTTGTTCGATGTTGCTTGAACCTTAAATTGGGGCTTTTTAGTAATTATCAATGCTTCCTTTTTTAAACAAAAAACTTTCGTATAACCTTTTCCTACCATTCCGCTTTTCATTTAATTGTACGTCTTCATTTGTACGTTTTCCATTATCTATTACAATTCTTTTCATTAGTTTTCAAAATTTAAAGGATCATTTTTATTGCTTTCAAATCTATCATCAAAAGTTGAATTTTATGAATCATTTTTATTATCTTATAGCATATCTGAAAGTTTTCTTTCAGTATTCTTTTCTTCGAGATTAACCTAACTTCATTTTATTCCTGCATACCATATTTCTTTGTTTTTGTTGCGGATAATGCAATTTTATTATATTTTATTTTAGTACTATATATACTACATTTCATGTATTCATTTTTTATTTGCTTTCTATTTTGTTCAATAATTCTTGTGTCCTCTTTTTTACTTCATGAAATATTTATTGCACATCGTTCAATGAGCATGTGTATATAAAAATTATGTTATATTGCAACATTTACATATCAACATGCACCAATTCAATGTATCATATATTTTTACAAATGCACTTATGTTAAGTAGCAATTGCACATTTGCACTTATTCACTAAACAAATGCTCGAAATATAGCAAGTGCAATAGTCACAAACTAAAAGTGCATTGCACACATTTTCAATAACATGCACTTCTAATAGAGTGCAAAATAACACAATTACTATTATCATGCCTATACAAATTACTACTTAAAGTGCATTAAAAGTGTTGAATCAAAACATGAAAGTACATATGAAATTAATATAGTGCGTAACACTCTTAGTGGAGCACACGGCGCATATATAAATTCAATTATTTCAAGGGAAAAAACTATTAAAAGTGCAAAGGATGACTTTAGGCGTGCAATTTGAATGATAAAATATTGAATTTCAAATAAACTATGTAACATATGTGTAAAGATGCACTTTAAATATATTATGTGCATGTTTATAGCATTTAACGTTTTAAATGCATTGTGCACTTTTGCCATAACTCTTATGCACAATATAAGTATCCTATCAACTTTTCAAAAGGTACGTACATATGAGTTGTGCTCATGATTAATATATTCATAAATGGAAATAATTGATATGCGAAAGTTTAGGATATTAATACGCTAGTCTTAATTAGGCCTCTAATCCATTAGCTATTTTTACATTTTTGCCCTTTTTTTTACTAATTTGTCACGTTGCATTTAGTTAGTTATCAATGTTCCACATATTTACTTATTATGCCACCGTTACTTTTGCAATATACTTGCCGTTAGATCAACATTCTTAATGGTCTAGATTTGTTCTTTTTTCCTCTCCTAAGAGGGTGTTCTCATAGGAACTAACCCCTATATATATATATATATATATATATATATATATATATATATATATATATATATATATATATATATATATATATATATATATATATATACGGAGGATGCTTTTGCTTGTGAAGAAGAAAAACTTTGTGTGTGCTGTTATACGACTTTGTCTGTGATTTGTGTGTTGTTATCTGTGATTAATAACTAGTTTTTGTAATTAATAACAACTATGTTCAATGTTTAGAGAAAATTGGTATCATTTCGCCAAAAATAAATAACTGTTGAAATTTGTATAAGAGAGGGCAATAAAATAAATCATGATTTTTAGAAATTATTACTTACTTTATAATTTTAATATTTCTAATCTAACATGTTAATAAATAAAAGTAATCCAAAGTAGATAAGTGAGTAATGTTAAATTCAATAACTTTAAATTAAATTACTTTTATGTGAAAAACTTTAATTGTTGTTTTATACTTCTTAGTTGTTTAAATAGTAGTATATGTAACCCATTGTGTAATGTGTTTGTGCTGTAATACGATTTTGTCTGTGATTTGTGTCGTACTTGTCTGTAATAAATAAAAGTAATCCAAAGTAGATAAGTGAGTAATGTTAAATTCAATAACTTTAAATTCAATAACTTTTATGTAATTTCATATTCCACTAATTTATTAAATTTAAAAATAAGTTTCTAACATTCTTCTACTTTATGTAATTAAATTACTTTTATGTGAAAAACTTTACTTGTTTTATACAGCGTAGTTGTTTAAATAGTAGTATATGTAACCCATTGTCTAATGTGTTTGTGCTGTAATACGATTTTGTCTGTGATTTGTGTCGTACTTGTCTGTGATTTGTGTTTCAAAAACAGACATTACAAAAAAATACATTTCTGAAACACACAAAAAATTGCCCACAAACACGTCTTTTGTTTGTGAAGACCAACAAATTTGTTTGTGACGTATTACATAAATGTCTCTGAACAAACATGCATGCACATTTACATCAAACTCAGATTTAAATCTAAACCACTATAGTTCATCATGTCATTACTAGGGATGTAAAAAAAAACCGACCCGCAATGACCCGCCCTGGCCCGAGACATTTGGGGCGGACCCGACCCGCCCCGTCTTGCAAATGGGGCGGGTCCGCCCCGCCCCGCCCCGCCTATACAATGGGGCGGGTCCGGGTATTAGAATTGACCCGTGCCGCCCCGCCCCGCCCCGACCCGCTCAATATATAAGTATACATACTTTTTCTTAACTTATACTACAAATATACTTCAACATGCATATGTGTGTATACAATAAATCATAAATTCTTTGATCTTATAATATATGAATATATATTAGAATGAGATGCACGATGGATTATCAATGTTTTCTTTATATATAGAATTTTAATACATTTATTCAAATATTAATATAACTAATTAGATTAACTATTCAAGTTTGAGTAATTTTTCTGTATATAACTAATCCGACATGGGAAGGGTTAGTTATATACGGCTGTGTCGGAGTACGCACGAGTTGCCGATTTTTCTTCCCTAGGGCTTTCCGTCGCTGGGGTCTCGTTTCTTCCCTAGGGCTTTTCACTGCTGGGGTTCGTTTCCCGTTTTCGTTTATTAACGAAGAACGGTGCTTAGGTTGTGGTGAAGGTGAACGATGGCAATGGTCTGGGCTTCGTTGGAAGGGCTTGGTCGTGGCTTGGGTTTGGCCAAACAGGAAGACGCAGGGGACGAATGAAGGGAGGGGATCTCCATGTCAGGAGAAGTCGATGTCGTGATTACGGTCTGGAAGATCAGCCTTCCGGGGTTCCAAGATTTGATGGCATCTGTTTGGCACCCAGGGAAATCGCTTTGGTGCAACAACAATGATGAAGTAGAGGCGATCGAGTCGGAGGAAAACCGCTTTGGTGCAACAACAATCGCTATGAGGGTCCCCCCCAGAACCACCGCCAAGGGTTAATCGACGCATTTTGGAGTTTGTTTACTTATCTTTTATGCATTTTAATTTCCAAGTTAAGATGTTTGTGTTTTGTTGTTATTTTATTTTATGCTGTAAGACTCTTGCATTAGGTTTGGGTTTTGAAAGCTCTACGGTAATCGTCATTGGCTTTAAGTTGCCCAATCTCGGTCTAGCGAGTTATACTGCTTTTCTACAGGTGGTTAACTCTCAGTCTCGGCCACGGGCGGATGATTACTTGTGGTTCTTTTATTATCTTGTACCCTTACTGAATGCTATTTCCATTTATAGGAATTAAGCATCCTTCAAATTTTCCTTAATTTTTCCTTAATTTTTGAAATTTTTAGCGTATCATGAATTTGATTTAATATATTGATTTTTAATTATTATTTAAATATAAACATTATGTAGATTCAATTGGTATCAACTTCCCACAAATAAAAATACAAACTAACTAATTAGGTTGCGGCGGGGCGGGTCATGGGTCAACAAGTTTGGACCCGTGCAAGTCATGGGGCTGGGCGGACCCACCCCGCCAAGTCACGGGGCGGGTCCGGGTCTTGCAATACCCGCCCCGCCCCGACCCGACCCATTGCCATGTCTAGTCATTACGATCTTCCTGTGCATTGCCATGGTCAGCGCTACCTTGTGGGGCACTTCCAATGTCATTCCTAGCCCCCGATTTCTTTTTCCCCTTCTCCAATGGTCCTTTTTGACGGTTTTTCCTCGGAGCACCCTTGCGCTTTACACACTTAGGATCTCCTATGTTTTTTGGAACCTCACATTGCACACGACTACTCGGTTGTGGGATAGATGTTAGGTTGCCACATATGGAAGACCGAGGAGCTTGGGGAGGAGTATATGTCGACAATTGAGTCTCCAACCAATTAAGAACACTTTGGTACTTCTCTTCATCATCCGCAATCATATTTGCAAGTGATTCAAAAGTCTTGCATAACTTATTAAATCGTTCTTGTTCCACCGTTGTGATCCACCCATCATAATTTATTTTCACCTTTGTGTAAGCTCTTTTAACATCTTTCCTCCATCTTTGCAATAGGTAAATCTCAGGTAAGAAATCCAATCCAAGCCGACGTAAGACCACAATCAAGTGTCTACATACAATACCCCTAAATTCAAACAAATGACAACTACATATTCCAAATGTAGTGAATGGGTCATATTCAACAACAAAGTCAATGGTCTTTCGAAACCCATTTATCTTTCGGACCTCCTTAACATGAAATTTTCTATCTCCTTCGCTTTGTATTAGATCACAATACAAAAGACTTACAAGTTCATCTTGAAACTCCTTTAACTTAGCTAGGGTGTAAATTTCTTGGACTTGTTCTTCCATTTCAAATGATGAAACACAAGGAATTGTTTTTGCAAACGAACTAGCATCGGCGTGAAATTCTTTTTCTACCTTCTTTCGTAATGCACGTCCGCATTGCTCAACGAATTCCTTAAGACTAGTTTTGGAATGCACAAAGTCATCGAAAAAAGCATTGATACTTTCACTTCGTTGAGTGGTAGACATACCCGCCCAGAAAAATGTCTTTATGAAGCATGGCACCCACCGGTGTCTTTCATTGTACATCACTACAAGCCATTCATGATCTTGTAGGGAATACCTGAAATAACATTAAAAATATATATGAAGTAAAGATACAATGTTTTCTCACAGACACTTTTGTGTTTGTGGTGTACATTTTGTATGCCTGTGATGAACACATATATTTATTTCACAGACAAAAACCTTCTGGAATGGGTCATAGTTTTAAGGAAATAAAGGGTACCTTTGTATCATGTCGTTTCAACTTTGCTCAAATTGTGGAATATATTGTGAGTCATAAATGGATTCATGAATAGCATCCAAGATTTTTTTTTTGTAATGCCTCCCATTTTTTCCGGTACCTTTTTCATAATATGTCATAGGCACCATCGGTGTCTTGTATTTGGAAAAACAATTTGGATGGCGTTTTGCATTGCACGGTCTTGATCCGTAATAATGCCCATCGGAGCACGTCCTTCCATACACTCAAGCCATGCTTTGAATAGCCATACGAATGTTTGCGTATCTTCATTAGAGATTAATCCGCAACCTAGCAAACTTGATTGACCGTGGTGATTTACACCTACAAATGGTGCAAAAGGCATGTCATACCGATTCGTGAGGTAGGTTGTGTCAAAGGTTATCACATCTCCAAAGTCTTTGTATGCATATCTACATCGACTGTCAGCCCCAAACACATTACACAATCGGGACTTGTCATCTAAGTCAAGGACATAGAAAAATTTGGGGCTTTAAGCTTGCATTGTAGAAAAAAACTCTTGAAGTGCCATGGCATCACCACTCCCTAACCTAAGTTGTCTTACCTTTTCAATGTAGTTCCTACAATCTTTTTCAATAAAAGGAAGTTGATCATACCCACCGGCTTCAACAACGGCTGCATTGAAGGTTTTATGAAGTCGTATTCCGGCCACATCGTTGATTGCAACTTGCCTCATTGCTTGGGGAGTCAAAGTCCTATAGCACCGGAATAGGCGAGCCTTAGTTGGACTCATGGCATGGGTATGCTCAAGACAGATTTTTGAAATTTCCCAACGTCCCGCATAATTTGTGCGTGCTCGTATTTTTGCTCCACATCCCATTTGCATTGAAGGTTGAGGCTTCAATTGATTTTTTGACCTAGTAGATCTACTACCGGCATGAGAGCACTCTAGTAACACTCCAACTATATCTACTCCATTTTTGGCCGGTGTGATAGATACGACATTGGAAATGTAGGGACGGATGAGAAGGTCTGGAATGTTTCCAAACATGTTCATTTTATCAAGTTCTCTGAAAGCTTCTGCTGCACTGAAGCTATACAGAGGAATATTGAAACACAGACATTGTAAACGCAAGTATATTGACACAGACATTACAAACAGAAGTGTACTTGCACAGAGGCCGTGGTATATTTACGCACAGACATAAGTATATTTACTCACAGACAAAAGTATATATGGACACAGACATTTAAACTCAATGTACACAGACATAATGAAACTTATAACATTTTGAACAAAGAATTTATACACTTTACGCACAGACATAAGTATATTTAGTAACAGACAATTTATATACACTACACAAACACAAATAATTGTCTGTGAAGAACAAACATATACTACCTCCGGTTTTTTTTAATCTTCACAGTTTGACTTCACACAAAATAAGGAAAGAAATTTGACTTTACTGTAGAGTACACTGTTGAGGCACTGTTTGACACTGTTTGGCACTGTAGAGACACTGTTTGACACTGTTTGGCACTGTTTGACACTGTTTTGATGTAGATTTCTTTGCCAAAAAAGGAAATAAGGAAGTGTGAAGTTCATTTTAGACCGTCCCAAAAAGGAAAGTGTGAAGTTTATTAAAAACCGGGGGGAGTATTTAAGTTCAAAGCCAATGAAACCAACAACACAAACTCATACCAAGCTCAGGGACGTCGTCCATGGCCGGTTCTCCGTCAAGTTCAGCTGCCGCCTCTGGTTGTTCGTCATGTTCAGCCGTGGCCGCCGCCGGTTCTCGCTCACCTTCATCCTCCACCGGAAAATCTCCTTCACGTTGACAACCACCGGTTGTTTCAGCCCAATCAGTCCAAAAATCGTCCACCGTAGTATCAATGATAGTTTCATTCACAAAGCCAGGAAAATCCATTTTTTTGGATAGTTGTTCTGCTGCGGGAAAGAAAAAACGACGAAGAGGAGAGGGAGGGAGCTGCGGGAATAGAGGGAAGGGGAGGGGAAAGAAATCACACGTGAGGGGATAAAAAAAGTAATTTTTGGGCCTATTTATAATAGGCCTGGGACCGGTTCGGTTCCTAGGCAAAATATGTGGAACCGTTTGAAAATATGAAATTTTATTAACGGTTCGGTTCTTATAAATTATTTTATAGAACCGATAAGGAACCGAACCGTTCTTAACGGTTCGGTTCTTGTCATTTAACGGTTCCTAGTCTTTGAAAAAATTCTTACAAATCACGACTAAATTTTTGTCAAAAAGACATTCAACGTTTGAAATTACAAAACAAATATGTTGAACCAGTTAAAGAGAATAATAATTTTAAATAGTTTGGACCTTCCGAGTTCCGACCCGCTCGAGTTTGGACCTAATGAGAGGCCTAAAGAAGCCTAAGAGAACCGGTTGAAGTGAATAATAGTTTTAAATAGTTGAATAACTAAACTAAAATAATGAATGGAATATAAAAATAAATAAGTAAATATACATAAAATATATATACTCGTAAGAAATATATATAATTTTAATTATTATATATAACGGTTCCTTAACGGTTCCTAGTACATATTTTTTTCAGGAACCGAGAACCGAACCGTTAATAAAAATAGGAACCGAACCGTTAACAAATAACTAATAAATGTTGGAACCGAACCGAACCGGGTCATAACGGTTCGGCCCGGTTCGGTTCTCCGGTTCTTGGTTCCAAAGTCCCAGCCCTAATTTATAATGTGTGTACCCAAGCCCAATTGCATTTCCAAATGCAAAACCTACCCACAAAAAATACCCGTAGGGGAGTATCTCATTCGGCTCTACATCTTTCTTCTCCGTTAAATTCAGCGACCCATTCGGCGCTTCTCCGCCGTATCAACCTACATGTTCGACTTAGCTTCCGGAAAACATTTTCAGGTTAGATCCTCATCGGCTAACTCTTTGTATCTTCGATCTTATTTTTGTACTTGAATTTTCATACTCCTCTTTTGAATGATTATTATTTTTATTGGGAATCAGCTCATTCCTTTTGTAAATTTTAGTTCTTCTGTTGTTTTTCTGGATTATTTATATTTTCAGCATCCTTCTTTTTTGTTGATTGAAGAGAAACTTAACAAATTACATTTGTAATTTGGTATATGATCAAGTCCTATAATTCATTATTTCCTCTATCCTCATAAGTTCAATACTTTTTATTTATGTGGCGTACTGATGCACCACCTGTTATACAGGTTAAATGATCTATGAAGTTTGGAGATGGATAATTTGGTATATGATCAAGTCTTATAATTCATTATTTTAGGAAGCTTTGGTCCATAAAATAAACTGAACATAAATACATAATGTAGTCAGTAGTGTAGGAAGCTCTGGTCTATCTTCAGTTTTCAATGGAGGGACCTATACCAAGTAAAAGTTGTTTTGATAAAGGTCATGGTTATCTTGAATTATTAGGTTGTATAAATAATTTATATACGTATTAGATTTTGCCAATTACTTTTGCAACTCATTAAGTTTCATTAAAATGATTTGCAGACTTCGTGATAAGTCTTTAATGATTTTCCAAAACAACTTTTACTTGAATTTGAGCCAAGATCCTGAAAATGGTTTTCATAGTCTTACGTTCTGATTTTTTGCTTTATATGACGTTAAACATTCTTGGCCTCTAGCAAAATATAATATACCGGGTTTCTTCAGTGCTAGTTATAAAGGAATTTGGGAGTATTCTTTACTTTTGAATGTTTTATAGGTAAAAATTACCGTATTTACACCCTCCAAAACACGTGGGAAAAATAACCCTACTAAAATACGTAGTAGTTCAATACAGAAAGCAAGATAAATTGTAACTGTACATAACCTCATTAGCGTAGTTAAACGCATCCAAACATCCTTGATTGTCTTATGATTAAATATTGATGACAGCTAATTTGTCTAGAATTATGCATGAGCTTATGTTTTATTTTTAATGTTTAGAGGTAAGTTACTTTGATTATTCATATCTTTTGTTTAATACACTAGTGGCTTTTTATTGAAAATTTAGTAAGTACGGAGTATGAATTTCATGAGGTTTGAGACTATGAGTAATATATATTTCATTTGGTGGATTTTGTACATGCACGTCATGTAACTATATGTATACATACAAATATATAATTATGTATTCTACATATGTGTTCTCTAAGTAGCGGTCATCCCGCATCTGCTATAGTGTTTCAGGCTTGGCTGCTATGCTCTACAATCGGGTAAACAGGAATTGTTAAGAAGGAAAATGAAAGAAGTGCTTTTAATAGTGTCTTTAAACAACATTGTAATGAATTGTTTTGGAAGCAGCACTTATTGACGCTTTTTCGAGACAAGCACCTTATGTCCTTTAATTAGAGTATATTTACGATAACGCGCACTTTTATTATACATTTTTCCAATTATGTTCTTAACCTTTATGCTGTGTGTTTTCTTTGCAGTGAAAAAAATCTCTGAAATTTTTCCACCAATATTATTAGGCACTTTTAAGTGTTCTTGCTTGCTGCTATAATGGGTACCCCGGAGACGTCACGTGAACCATGCCCGGACCGTATCCTCGACGATGTTGGTGGGGCATTTGGTATGGGTGCTGTAGGAGGTTCTGCCTTCCACTTCTTGAAAGGAATATACAATTCACCCAAAGGCGAACGCCTGGTGGGGGCCACACAGGCGGTCCGCATGAATGCTCCACGTGTTGGCGGTAGTTTTGCAGTATGGGGAGGACTGTTTTCCACCTTTGACTGTACAATGGTTTACGTCCGAGCAAAAGAGGATCCGTGGAACTCCATTATTGCTGGTGCGGCGACGGGTGGGTTTCTCTCGATGCGTCAGGGTTTGGGCCCCGCTTCCAGATCAGCTTTGTTTGGCGGTGTGTTGCTTGCATTGATCGAGGGGGCTGGAATCATGTTGAATAAAATGATGAGCGTACCACAGAATCTTCCACCGATGGATGAACAACTTCCTCCTAATATGGCTGGATTTCCGACTGGTCAACTGCCCGGCCAGCTTCCTATGAGCATGGATGGTATTGGTGGTGGTGGGTCCTCCCCGGCTTCTTCTTCGTCATCTTCTTCCTCCTCACCTTTGTCGTGGTTTGGAGGGTTGATTGGTGGTGGTGAAAATAAGCAGGAGACAAGCTTGGACAGTGGGAGCAAGACAAATGTTTTGGAGAGTTTTGATGCTCCCAACCCTCCGAGTTTCGAGTATAAATAAATGACCTGAAGGATTCAACATTTTAATGAGGTAAGAAGATTGTCTGCTTTGCTTTTGTTCATTCTGTTGCCATTGAGATGATTGGTGTTCTACAAACTGCACCTGGCTAGATTCAGCCTGGCTCAAGCTTGACTTGTTCCATTAATAAAGCGAGCCAAGTTCGAGCCATGTTGACTCAATTAAAAAATGAGAGGAGCTCAGCTTGGGTTTGTAATTGAGGCGTAGTTGTCAACTTATCTCATGGATAGAAGCTTAAGACATAGTTAGCTATGGCTGACTGGCTGGTGAGCTCGGCTCGTAAGGCTTGAGCTCAAGCATGTTATCAACTTCGAAACCTCAAAGGCATGATGTTGAGTAACACTCAAAATGATTTCTTGTGAACCATGACAAATATGTGGTGCTTGGGCTTCTATTGGCTCAAGTAGCATCACTATGTTTGTATGTGGAGTCAATAAATTTTCATATGATAATTTTGAACCGTACAATCTGAAATGCATTATTGTGAAAGGGCATTGGCGTGACAGAAACCTTTTTAACAAACCAAAAAATGACTAAAACAGGCTTCATATTCTTTGGTTTATGCAGTGGCACAATTGGCAATGGAGACTATGCTGTGTATGGTAATGGATCTGGAGAAGAAATTTAGGGGTCAATGGAAATAATGTGATTGATTTGCTGCCAATGACATATTACGTCGTAAGATCATATTAGATTTGGAGAGCTCATGATACAGTCCTCATTTTTGCTATCACGCCGTCAAATGCATTTGATGTTTCACCTAAAGATTACCGATTCCAATTTTGTATCTGCATTATATGTACTTAATGACTGGAGTATACCAATGCGGCTCTGAGATTTTTTTAATGTGTTTGATGTACTAAATATTTCTTTTTTATTTGGTTTGGTGTACTGGATTTTAATATAATGCATATAATGATGCCTCAAAGTTTGTCTATCAATACTAATGTGGTACGTCCCGAGCAGCTGAGCCTGCTCCCAGAGTCATTATGAGCAAATTGGGAATTCATACGATAACCGAACTCATGAGTCACGCCTTCATTGTTAACTAGCTGTATTTCTAATTTCTATAATAACAAAACATGGTCTTGCTGAGTTGATCGTCACTGACTTTCAGGATCATTCCAGTGGGAATAGAAATGATATGTGCATGTACGTGCCCTAGAGTTTCTAAGAATATTGGAATAGAAACTTGGCACTAGTAAAGGTTGCATACATAAATAGCTAGGAGGAGAGCCAAACATAACTCTGGAACTGAATGAGCCAAACATAACTCTGGATTGCAAGTCATTGGAAGAGATCTCAATTCAAACAGAATTCAACTAATTCATCAATTACGCGTATATCTCTTGATTCTTTAGATCGAACTTCAATCAATTTTGAATTATCATGTAATTTGACTATATATTTTCTACAACATACACCTCTCCGATAGTTTTCAGTGTTCACGAAAGTCTGTCAAATTCACACACCTCATCATTGGCTCATTCCGTTGAAGAGATGTGATTATGACAATGGAGGATCTTTCTCGTAAAGGAAATTGTCCACTTTTTCAATAACCAGCAATTGCACAGCCTACACCTTGCCTGGGCCGGCCCTAGTCCCGGTTTTATAATAACGGTACGGTACGGGATAAGTCTTTATCCCAATGTTGTCCAATTTAAAACGGGACCGGGACAACCCGTGAAAAACCGGGACGGTTTGGGATGTCCCATAAAAAATATGCATTTGTGAAATGTGATATAAAAATAAGCATAACATCAAAATAAATACGTAACTATTTTTTGCAAATTTAGGTTCCCTAAAAAGTTAAGTAAATCTTTAATTAACTATTTTTAATTTTTGTCTTGTAAATTTTTTTGGTCTCCTAATCTTGTGTTTCCTCTAGTAGAATAGTAGCTCAAAATATTTTTATACTCTGTAGTACACTTGTAATTTCTGAATACCACATTAAATTAAATATCATATCTATAAAGACACTATTTATATATTTTCCAGTAGTTATTTTGGAAAACAATAAATCTATAACAACAATAATTTGGAGTAGTAGTTATTCCATCATAAATAATATTCCGCATGTAATAATATATTATGGATTAGTATTGGAATGAGAACTAAACAAATTTTAATCAAAAGAAACAAAAGAAACGAGACTAAGAGTCATGAAATAAGATAAAATTACACCAGGGAGACTAAGGATTAGAAAGTTTTAATTGGGTTTGGCTATTACATAGCATTATAAATTTAAAATAACATATTAATTTCAAACGGGACACCGGGACGGGACATGATATTTTATAGCTATCCCGGTTCCGTCCCAGTTAATATCGGTGCGGGACCGGTTCGGGATGAAATAATTGCGTCCTAAATGGATCGGGATAGTTTCGGAACGGTATCGGGATTTTTCGGTTTGGGACATCACGACCGTGATTTTTACCCACCCCTAATCGTGGTAGTAAGGCGATGTAGGACGAAACAGATGAGAGACACAGGGATGACCGAGATCATGAGGATGAGCGGTGGGTAATCTCGTCGTCAAATACGAAGGTCTGGGCATTGGGGAAATCGAGGACGAAATGCTGCTTGAGGACGAAGAGGAGGGGGAAGCGGCGATCGGGGCAGCAAAGACGGAGGAGTTTGTAGTTGTTGGGACGATTCTCACGGACAAAGTTGTTCGATTTCCGTTCTTCAGGGATTTCATGGTTGATTTATGGCGTCCGGGCAAAGGAATCTCGATACACGAGATTGGTGAAAGGAGGTATCTATTTACAATTTTCCACTCTGTTGATATGAATCGTGTCCTGGATAGTGGACCCTGACTGTTTGATCAGAATTTGATTGTGTTAAAAGCTATTGAACCCGGTGATATCCCGCTTAAGGTGCCGCTAGATGTGTTTGAGATCTGGGTACAAGTTCATAATGTGCCGTATAGTTATCATAATCTGGGAACAGCGAGAAGGATTGTGAATCATCTGGGTGAATTTGTCACTTGGGACGATAAACTATTTGATAAAAAGAGGGGAGCTTATATGCGTGTGAGAGTTTGCATGAACGTGAGTACACCTTTAAAGATTGGGACCACTCTAAGAAAAAGCAAGGGAGAAGGGCACTGGGTAGACTTTAAATACGAGAAGATCCCAAGTTTCGGTTTTTGCTGTGGCGTTATTGGACATGCTGAGAAATTTTGTCCTCTTCTGTACGAAAAGAGGGGCAAACTTTGACTAGGCCTTTTAGGCCGTGGCTAAGAGCGAGTGGACAGAAATCGAAGCCTACCATGGGTGGCAAATGGTTGATTTCAGAAGGGAGCTCCTCTGGTGGTGGCAAGAACATAACACACATGGTGAGGTCAGTGCAGGACATGGACCTGGATGAGACAGGAGAAAGCACTCAAGCTGGAATGGGGAATGCTATGATTTCAGGTGAGACACAAGAGGAAGGGGGACCAGGAGAGCTAAAGAGAAGACGCACTTGGGAGGAACAGGCCAAGGAAAAAGCTGCAAAGAATGCTATGGCGCTGGACTCCCCAAAAAACGGGGTTGGGGCGGGTGATGGACTCCATCCCTGCCAGATGTTATGATGCTGGCATCGGCTTTATTAGCTTAGAGACTTATTTACTCTATTTGTTTTGCTTTGGTTATTTCCCACGTTTTGGATGTTTTTTTATTTTGGTTGTGCTGAGTTTATTCCAGCAAAAAAACTCTTGAAACTAAGATAGGGGATATGAGGAGTCGTGTCTGCAAGTCATAGGCTCAAGTAAGCCCGAAGCGGGATCAGCGAATTATATGGCTCCTCCTGAGGTGATTAATTCAAAGTCTGGTCCTTGGGCAGACGGTAGACAAGAGACTTGTTGTCACTTTATAACCTGTCCGTTTGGTTATGATAAGTTATGATAGGTCTTAATGTCTTCTATACACACACATTTATTATGTATTGGATATTACGAACCAACTTAGGTCTAATAAACCACGGTTTATGATATGCATATTAGGATAAGCATTGAAAACATCCAAGATTAACCTGATGCCATGGTTTCTAATAAGTAATACTCCCTCCGTCCCTAAATAAACTTCCAACTTTCCTTTTTCGTCCGTCCCAATTAAAACTTCCACTTTCCTTTTTTGGCCAGAATTTGTGGTTCAGAGCAATTCTTACACATTTCTCTCTCCTCTGCACAACTCTCCACCACACAATACCCACTATCTTAAACTCCGCGCTAAACCTATTTGGAAGATATAATAGGGACGGAGGGAGTAACTAATAACAATAGGCAATATTAGAGACTTAGAGTTTCGATTGAAATAATTGATGAAGAAGATCAAGGAAGTTTTATAATGTGCAAAGCTTATCAATGTGTTCAAATAAACCCAACCATGGAGTGAATGAAGGAAACATGTTCTTGCATTGGGGCCAGATGATAATTGTACAAACGATGAATTTCCTTAGGCTAACCGCAACCCAGCCCGTCAATAAACTAAATTCTCCTCCAGTTTATAGGTATTCACTCAGTCAATTCAGTTTTTCTCTGCAACCCAACACCGTCAATATATCCACTCAGCACATTTTTTTTAATAATTAAATGCATAAATCCTTAGTTATTTTACTACACATATTGTATGTGTTAATTTTATTTTCACCAATAATTATTGTTTAAAAACTCAAACATTCCGATGTAAAAAAATAAAAAATGTGATTTTTTTTTTGTAAGTATTAAAATGTGTACTTGAGTTCAATTTGAAAATATTAATTGTTTTCTATATTTCTTTATTATTAATTTTTCATTTTATTTACTATAAACTTGTTTAATATTAAATTTAAATCAATTGGAACACATGTTTTAAAATTAAAATACCAACAATCAATAATCAATAAAATAAAATCCCAACACAACACTTCGTTTCCACACGCAAGAGGAGTAGCAGAAACTCACGCACAATCCTCCACCTTTCATTTACTCTTTGCACATGTCAGCTCCAGGCCCACTGCCGCACATGCCACTTCCGTAGCAGAGGCAATAGCCCTCCTATAGATGGCTCCCCTCCGCTCCAGCAACTCCCGTTGAGACCTTGGTATACTTTTTTTTCCAAGGGTTGCAGCATATTAAGGAGTCAAAACATTAAATTTGGTGTATTGACAGCTCTCATTGCGGACAGCCTTAGAAGACAGGAAGGTAAAGGCCGGGGGCATCCGGCATCCCATGAGTGGAAATTTATCGATATGCGGCACATCATTTGTGGCGCTTTAAAATTAAGCGCCTTTAAATAAGGAGACGTGCGGTGCTTATTTTAAAATAGCGCCGAGTTCCAAAAGGTAATACCGAAAATTATTTTTTGAAAAACGCGCTGGTAAATGAAAAAGGTAATACACGAGACGTTTTATCAAAATACTCGAACTCGGACAACATGCTCACAAAATGTTATAAAAATATTCGACACGAAAGCACTTCAAATGAAAGAGGCCTAAAACTTGTAAGTTTTAGACCTAGCTACCTTAAGAGAACACTCCCCTATATATATTTTAAAAAAATGCACTGCAGGGTCCCCAACCCCCAGGCCCCTGGTGGTTTTGTCCCTGGGTACAGGGCGGGTTATGGGGCGGGCATGTATAAAACCGTAGCGCCCCATTAACCATAAAAATAAAAAGGGGGTTCCCCGCCCCATACCCATTAACCATTTTAATCGAATCGATTCAGTGCGGGTATTCATCGGATCGATCACAATTGTCACCCCTAGATACATCAAATCCATGTCAATGCTATTTTGTCACCAACTATTTGGCATTGCGCTGTGCCAAAAATATGTTATGATGCATGCCAAACATGATTTTTGGGTCAAGCCCATGCTAATATATATCGTTGTTATTTTGTAGTAAATTAGACATGTGTTTAATCTATATTTAATTTGCATTTTTGTGAACACGGTTACATTACATAAGTGTTTAAGACAAATAGAACATTTAGGATGTTTTCTTTTGGACTGAAATTTGCTGGTCTGGTCTGGTCTGGTCTGTTTAAGTCTGGTCTAGTCTGGTCTGTTTAAGTCTGGTCTGGTCTGGTCTGGTCTGAACTGGTCTGGTCTGGTCTGGCAAACGTCTGGTCTCTGTGTATTTTATAACTACGGAAGTCTGGTCTGGTCTGGTCTGGTCTGTTTAAGTCTGGTCTGGTCTGGTCTGGTCTGTTTAAGTCTGGTCTGGTCTGGTCTGGTCTGGTCTGTTTAAGTCTGGTCTGGTCTGGTCTGGGACTGAAAACAGTCCAAAAGAAAACATCCTTACTCTCCATATTAGTAGCATACATATATTTATTAATCACATCCGAAAGGACTATTAATAGTATATATAACGTATGGTATACATTTATTTTTATAACTGTACGTTCGCTACAAACCAAGTTAGGTCGTCTGCACACATTTATTGTGCATTAGATATGATATTACGTACGAATAAGCTAACAATATATTGTGCTCACAATTATTTTATCCAATATAGTCAACAAATTTCAGATCCGCAGAAATGAAAACATCCAAGATTTACTTTATACTATGGTTTATAATAATGATAGGCAATATTAGAGTCTCGATTGAAATAGATGATGAAGAAGATCCAGGGATACTTGACTATGTGCAAAGCTTACCAAAGTGTTCAAATAAACAACCACCTTGCAGCGAATGCCGAAAACATGTTCTGGCACTTATACAGCAAGATGGTGATCATACAACTACTAAAACTCCTTCCAGAATGTGTTGTTCTCAATTTATTGAATGGGGGTACGACTGCTATTGTGTATGGGTGTCTTCTGATGATCATGCCGATTACATGGATTTTGGGGATTCTATGGCAGTGTTGGATAACATTCGAAACGTATGGAATCGTTGTAAATCTGATGTACTCATGACTGAGAATCTGCCAAATCGGCTATGATATATGTGAATTAAATTAGCTCCAACCTAATCCGCATAGGGTAGCTTCCCAGTGTGTTCACGATAGAGCATCTTTTGGTGCATTCAATACATGGCATGATATTATTGGATATCTATTCCATGTCAGCTATTCATAAAAAAAAAATTATTGGGAATTAGAGATTATTATTTTCAATTTTTCCGATTTTAAAAAGCGATCCCTCGATTACCTGATAATTGTAAGCCCGTCCGAGTAATATACGTAGCACTTAGGCTGACCGCAACCCGCTAGAGTCAATAAATCAAATTTGCCACCTTTTTATATGTATTCACTCAGTCAATCAATTTTTCTCTGCAATCCAGCACCGTCAATATATTCACCCAACACAGTTTTTTTTAAAGAAAGGTATACATTCTTACTTTTATTATCAGACATCAATCATATGACAAATTGTTTTTTTACTAATCATAATGATTTAAAAATTCAAACATTTTGATGTAAAAAAATATTTTTTCGTAAGTATTAAAATTTGCACACATGAGCTTAATTTCAAATAAATTGGAGTTTCCAATCAAAATATGTACTACTATATACAATATTAGGTTATTTACTATATTACTGTTCTATTTATTTTTATAATTTTGATAGTAGGTACTTGTAGAATATTAGCCTAAAAATGTTTTTTTTTTAATTTAAGCCAGCCCAAAAGCTGGCCACGTCACAAGCAAAAAATCCAAGCGCATTCCAGCGAGTCCGAAGCACGGCTTCATTTGAACCGTGCAAAACTCCTCCAAAATGTTGCTTACTTATGGGACCCGCACTGCTGCAAACTGCCTGCTTCCTCCTTTTGTCCAGCGGCTAGTGGAAATGGTGGGTCAATGTACCCACCCAATTTTTCCCAAGTGGTGCCATGCACCCACTTTTGCACCCAACAATACATGGGTTGCCAAGCTTCTTTGGGGTGAATAGAATGAATTTTGCCTATTCAACCTTAGGTCCCCTTCTTTGTTCTCGGTCGCTGCGATACCAGTCATTTAGTGAGTCAAATTAACATTGAGTTTATGAGCAAGACAAATTCCCACTTCTCCTCCCGAATATCTTGATGTGTTAACGATAAGGTAGCTATAGTTTTCTGTGCTCACATCAATACTATTTTGTTGTTCCTTCTCATTGTTCGTCAACCGTGATGTCCATTTTGGTTTATAATGGGTTTTAATTGATTTTGTATTTTATTTGGATTAATTTATGCCATAGCATTACTCCATATATTGCATGATTATTTTGATTTGATGATTTTCATTGAAAAACTTACGTAGTACGATAGTATAATATAAGTCTTTCATTGAAAATAGTATATTAGTATATAATGTCCATATTGAAATGTTTAAAAATTAATAATTATTCAATACCTTTAATAGTTTCATTCTCTAGATCCTTTAGGTGTCAATTTTAATCAGCGTGTTGCCCAAGTGGTTTCGTTTTAACATAAAAAGATTTCTTTCTTTTCATTTCAAAGGGTGGAAGATTGTTTTGTTTTTTTGAATATAGCACTTGAATTGTATCATTGTATGTTACTTCAATTTTTAACATCTATCTTCTGGCCCATGTAGAGGTATAGTAAGAGATTTTATTCGTTTCCAATCTTATGTTTTTGTACATTCAACCATTAAATCTATGTTTTTATGTTAGAGGACCTAAATTGCAGTAGAATCTGGCAAGCAGGAATAGTCTATGATGTTGATGTTTTAGCGGTTTTATTTTGGTTCTTATTGCTTTGTTGTTCTAAGACGTGGTTCAATTATAAGTTAAAAATTTGTAGTTTTCTCTAATGAAGACCTTACTGCTTAGGAAGCATATTGCACACTTGAAACCTGCCTCACTATGGTAAATAACTACTTGGGAGAAAAATAAAATTGAAAGTTCAAAGTTACATTTTAAAGAAGTTTGATTGGGAAACTGGAAATGTGAGTGTGATTCAAAGAATGCATAATTACTTTCAAAATCATGCACCCTTCTCGTTTAAACTCTTAACCTTTTGGATGGAAAGTACAGAACTTCCATCCAAGTAACATCATACTCCCTCCGTCCCATAAAATAGTTCCCGCATTGACTTGAATCGGAGTTTAAGAAAGTGAGAATAAAGTGGAAATGTATGATTGTAGTTGAATAAGAAAAAAATAAATGAATGTAAGCCACACAAAACTTTGCAAAAAGGAAAATGAGAATTATTTTTTGGGACGGGCCAAAAAGAAAATCGGGGACTATTTTGCGGCACGGAGGGAGTTCTTAATTATCAAATAATTGTTTCATGTAACAAGAACTTAGAGGCCAACTTTGAAAGAAAAATAAGAAGAAAGAAAATATTGGAAAATTGGTTGTTTGAACTTTGAAATCTTCCTTGACTGAACAAGATACATGCTTATAAGTTCCTCTTTCCTTGATTCAATTCCAACAGAATCTTTGAGTCCATTTGTCCGTCAATCCAATTTTATCACATTTTTAAATACAATTTAATTGTAAAATGCAGGGGTGATTGTGCAATTTTTACGTTCAAGTTTGTTGAACTCCTTCTGTCCTTCATATGAGGATGGATATGAGGATATCAATAGTGTTGGCGCCACAAAAGTTCCTGAGTGTTATGCAAATGGTTTCATGAGTTATATGTTTTAGTACAGTTAAGGGGAAGACAATCCAAACTACCAAAAATGCAGTTAGCTAGTCATGTAAAACAATTTGAGTCCTCTACACGAATTACAACGGAAATTTGGATTGTATCACGTGTTTTTAGTACAGTTGTGCTTATGCAAGTCCAACCTTATTTTTCAGTCTAAGCTACTGAAATTGTCATGTTTTATATAGTACACGAATCATGGGTGCGGGTGTATTTTAGTCCAACCAAGGCAACCATAATGATAGCCATGCATTTTTTTTTGTTCAAAAAATATGCATGACTGTCATTATGAACCTTATTTTTGTATGAACCCTTTAGATTGAGCATTTTCTATCAATAATAGTTTATTTTGGGAATACAAGATTGGTGCGAAAAATTCAATTACAGGAATTTACAGCCCTGCTCATGTGTTTTACCAATGTCCAGTCTGTTATCCTTTTCAAGGAAGTTAGTTAGTTCAGAAAGCACAACACTAACATATACTCCTTAGTATGAGTCTGGAATATATCGCTACTATGACTAAGAAATGCAGGGTTTCGGTTACATAATCAATCAACACATACAAGCTCCATATGTCCAGCTCTATAATAAATCCTATAATATGAAGTGATACGTTATAGTCCGTCCTAGCTTCTGCTTTAGAAAATAAATAATCTATTACGATAATTGTTTTGGGTGCTATATATAGAGAATGTCTATAATTTGTTGTGAGTTTTAACCATCTCCAAAAATATAGGGGATCTAGCCAAAGCCTATTGTAGTTAACCTCTATAAAAAGGACATATACTCCTGAATACAATAACTAAAAAACATATAGATGTTAAAAGGGGGGCTAACAAGGGCATGATCAAATGCCAGCATCAAAGTTCAGAATCTAATATAAGTAGCATTAAAGGGAAGAAGCAGCGCCCATTCCGCCCAAGGAATTTAGAACGTGCATAGAATAAAAGCACCAAACTCATTTCAAACCAACTAATAATCTTAAGAAATGTGCCCCATAAGCTCTCTGCATTTGTATTAAAACCCATCAAGGAGCACACTCTAGTGAAAGAATAACCGAGGACCTGATCCCAAATTTGATATCAAAGGAAACTACGTGACATCTCAAGCCTACTTGAAATGCACACATGCTCTAACCGAGGACCTGATCCCATATTTGAAGACCTAAAAGTATAAAAACTGTCATATTTCCAACCCATAACAACTGTTGGGAATAACAGGATCGTGCTAATATGAGAGAAAAACACTTCTATTACTTTCAAGAATAGAAAGAAGAGACATACAAGCTCTAACTAAAAACTCTCAAAAACAACACCTCATATCTCTCAAGGATATTCATGTAACACCCCCAAATTTCCCGCCCAAAAACATTGATATGATTGAAATAAAACTTTTATTTATTGATAATAAAATTTAAAAAGTACAACGGAAGTCTAAATAGGGAAATGGGTGTTACCGCCACATCCGGTCATCTCTCAACCGGATGCACAGGCAACTAAAACAAAACAATAAAACTAAATAATAAATATTTATTTCAAGACTAAATTTAACTAAGGCAACTTCTAACTCGCTCTCAGGCGCATGCATTCACCAGTCAACATAACCATCACCACCTGCACAAATATCGTGCAGAAACAAAACAAAGAAAGAAAACAAAAATTAGCTTTAGAGCTAAGTAAGTACTACCCAACCCCGTAAAATAATCATGTTTGGCAAAAATAGATTTTTATATGATACTATATAAAAATAACACACTCCATAAAAAAGTTCTTCTTCTTTGATTATCTCAAAAATCACTTCTTCTCTAACTTCCTAGTAATTTAGAAGGGCGGTGCTCAACCTTTCGACTGAGCCCGGTGGACCGTGGTTATGGACGGCCACCCCGAACAAGTGCCAGTACCACAACTGCTCTTGTAGAAACGAAACGACTACCTTAAATGTGCACACCCCCTAAAAGGGATTCCAAGCCCTCCGAGTAGTAAGTCGTCACGAGTAATCGGGACTCAGTCTACCAACTACCCCACCTTTAAAATTCTTGAATGATTAGGGACTACTACTACTATAACTTCTTCTTAAAAGGGATCATAGATCCAAATGTCACTTAAAACTCAAACTGTACTTCTTAGTAGTAGCAGCCCTAATCACCCTCCACATTTATCCGGATGTGGAAAACCGACACCGCGGATTTCTCCCGCGGTGCTCACCTCTTATAAAATCTTTACTTTTATCTTGAATTAAGATATACTTCTCAATCTCTCTAATTAGTCGCAAAGGTATTTAAAAATATTTAATACCCCAAAAGAACTTAATTTATATTTCTCAACTACAATTTATATAATATCTCCTCAAAATCACATACACAAAATTCACAATTCACACTTAATCACATAATGCATAATAAGCATATAATACGAGGAAACAATTTTGGATTGGCAGAGAAACTTACCTTAACTCAGAAGCCCCTAGTTCTCGTCCTCTACTTCAGTCTCTAAATAGTCACCTTTTTTAATTAAAGAGGATAAGATTAGTCCTTTATTCTATAATTATCCCATCCCCCTTCTGCATTATTTTATTCCTTCTATTAATTACTTAATTGTGATTTATTTTAATCACTTTTTCTCAATTTATTAATTTAATGTAACTTGTGTAATTAGCGATTAATAAACCCCGTCAATACCTATTTACTTGAGCTTAGGTTATTATTACTAATTACGTTACAAATCTTACTAGTACATTATTTACCGTAGCCGATTCACAAATCTTTAGGGAAATATTCCGCAATAAAAATATTCATATTACTTCAGTTACATTCAAAATGTCCCCTAACCTAGTACTTCCAGATTCTACTTGTAATATTCCAATAACTTATAAAATACTTGTAAGGCATCTGAGTAATTTATATTATACAATAATGACCGAACTATTTTATTAATTGAACTATCCAAGTTATGTAATTATACTTAAAATATCCGATTGACGAGTTACAATATTATACTATTAAGATATGCAAATTTGATTGTAAATCCATTATTTAATTTTACCTTTGGTGATACATTTAATCAAATTCAATACTTAGCCTGATTGTAACTTAGCCTGATTGTAGCAATACTTTTTAGGCCAAAACGTTACTTCGTATTTTAATTTGTTTAATTCCATTAAAATACTTACTCGATGAAACCCATGGCCTACTGTTCTTAAAATATCCGAATTAATTTATTAATCTACATTCGTTGATCAAGTGATTAGTATAACTAATAACTGTCCAACTTTATTTAACCTAATTAGAGTATCATTATCGCAATGTAATAGTTCTCTCATTAGTTTTGGTTAGTTAAACAGTCAACTAATTTCATCATTTTGGATCATAAAATCAGCATCGGAATTGACCAGCTTAATTATTAACAGTTACTAATTTATATTATCAGTATTCCTATTGATTAATACGGACAGATTGGCGGGTATGTGTAAGGTTGGCGGAGACTGGCCGGTATTATTATGGAATTAATGAGTCCAACTATTTTAACAAAAGATACAGCACAACTATTAAACCACCTAGCCCATTTTAAACAGCAGACTCGATCGCCTTCTTCGTATGATAGGTACGTCGGAAAAACAGCGAAGGAAAACGCAGAACGGTAGGAGACGGCTTACCTCGACGGCGGTTAATGGAGTATTTAGGCGATAGAGACTGTCGGTAGTAAACTGGAGATGGCGGCAACTTCTTCTTCTCCTCCGGTTTCCGTCGTGAAGACTGGCCCGGTGAAACCTTGGCGAGCTTGTTCTACGTCGAACTACCACGAAGGGTTGACCTTTGTGTATAAATATATACGTAGATATATATATATATATATATATATATATATATATATATATATATATATATATATATATAGACAAAACTTCATGTCAGGCCGGCCTGACGGGCTGCCCCGTCCGGCCGAGCCCATTTGGGCACCTTCCCGGTGGAATTTTTTGATGAAATTTTTTGAGCATGTTCCTCATCAAGTCTAGTTTGTCCATACCAAATTTCAGCTCAAAATTCCATCGGGAAGGTCGTCAAAAAATTTTTGCAAGTTAACTGGTCCGGAATATGTATTTTCCGGACCAGTTAACTTGCAAAAATCATTTGACGACCTTCCCGATCGAATTTTGAGCTGAAATTTGGTATGGACAAACTAGACTTGATGAGGAACATGCTCAAAAAATTTCATCAAAAAATTCCACCGGGAAGGTGCCCAAACGGGCTCGGCCGGACGGGGCAGCCCGTCAGGCCGGCCTGACATGAAGAGCACTCTATATATATATATATATATATATATATATATAGGTTTGGAGCTGCGCTATGGTGTGAATGAAAACGTATGTAGGGGCTGCTATTTATACTGTTAATATGAGGGTTTTAGGTCGTCTACGATTTATCAGATCGGCTTAAAGCAGTAGAGTTGTAAACGGATTGTTATTTCTCGGGCTTATCCGATGAATGCCTTTAATTTGTACGCAGATTTTTGTTTTGTTACGTTCGTAGGTTAATCTTCTTCATATATCGTGTGTGTATATATATATATATAATATATATATATATATATAATATATATATATATATATATATATATATATATAGCTTTGTAGTCATTTAATCAACTCTTACTTTTACTTTTGTAGCTTATTACTACGTATTACTACGTATTACTACGTATAGAGTTACGTATTACTGTATTATGTGTATGCTTATATATTTAATTACTTCATATTAAGTGTATGTGTGTGTCATGCTATAAACGTACATCTATGTTATTATTATTATTATTTTATTATTATTTATTGTTATTATTATATATCTATTAAACTTAATGCTATCATTTATATTTTTTTTTAATGACTACTTACCACACATTATAAAATATTAGCTTATCAACTTAATTATGACAAAGGTAACTTTTGTAACATTTTATCTGATTGACTAAATTAATTATTTTTTTTTTTTAAAAAATTTCGAAGTGTTACATTCTACCCTCCTTAAAAGATTTTTCATCCCGAAACACAAACTAATATCTACTATCTATAATATAAAATTACTAGGTGTTACATTCTACCCCCCTTAAAGACGAGTTATATCCTCGTAACTAGAAAATTACCTTATTCAAATAACTCTGGGTAACGTTGACGCATATCGTCTTCAGTTTCCCAAGTTGCATTTTCGGCCAAGTGATTAGACCACAATACTTTAACCATCTTAACTGCTTTTCTCCTAGTCTCACGAATCTTGGTATCAAGAATCTTAACAGGCCTCTCCTCATATGTCAATGTCTCGTCCAACTCGACCACCTAATGAAATCGAGGTTAAACGTGTCTAATTCGGTTTTCAATATCTTAAGGTTACGGCTCATACCTCGGGGTTAAGTACATGTGATTCATCACAGACGTACTTCTTCAATTGGGATACATGAAATACGTTGTGTACCTTGCACATGCCAAAATGATTTTTAGGTTTGTGTTTTAAACTTCCACATAACTTAAAAAAAATGATTTACTTCATACCTTACTTAATTCTGTGGGTAGAGCTAGTTTGTATGCTACTCTTCCCACTTTCTCCAGAATCTCGTAAGGCCCAATAAATCGAGGACTTAGCTTGCCCTTCTTCCCAAATCTCATGACTCCCTTTGTCGGCGAGACTCTAAGTAGGACTTTTTCTCCCACTTCGAATTCAGCCGGTTTCCTCCCCAGGTCTGCATAAGACTTCTGACGATCTTGTGCAGCTTTCATCGTGGCTTGGATTAGCTTCACCTTCTCCATGGTGTCTTGGAGGTAATCCGGTCCCAAAACCACTTGATCTACCATGTCACCCCAACATAGTAGGCTTCTACACTTTTGACCATATAGAGCTTCGTACGGGGCCATTTTGATACTGGCGTGGTAGCTATTGTTGTACGAAAACTCTATTAAGTCTAAGTGTTCGTCCCATGACCCTTGTAAGTCTAACATACATGCTCTCAGCATGTCCTCGAGTGTTTGGATGGTCCGCTCCGTCTGCCCATCGGTGGTCGGGTGAAAGGCAGTACTCAGCCTCAGCTTCATCCCCATAGCAGCTTGCAACTCTTTCCAGAATTGAGATAGGAATCTGGAGTCACGATCAGAAACAATGTCTTGAGGAACTCCGATCCATGGTACTTAACCACGTGCTTGATGTAGGCTCGGGCTAACTTCTCCATGCTCCAAGTCTCGTTCATCGGGATAAAGCGAGCGGTCTTTGTTAACCGATCAACTATAACCCAAATCTTGTCTTTGCCAGACTTGGTTAGGGGTAAGCCCCCGACAAAGTCCATGGAGATGGAATCCCACTTCCATTTTGGCACTTCCAAGGATTGCACGAGTCCCTTGGGCTTGCAACGTTCGGCTTTCACCTTCTGGCAGTTTAAGCATCGAGCAACGAGTTCGGCTACCTCTTTCTTCATGTTTGGCCACCAAAAATTCTTTTTTATGTCTTTGTAGAGTTTGTCGCCTCCATAGCTTTAAAGCAAAAATAACTGCTGCCAGTTCCAAGTCATGAGTTGGGTAATTGACCTCTTGGGTCTTTAGTTGCCTTGATGCATATGCCACCCCTTTACCGTTTTGCATCAATACGCAACCCAACCCTTTCAAACAAGCGTCAGTGTAAATCTTGAAGCCCTCAGTACCGTATGGTAGGGTCAAGACAGGTGCAGTTGTTAGTCTCTGCTTCAGCTCTTGGAAGGATTCCTTGCATTCGTCACTCCATACGAACTTCGTAGTCTTCTTCGTGAGATTAGTCAAAGGCTTTGCTATCTTTGAGAAATCCTTCACGAATCTGCGATAATAGCCTGCCAAGCCTAGAAAGCTCCGGACCTCCGTCACGGTTGTGGGTGCAGGCCAGTCTATCACTGCTTCAATCTTGGACGGGTCAACGGATACACCTTCTTGGGTGATGATGTGGCCCAAGAATGCGACCCGGTCCTTCCAGAAATCACACTTCGAGAGTTTGGCGTAAAGCTGATTCTCTCTCAAAGTCTGCAGCGCTGTCCTCAGATGTCCTTCATGCTCTTTTGGTGTCTTGAAGTACACCAAGATGTCATCGATGAATACCACAATAAACAAGTCAAGATAGGGTCGGAACACACGGTTCATGAGGTCCATAAATACCGCAGGCGCATTTGTTAGGCCAAACGGCATTACGGTGAACTCATAGTGTCCGTATCTCGTTCGAAAGGCCGCCTTTGGAATGTCTTTCTCAGCAATCCTCAGCTGATGATACCCGGATCTCAAATCAACCTTGGAGAACGTGCTAGCTCCCTTCAGTTGATCAAAGAGGTCATCAATGCGAGGCAGCATGTACTTGTTTTTATGGTTGCTTTGTTCAGCTCCCTGTAATCGATGCACAGTCTCAGACTTCCATCCTTCTTCTTCACAAACAAGACCGGAGCGCCCCAAGGTGAGACACTCGGTTTGATGTAGCCCTTCCCCAATAGTTCTTCGAGTTGTTCCTTTAGCTCCTGCATCTCCTTCGGTGCCATTCGGTACGGTGCCTTCGACAGTGTGATGACCCGTTGCATATCAGGCGGGCACCTAGCGGGGGAAGATTCTAGGATATGACTTAATTGAGATTTGAGATTGGTTCAAGGGCGCAACGAGGACGTTGCGATCCTAAGTGGGGGTGATTGTATGTAACACCCCGGCCCCGTGGGACCCGAGGTAGTTACTCCAAACCTCTCTCCAGACCTCTAGTACTATCCTCACAAACCGCCACTAGCCTTTTACGCACACTTTGTCCTCACTCGTGCGCGCCCTGAGAAACTTCCCAGGGGGTCACCCATCCCAAGGCTACTCCCATGCAAGCACGCTTAACTTAGGAGTTCTTGGCTGATGAGCTCCCTTAAAAGGAGATGCACCTTGTTGGTATGAGTTGTAACACCCCGGGCCCGCAGGATCCGAGGTAGTTACTCCAGACCTCTAGTAGTGTCCTCACAAACCACCACGAGCCTTTACCGCGCACTTTGTCCTCACTCATGCGCGCCCTGAGAAATTTCCCAGGGGGTCACCCATCCCAAGACTACTCCCGAGCAAGCGCGCTTAACTTTGGAGTTCTTAGGTAATGAGCTCCCTTAAAAGGAGATGCACCTCTGTTGGTATGAGTAGTACTATTAATCCTCTTAAATTAATCTTGGGTATTACAATCACCCCGACTTAGGATCGCAACGTCCTCGTTGCGCCCTTAAACCAATCTCAATCAAACCCCAGAATCTTTCCCCCTGCTAAGTGTCCGCCCGATATCCAACGAGTCAGCACACTGTCGCAGAGTTTCTCTGATACCACCTGTAACACCCCGGGCCCGCAGGATCCGAGGTAGTTACTCCAGACCTCTAGTACTGTCCTCACAAACCACCACGAGCCTTTACCGCGCACTTTGTCCTCACTCATGCGCGCCCTGAGAAATTTCCCAGGGGGTCACCCATCCCAAGACTACTCCCGAGCACGCGCGCTTAACTTTGGAGTTCTTAGGTAATGAGCTCCCTTAAAAGGAGATGCACCTCTGTTGGTATGAGTAGTACTATTAATCCTCTTAAATTAATCTTGGGTATTACATGAGTAATACTATTAATCCGTTTAAATTAAATCTCAAGTGTTCCAATTCACAACTCAAACTTGGTTGTGCTATGATGATATATTCTAATTTACTTGATGATAGAAAGACTCTCCAAGCTCTCTATTTATAGCACCAAAACTAGGTACTAAGAAGGTGGGAGGAAGATGGGTGAAAGCTTAGGAGAAGCTTCAATGGAGGTGTGAGGAAGGTGGTTGCTTGGTGTGAGGAAACTTCCCAAAGACATACTTGCACATGGAGGAAGTTTCAAGGATGTTGCTCACAATTGGATTCTTCAATTTGCTTGTACTTGGATATGACCTGGAAATTGAATTCTTCAATTCTTCCCTTCCAGGCATATTCAAAACAAGCATCCCGACTATGTCTCTGCACAGCTCTAGCTTATCCCGTGTCACCACCTTCGTCAGCATGTCTGATGGATTCTCCTTTGTATTAATCTTCACTAGTCTCAACAGTTGTTGATCAATCGTCTCCTGTATCCAGTGATACCGAATGTCAATATGCTTTGTACGAGAATGGTACATAGAGTTCTTGCTCAAGTCTAGAGCACTCTGACTGTCACAATGTACCTTGTACTCTTTCTGCTGGATCCCAAGTTCTTGGAGAAAGCGCTTTAGCCACAACATTTCCTTACCTGCTTCAGCGGCAGCAATGTATTCTGCTTCTGTAGTAGATAAAACGACACACTTCTGCAATCTTGATTGCCAAGAAACGGATCCCCCTGCAAAAGTGTAGATATATCCTGAAGTAGACTTTCTACTATCAGTATCTCCTGCCATATCAGCATCTGTGTAGCCTTCCAAGACTGGATCAGCTCCTCCGTAACAAAGACATAACTTCGTGGTACCTTTCAAGTACCTCAGAATCCATTTGAGTGCCTCCCAATGCTCCTTCCCGGGGTTAGAGAGAAAACGACTCACTGTACCCACTGCCTGTGCGATGTCTGGCCTTGTGCATACCATGGCATACATCAAACTCCCAACTGCTGAAGAATATGGAACTGCTGACATCTCCCCGATCTCTTCCTTGGATTAAGGGATGTTCTTTTGCTCAACTTGAACTGATTCGCAAGTGGAACACTTACTGGTTTGGCATCATTCATGTTGAATCTCTCAAGTACTCGTTCAATGTACTTCTCCTGAGATAGCCATAACTTGCGATTCTTCCTGTCTCGAGTGATCTGCATCCCAAGAATCTGTTGAGCCGATCCTAAGTCTTTCATATCGAAAGACTTAGAGAGTTCTTTCTTCAGCTGGTTTATCTTCACTGCATCTTTCCCAACGATCAACATGTCGTCTACATATAGTAGAAGAGCAATGAAGGTACCGTCTGGAAGTTTCTTGATGTATACACACTCATCCGCAGTAGTCTTCTTGTAGCCTTGACTCTTCATGCATGAGTCAAACTTCTTATTTCACTGCCTTGGTGCCTGCTTCAAACCATACCAACTCTTAGATAATTTACACACAAAATTATCATTTGAGTTCTCAAAACCTTCCGGCTGCTGCATATAGATTTCTTCTTTCAAATCTCCGTGAAGAAATGCTGTCTTCACATCCATCTGTTCAAGCTCCAAGTTCATACTTGCTGCCAAGCCAAGTATAACTCGGATTGAGGTCATATTGACAACTGGTGCAAAGATCTCATCAAAGTCAATTCCTTTCTTCTTCTGGAACCCTTTGACAACCAATCGAGCTTTGTGTTTCACCACTTGTCCGTTTGCATCCTTCTTCAGCTTGAACACCCATTTGTTCCTCAGTGCCTTCTTCCCTTTAGGAAGTTCTACGATCTCATAAGTTTGATTTTTCTGCAGAGATTCTAACTCATCCTGCATTGCTATTAGCCATTTTTCTTTATCCTTATGAGATACAGCTTCTTGAAAACTCTCTGGTTCTCCATCTTCAGTTAACAAAAGATATTCGGATGATGTGTACCTTTTCGATGGTATATGCCCTCGTTCAGATCTATGAACAGTTGGAACCATATGAGAAGAGCTACCATCATCTGTGTCTGGCGGGGTGGATTGTGTTTCCCCTTGCTCTGCACTCTCTTCTGTCTCCTCCTCTTCGGCTGCTTCAGAGTTATCTTCATGCACTTTGTCCTCTTGCGGTGCTTCATTTGAAACTCTAGCACACTCATTTGACTTCCGAGAAATTGTGGGTTTTTCAATGTCTTCTATTGTCAAATCTTCATGGAACACAACGTCCCTACTTCTGAACACCTTTTTCTCCTTAGGATCCCATAACCTATATCCGAACTCTTCATTTCCATAGCCAACGAAAATGCATGGGATAGTTCTTGCATCGAGCTTCTGCCTGAGCTCTTTGGATACATGTGCATACGATGAACAACCAAATACTCTAAGATGTGAGTATGTAGGATCCTTACCTGTCCATAGCCTCTCTGGAACTTCAAAGTTCAATGGTACTGAAGGTGATCGGTTGATAAGATTAGGACTGAGCAAAACCCGATCCGACCCGAAAAACCCGATATTTTTTCGGATATTATCCGAACCGAAATGGATATCCGACCCGAAAAATCCGAAACCGAAAATCCGATTAGTATTGGGTCTAGACCGGGTGGCGGGTAGGGTTTGTGAAATCCCAACCCGACCCACCCGAATATCCGAAATATATGTTAGTGTGTACTTTGAATATTTAAATTAATACTTGTGTTCAATTATTTGTGTAATTATTTATGAAATTTGTATTAAATTATTTGTGTAAATTGAATGTGTAGTGAACTAGTGTGTACAACTTTTGTTAAAGTGGCATTCCAACACTTTAACTATCCAATTATAATCTGTTTTGAAATAACCAAAATATCCGAAATATATTAAATTATGTAGTGTGTACTTTGAATATGTTAAATTAATACTTGTGTTCAATTATTTGTGTAACTATTTGTGCAATTTGTGTTAAATTATTTGTGTAATTTGAAAGTTTAGTGCACTAGTGTGTACAATTTTTGTCAAAGTGGCATTTAAACACTTTAATTATCCAATTATAATTTTTTTTAATATAACCGAAATATCCGAAACCCGACCCGATATCCGATAATATCTGCCTTAAAAATATCCGAAATACCCGATTTGAAATATCAAAGGGTCGGGCCTAGTATTTAAATTAAAAAACCCGAACGGGTTTAGGGTTCGCAAACCCGACCCGCCCGAACCCGACCCGTGCACACCCCTAGATAAGATAGCATGCGGTGTTCACTGCTTTTCCCCAGAATGACTTCGGAAGTTTAGCCATATTCAGCATGCTCCGGACACGCTCCATGATAGTCCGATTCATTCTTTCAGCAACGCCGTTGTGCTGAGGGGTGCGTGGTACTGACTTCTCATGTCGAATGCCATATTCTCTGCAATATGCATCGAACGCCTTGGATGTGTACTGGCCTCCATTATCAGATCGGATACATTTCAGCTTCTTTCCTGTTTCACGTTCCACCAAGACGTGAAATGTCTTGAAGCTCTCGAACACCTGATCCTTCGTCATCAGGAAATACACCCACACTTTCCGAGAAGCATCATCGATAAAAGTCAGAAAATATCTGCTTCCACCGATTGATTCCACCTCGAAAGGACCACAACCGTCGGAGTGTACCAAACTTAACAACTCTGATCTTTTAGCTGAAGTAGAACTAAATGATACTCTATGTTTCTTACCAAACAGACAATGACTGCAAGGACCCAGTGCAGCATTCTTGTCAATGTTGATAAGGTTCTTCTTCATCAAGGTATTCAACCCTTTCTCACCAATGTGGCCGAGTCTCAGGTGCCACAGATTCTGAGAGGTCTCCTCAGCAATGTTGAGGCTATCCATACAAATCCTCAAATGAGTTTTGTACAATGTGCCACAAACATGTCCTCGAGCGATTATCAAAACGCCCTTTGACATTTTCCAGGTGCCCCTGTTAAAGTGGTTTTTATACCCCTGTTCGTCAAGACATACCACTGACAAGAGATTGAGTCAAAGGTCTGGAACATGTCTGACATCCTTTAAAGTGATTGTGCTCCTAGTACTCGTCTTTATTTGTACATCACCAATTCCAGCTATTCCAGAGGAACTGGAATTGCCCATCTTCACTGCTCCAAAGTCTCCAGCTTTGTAAGTTGTGACGTAACCTGTGGGGAGTAACGTGGTAGGATGCTGCAGTATCTACCACCCATTCAGTGTCCTCTCTTGAGACGTGAAGGCATGCTTCATCATTGATAGTACAATATGCCACATCACCTGAGATTGTGATGAGCGCTTCACCACCCTTGTTCTTCGCTTGAGAATTGCTCTTGCCTCGCTCCTCTAGCAATTTGTAGCAATTCTTCTTCATGTGACCCTCTATACCGCAATGGTGGCAGGTATAAGAAGGTTTCCGGCCATCTGATGATCTCCCCCGACTTTTGCCTCTGCTTTGCCACTTTCCTCTACTGTTTCTTTGTTGCTTTCCTTGTGGTCTTCCTCGATTCTCTGTCACAAGGGCATGAGTCTGATCTGTGCTCATGTCTTTCCTTCTTGCCTCCTCATTGAACAGTGCATCCTTGACCACAGACATGGTAAGTTTGCCATCTGGGGCTGAGTTGCTGAGAGTAACAACTAGTGTCTCCCAACTATCAGGAAGAAAACTAAGAAGTAGTAGAGATTGCATTTCATCTCCAAGTGGCATTTCTACACAAGATTAGGGGTGTGCACGGGTCGGGTTCAGGCGGGTCGGGTTTGCGAACCCTAAACCCGTTCGGGTTTTTTAATTTAAATACTAGGCCCGACCCTTTGATATTTCAAATCGGGTATTTCGGATATTTTTAAGTCGGATATTATCGGATATCGGGTCGGGTTTCGGATATTTCGGTTATATTAAAAAAAATTATAATTGGATAATTAAAGTGTTTAAATGCCACTTTGACAAAAATTGTACACACTAGTGCACTAAACTTTCAAATTACACAAATAATTTAACACAAATTGCACAAATAGTTACACAAATAATTGAACACAAGTATTAATTTAACATATTCAAAGTACACACTACATAATTTAATATATTTCGGATATTTTGGTTATTTCAAAACACATTATAATTGGATAGTTAAAGTGTTGGAATGCCACTTTAACAAAAGTTGTACACACTAGTTCACTACACATTCAATTTACACAAATAATTTAATACAAATTTCATAAATAATTACACAAATAATTGAACACAAGTATTAATTTAAATATTTAAAGTACACACTAACATATATTTCGGATATTCGGGCGGGTCGGGTTGGGATTTCACAAACCCTACCCGCCACCCGGTCTAGACCCAATACTAATCGGATTTTTGGTTTCGGGTTTTTCGGGTCGGATATCCATTTCGGTTCGGATAATATCCGAAAAGAATATCGGGTTTTTCAGGTCGGATCGGGTTTTGCTCAGTCCTACACAAGATAGTTGATTTACCAGACTCTGAAATTGACTAGTATGTTCGGCAACAGAAGTTCCACTTTTGAGCTTCATATTGACAAAGGCGCCTCATCAGTAGGGCCTTGTTCCTTGCAGTCTTGGCCTGGTACATATCTTCTAACTTCTTCCAAAGGGCATAAGCATCGGTTTCTTGTGCAACATGGTGGAAGACACCATGGTCAATCCATTGTCGGATTTGACCAATAGTTTTTCTATTAATTTTCTTCCATTCCATGGACTTAGCCGGGTCAGGATTAATACCTTTCATCTCTACTGGATAAAAAAGGTCTTTAAGGCTAATGAAATCTTCCATCCGAGGTTTCCATAGCGTGTAGTTGGTAGCCATGAACATAATCATAGCTCCGGAAGATGAAGTTGACTCGTCAAACGTCATTTTCACCTTCTAAATAATTTTGATTTTCTGTTTCAGAAAAATCGGAGCAGAATTTTGAAAAACGGGCAGCACCGTTGCGTCCGGAACGGCCGAAAATGGTGGGTAGGCACTTTCAGGGTCAAAATACAATTTTCGTAAAATTATAGGTCGAAATTGTAATTTTTCAAAAATTGAGGGACCAAACTGCGATTTTTCAAAATTTAAAAACTGACCGGTGACGTGGCAGATGACGTGACGCTGACTGGGCGCTTGTGGATGGTGGCACTGATCAGATGACGTGGCGGCTGACTGTGCTCTGGCTGCACGCGTGGCGCTGACATGTCACTGACGCAGCTTTGCCTGGCTGATGACGTCAGCCGTCTTCAGCCTCTGGACTGCGCGTGATGACGTCAGCGATGACGCAGGCAGTTTTTGGCCGGCGTTTGGCGGCGCGTACGGTAGCTTCCGGTGGCCAAAAAAATCCCCAAAAATACCAGTTTTCTCGTCTCGACGAGACGAATCCAACGGTATATTCAGATTGCAATTCCGAGCAATACTGAAAAACTCGATTTTTCAGACAGTAGAATTTTGTTTGAAAAAATCTGGGAAAAATATCAAAAGCTCAACCAGACTCTGATACCACTTGTTGGGAATAACAGGATCGTGCTAATATGAGAGAAAAACACTTCTATTACTTTCAAGAATAGAAAGAAGAGACATACAAGCTCTAACTAAAAACTCTAAAAAACAACACCTCATATCTCTCAAGGATATTCACAACTCAAACTTGATTGTGCTATGATGATATAGTCTAATTCACTTGATGATAGAAAGACTCTCCAAACTCTCTATTTATAGCACCAAAACTAGGTACTAAGAAAGTGGAAGGAAGATGGGTGGAAGCTTAGGAGAAGCTTCAATGGAGGTGTGAGGAAGGTGGTTGCTTGGTGTGAGGAAACTTCCCAGAGATATACTTGCACATGGAGGAAGTTTCATGGATGTTTGAATTCTTCAACAACAACAAGCATCGAAGAAAAAGTTAGGCTTAGAACTTTCCTGTTTTTGAAACACTATTAACAGATAAGGAGTATATAAAGCATCCATTCATAAATTTGTTGCATTGAGGTCTACAACAGCTTTATGGTTTGGATGGTTGGAAATTTAAGGAAGATAATAACTACGGAATATATAGATATATAGGGAATAGAGTACAACAAACAACATTACTCCAACACCTACGCTGGGGGTAAAGCACAAAGAGTATAGGCAATAGAGTATATAAAGAAATTTGCAAGTCAAAATATAAGTTCAAGAAATGGTAAAGTCATCCCATAAAATGATAATGAATCTCTTCAAATACATATGTGTCCCATAAACATTGGTAATTGAGCATTGGAGCTTACTCCTTTAAAAAATAAACAATATAAAAGGAAAGATGGTTGAAAATAAAGGGAAGATAAAATTATATAGAAATATACAAAGTATGATTTTATAATCATATACAGATTAGAATATAGAGACAAATAGATAAAGTAAAATCAACCCCCCCCCCTTCTGCAGAACCTAACAGGCTAACACCCTTGAACGAAGTCAGATCTCGATCAGCAACTCATCTAGACTCTCCCTATAGGGAGGGTGTTGGAGGTATTGGTCCTACCAAAGCCTCCCTTCCACTTTATTTGCTGAGGCTTACACCCTATTGTTTTACTCTCTCTTTGGTACCTTTTACATTGGTATATTATTTGATCAATAATATACATCTTGAGTGTTGAGTCACCTACTTGTTTGGCCCTCCTCATGTGCTGTCCGCTGCACACTCTGATTTGGTAACCCGTGAGCCTTTGTCTTGGCACTCACCCGTGACTTACCTTCTGGCATTTGCCAATTATACAGAAGCCTTGGTTTCTTCCTTTGGAGAGCAGCCTGCGTGAGTATTATTCCAGAGAGAGCAGTGCTCCCTTCTTCTTCCTTTCCTTTGTGTGAGAGTGTTGAGAGGTCCTTAGTGGAGAGAAAAGGCTAGAGGTGTGCTATAGCTTCCCCTAGAGTGGTGTATGTGAGTCTTTGTGTAGAAAGACCTGAGCCGGAGACGGAAACGATCCAAACAGTGGTATCAGAGCGAGGTTCGCCGTCTGCCGCCGTCCGCCGCCGCCGTCTGCCGCCGTCCGCCGCCGCTGTCTGCCACCGCCATCCGCCGCCGTCGATTGGAGCTCGTCGAGGGTCGCTGGAGCTGCCTGGTCGTTCGCACGAGCTCGCTGAGGTCTCTACTTGCTGAAATCGAGCTTGCCGGAACTTGAACCTCCACCATCACCGAAGGAACTCGCCATCGCCGGAATCTGCAGCTGAAGTCGCTGCCTGGAAGCTCGCCGCTTGTCGTAGAGGAGTCGCCGCCGGAGTTCGCTGTTCGTCGCCGGAGCAGAAGCTGGCATGTCGCCGGTCTTTGTTCTTCGCTGGTCCGCAAGTAGCAGAGAGCTGGCCTCTCTTGCATAGAAGGAACGCAGGGGACCGTGGCTAACTTGGACTGCTGGAGCAGTCTATTTGGGTTCTTGGACTTGTGGGCCTTATTCTTTTGGGCCGCTAAAGCTGCTGGTTTAATGCTAAACTGGAGCTGGGCTGCTGTTGATGGGCTGGAGCTGGGCTGCTGCTGATGGGCTGGGGATGGACTGCTGACCTGCTGGAGTTGCTGGGCGCCGGTCAACCGCCGCCGGTCAACGCCGGTCAACTGCCGGTCAACGCCGGTCAACAGTCAGTCAACATCTCAGAAAATCCCAATTTTTTTTTAAATTGGGTAGGTAAGGTCGAAACGCTCTCCTAGGGTTTCGCGAAGGTAAGTTTTCTTTAAACTTCTCATTTGTTATATTCCGGTTTTAATTTAATTTAATTTATTCCCCCTCCCCGCGGGCCGCCGGTTGATTTAATCCCGGCCGCCAACCCCCCAGGTACGTACTAAACTCTCTCCTTTGTGGTAAACCCTCTCCTTTGTGGTTGATTGTTTTAGTTGATTAATTAAATTACTAAGTGTTATTTAACTTAATTGTTATGCGTAGGGGTGGTTTATTGGGTGGTAGGGGTAGAATTGATTAAATTTAATTTTCTGCCCGGAATTGTTTAATTGCCAAAATGTCCAATTTTTGCTATGTGTTGCATGCTGCCCGGGGTTATTAAAGTGATTACTTTATAGCCCAGGTTGGATTATTTTCTGTCAATTCTGTCTGTTTAGCTTTGTGTTCCTTTTGTGGTTGATACCATGGCTGCGAATCAGTATGGTATGCTTCCATTTAATGGAAAAACAGATTTTGATATTTGGAAACAGAAAATTAAGTGTGTTTTAATACAGCAAAAAGTTTTCAGAGCTGTCACTGGTATTTTCCTTGAATTAGAAGATAAGGCTAAGCAAACTGAAATGAACGAAACTGCTTGTTCTACTATTTACTTGAATCTGTCTGATTCTGTGCTTAGGAAAGTGGGTATTCTTGAGACTGCTAAGGAGTTGTGGGAAGAAAATGATAAACCAGCTCTCTGTGAAGCTGAATTAGATAGTGAGGAAGGTAGAATAGGAATAGTTGCTCCCTTAGTCTTGGTGTGCACAAAGAGACCGCCGGAAACCGACGTCCGGCATACCTGAGCCGAATCCGGCAAGACTGAAACGGATCCATAACAGGATCCATAACAGAGGGAGAGGTTTACTTATTCACTTTGATATGAGATTTGAAGAGTTTGGGGTTTTTTAGCATAAAACGGCCAATCCAAGCAACGAAATAGATGCTAGTGTGCTTCCTACTTGCATCGAAAGAAAGAACAACAAGATGCAGATTTTACAATTTAGGGTTTAGAAATAGATTTCAAAATAGTCATGGGAACAATTGGATACTAAAGTTGGATGATGGAGCTCTGCTCATGTCTCTTCCTTGATTTCTCTGTTGCGGTTCCCAAGCTTGAGAGGTGCAGCGCTGGTTGCTGTTTGAGTTTGAACGGAACTTAGGATGGTGGATATGTTTAATGATAGGTTTGCAAGGACCAAATTAGAAATACTTGGAAAAATATGACATCGCAAACACACCCAATAACTAGTGCCATGTGTGGCATGCACTTCCTAACGTTGAATTCACATTTTAAATACTTGTATATGTGGGATGTACCACTTATAGATCCAGTCCGTTCGTGTATGGTGAGTAGCGTACATCCAAACATAAGTGATGCCTATGAATTTTTCAAATTTCCTGATATTTTATGCTCAATTGGCACTTCTATTATGCTCATAATAAAATGAAATGTTATACTAACAATATTTGATTGCTACTGCATTAACGTAAATCTCAACAAACAACAACAATTCTTGGATTTATTAAAAACTAGTATCCTCCATGTAGGATGCACCGGACAAAAATGATTCTATATTATATTTATGATCTAATACACGTTGAAAATATTACTACGGATCTAAACTATATTTATTCGAACAACATATAACTACAATCAGGTTAAAAATCTTATTATAGAAAATGTTATAACAAATTATAAATAATTATTACAAAAAAACTTGAAAACCCGTAAACCCTTAAAATTATATGGTACATGTGAAACAAATTTTAAGTATTTACTTAAAATTGATCGCAAATAATAATAATATATGAAAATATTGGGTACAATCTCTAAATACGAATCCTCTAATTCTTCACTTGCAATTTGATATGAGTATAATTAAAGAATTTAATTTAAATTAAATCTCTAATTTTTCAAATATTTGAACGTTCTTCGAATCTTCGAATCTTCGTTCTTGAGATCTTCAAATCTTCGAATCTTCGTTCTTCAGATCTTTATATCATCTTGAATAAAGAATTCAGCTTGAAGGGCCCCAGTTTTCAAGTGACTTGATCTTCAACAAAAGGACCATTTTATGGCTTGATCTTTTGTTTAAGGGCCTCCCGGGATATATGACTTGATCTTCAATTGAATCTTGATTCTACCTTCATATGAATATCTTCAAATCTTCAAAGATTCGTTCTTTATATATATCTTCGTATCTTCAAAGCTTTGTTCTTCAAATCTTTGAATCTTCAAGCTTCGTTCTTCAGATCTTCGAACGTTGTTCAGCTTTTGGCTTTGTTTGATTAAGAATACATGAAATCACAAAGGATTAATCATATATTCTTGAAAAAAAATGTGGCTTGATATCTTCTGATGCTTCGGAATCCTTCAGAGCCTTTCGGGAGTTCTTTAGAGCTTTTCTGCAGCGTTTCTTCGTTTGGAAGTTCTCTCTCCTTTCTCTCAACTGAGACCCCTATTTATAGGTGTGAAGGGGGTAAAAATATGGCTTAGGGTTGCATAAATTCGTCCATGCCCCATGGGCCTGAATTAAAATGGGCTTCAGGCTCTATTTGCTTGCATTTAACAGCTAGAAAAATTAGCACTTGTTCGATGTATCTGGACAATCTTTTTAACAAAGTTCGCGGCCGTTTTCTATGCATACAGACGGATTTCTTAACCAGATTCATTGCTCTCTTCATTAATTGGATCATGGCTCTTACATATTGATCCAATATTTGATAATGGGCTCAAAATTAGTAGGGTTGGTCCATTCTTTTAAAGATTTAATTTATAATTAAATTAATTGGATATTTTAATGTCCCAAATTAATTCAATCATTAAATTTTTTATTGAATGGATCCATACTAATATTTTGATAAGGCCCAACAACCATCACGAGCAACTCAGTACATTCTGACGGTGGCCAAATAGCGTTCAAAAGAGACCCAATAAGGCGTATAATAGTCTGATAGCACTTAAACGAGTTCAATAATATTAAGGACGATCATAAAATATTAAGTCCAAAATATTAAATAATTTTCAATATCCACAAATGCCCCCTCGAGACTTGGTTGAATATTGAGGACGAGAGAAAAGTAAGTCTCGAAAATGGCTCACATTATCACCCTGCTTAAATAACTCTATTATGCAGCCCAAATATCAATAGGGTGGAATGATAATTACTTCCCCGTATCCATTTTAATAGAGCCTGAAGCCCATTTTAATGCTACTATTGTGCTACTCTTCAATTGATTTCATCATGGCGTGAAGTCCATTTTATCATGAAGTAGCACAAAATGGATCTATTGTGCCACTTCAATTGATTTCATCATGGCGCCATTTATTGAAGAGGACGAAGTTTGATTGATTGCCGACTGTTGGTGCCGTTTGGCTCTTTGTTGCGATGACATTGATTTAAGAATTAGGCCGATTGCCGATTGTCGGTGCTGTTTAGCCCTTTGTTGGGATGGCACCGATTTAAAGAGTTAGGCCGATTGTCGATCGCCGGTGCTGCTTAGCCCTTTGTTGGGATGACACCGATTAAGCTGATTCTCGATCATCGGTGCTGCTTAGCTCTTTGTTGGGATGGTACCGATTATTATTATTATTATTATTATTATTATTATTATTATTATGAACTAAATCACCTGTGGAGTTCCATAATTTTCATAATAATAATTATAACTAAATATTCTTACACATTATCTTTAATAATTAAATCTTGGAAATAATTATTAAAAATAATGTTATAAATATTATGTTGAACGTACACTTAAGCTTCATTTCTCAATAAATTTCCAACATGGTTTACCGGGAAGCTATACCATAATATTAAGAAAAGTGACTTCAAAATTTTTAAATTTGCTCATAAGGGGCTTTGTACACGAATAATTGTAACACATTTACACGTGAGATCTTGATGAAAGTTTTAAATTAAAGGTGATTAATGCACTGAATTTGAATATGATGAGGTAGGAGTAACCGAGTAACTGTGTATAAACATGGGATATATTACTTCGTACGTACCAAATAAACTACAGATTTCCACAAGTTAATACTCCAATATTGATATGCTCAATAGTGAAAGAGTAACATAACTTTGGAGTTAACCCCATTGAGGCATAGCGACAAAGCATTGTTGTTACATATAGTGGACTACAATTAGAATATATAATTGTTTTTGATGAACTTAAAATTAAACGCAAGATAATCCTCAGAAAGATCATATGGCACATATAGTGGACTACATATAGTGGGCATCATCTTGAAAAGCAGCAGCTAGTACGTCATGGACATCTGTAAGGACATGGATACTGATCTACCACTTGAACTATTTGCCTGTCAAAGTACCAGTCTCCAAATAGGCTGGCAATAGTCTATCCAAAAGAACATAAAAAATCATATCAAATTTAAATCTTTAAATAAGAAATCTCCGTTAAAATTAATTAATTTGTCTTTAACGTAACCATTAATAATGCTAAGTTAAAGGTACACTTTCTATATATGATTTATATCGCACTATTATTAGGCCCACGTAAATACCTTATTAGTCCCTGCAGCTCGACTATTCCAAATATCCTTTTCAACTTGTGTATGAGCAAATGGAGAGGTAACCAGGAACCCTTTGGAAGAAGTCTTGCTTTGTTTGGGTAGAACTGTGAGAAGCTCCAACCGAAGATCTACAGTTAAAAATATGCAAGTATATTTATTCGCATAACTTAATTACCAATAAACTTACTACATTGCTTAATATTTAAAATACTATTTAATTAATGTAACTATTGAAATGAAATTGTTAACCCCCAAACCTTGTGATGCTTTAATTTGAGTCGGCGTGCAACTCAAATTTTTAACACAATGAGTAAGGTCCATTGATAAAGTATATTGGATCTGCAATATTAATAATAAAAAAATAGTTACACAACAATAAACATATGTCTTCAAGTAAGCATGGTTGCATTTTCTTGGAGGCAATGAAAATTGAACTAAGATTATTAATTTAAGGAAACACTGTCAATTTAGTTCTCGTATCACCAAAAAGTCAATTACGTCCTCTTACTATAAAAAAACAATCAAATCCTCGAACTTTGAAAAAACATTCAATTGAGTCAATTAGGAGGTTATTTGTCATGGCAACATGTCACTACTTACTGATGTAGATCACACGTGGTGGTCCATGTGCGCGCTACATCATTGGTAAATGGCTAACTAGGCTTCCACGTGTGCCCCACATGAGTAAAGTAATTGCCGACTGGGCTGTCATGTGTGTGCCATGTCAGCGGGTGACTAGCTGACGTGAGAGATAACTTATTAACGGACTGATCAAGTGAACCTTTTTACAATGTTTGGGTATTTTATTGATTTCCTTAAAAATATAAAGACTTCATTGACTTTTTCGTGATAATGCGGTGACCAAATTGACAATTTTCCCTTAATTTAATATATCAACAAATATCATCAAATTAACAAATCATTTTTACTTTTCTTTTATTAAAACAATATTTTCGATTTCACAATTTTACTTCCTAGCTAGTTAATTAATTAGTCTATCTTTGTGGATTTCAATCTTTTATGTACGGTTTATGATGATTGACTTATAATAAATAAGTCTTACCCGATAATAATATATGCTTATGTTCTAAAAATTTAAGTTTACATATTTATAAACAAAATTAGAAGTTAATTAGTTCTATTCACTCGATAAAATAATTTTGAAAATGATTTAAACTTAAGCGTGATAGAGATTAAAAGTGGGAGTAGTATTTAAGCAAAATATCTTACAAAAATTAAAATTATTTTTAAAATTACTAGTATTGTTTTGTTGAAAGGGGAGACTAATATTGCTTATACTTAATCAAATAATGGTACAAAGTCTCAAATACAATTAGAAATAGAGATATTACCCGAAATAGGACTAAAAAGGTTTGAAAATTCCAAAATAGGACTGTCATGTTTTTATTCCCAAAATAGGACTAATTACTGTCATGTTTTGGCAGTACCAGGCTTCAAACATGACAGTATTTTCCAAACTTGACAGTAATTACTCCTATTTTGGGAATAGAAAATATGTCAGTCCTATTTTGGAATTATCAAACTGTTTTAGTCCTATTTCGGAAACTTTCCCTAAAATATATCGTAGTGTCCATACAGTAGAGAAAGATCTCAAGTTTTTTGCGACAAACTAATTTACTAAACCTTATATAAGTATTAATTAAATTACTCATATATTCAAAAAATATTAATATACTATCTGGTTAATTGCACAAAAAAATAGAAATATACATTTATCAATATATTTTATATATACTCATACAAAATTGCAACACAATTCAATATGAATATGATATATATACTGCGTATCAATATAATGTGTGGACTGTGGATATGATGTAATTTACTTATAGTGCATTTATTTATGGTGACAACTCCGGTACCTTTCTAAAAACAGGGGTACCGTATCTAGCATTCATTTGATTGGACCACATCACTTTATCAATTTTAATTTAGATTTAAATAATTCAACTGCTACCTTTTTATTGGTCCATGTGGGCAAAGGTATAATATGGTACCTTTTGGGTACCATATATAGAAACTACCTTTATATATTTGAATTGGTAAGATATATGACTGCTCGAGATAGATTCAAACCTGAACCCTATCAAATGCTGACATTAGGAAGAAGATGGGTGTTTTGATATCTTCCTGTAAATTTGGCGGGAAAAAACACTGCAAAATTTAACAGATATTATTCCTCTCAAACTATTTTTTCCCATCAAACTTTAAATAGTATTGATGATCGAATAAACAAGGGAGTTTTTTGTAAAGAGATTGAAACTTATCGGCCAGATAATTACTATATGCTTACTTTAAAAACAAATCCGAGATATACATTTGAAAACTTACCAGTTCTGCATTTAATCTTGCAGTACAAGATTCGGGCAGCACATCTTTTGACCTCTGTAACCAATGAAAAGCGAGTATAAATTTTATGAAGTGAAAATTTAAACACATAATTTAGATATTTATCTAGAAACAAATAAAACAATATTAATTACAAAATTTACAAGATAAATACATGTGTGATAGTGTACGTGTGGTAGAGCTAGAAGATTACATGTAGTGTTACTAAGCCCTCAAACATTGATAGGAATCCATTTCCTTGAATATGATCTTTCCTGTTCAAAAGTATAAACGTAATGTATAAGGAATAAGGATTATTAAGAATCTTTAAAATTCATAAAATTTATTTAGATAATGAATTACTAGTATGACATTTGATATTTGAAATGTAACAAACTTACGAAAGAAAGAAATAACCCCCATCACAAAAGCACTTTACTCTCGAACTGGATGGAAACAGATTTCGAAATCTATCACAGTATATGGTTGTGGCAACTCCACCGGCTGAACCACCAACCAAAAGAGCCTATAAAAAGATGAGTTTCAAAATACATATAAGCCCAATGGTGTTTATAGATTACAAACATGCTTTCACATTACTATACATAATTAGCATGCATAATTGGCAAAGCTTAATTGCCATATGCATGTAAAGAAGAATCTGTACTTAAAAGCAACTAATACAGTAATACTTTTAGCAAGTAAAGAAACATACTCCATATGTCCCATTTTACTTAGCCAAACTTTTCAAGTCAATAGCGTCTAATTTTGATTGATTATATGTTTATATAGTGAATGTATTGATAATATGAAAATGACATGAAAAATGTTTTTTTGTTAAAAAATACTATCATAAAAGTATAAAATTATTAAATTTTGCATAAATATATTAGTTCAAATAATTGGTCAAAGTTTACCATCTTTGACTGGAAAAGTCAAATGTGGCTAAGTAAATTGGGACAAAGGTAGTATTAATCATGCTTAGTACGTAAGTTAAATACAAAATAAAATAGTAATGCATACATTCTTTGCATTTCCCATCCCTTTTTGCAACAACTCTTGCATGGCAGCAGCGAAAACGACCCTTCCTCTAAAATAAAGTTTTGTACCCTGCAACAAGTTCAACACATCTAAAAACATGCTGTATGTGTAGATGCATATCTGATGTCTTTAATGTATGTCAGTATGTGTTATCTCTCCCATATCCAGTCTTCAAAGGAAGTCAGTTTTCTTTTCTGCTAAATCTTTCTAAAGAATATAATCAAGAACAAAAAAAAAATAAGGAGAAGGTGAAAGAATTGAAGGTGATGAGGGCTATCTTAATTCTTACACTTGGCGTTGTTATTTCAGAGTTTCCTGTGAATGAAGATGCATCACAATATCGAATAGCAACTTTGTTCCAATCAAAAAATTCTGCACGATTTTCATGCAATAAACAAAATTAAAGCCTCTCATCAGATCAAGAGCAAGAATATAAAATACAGAAAAGAGAGGAAAATGAAGAAAAGCTTATATGGAATGGTTTGAAAATGTATATTTACCAGGATTGTTCTCCTTGTTAGAACTTAGAATAGCATTAAAGGGCATTGGTTTTGCTGGCGAACCCACACCTTTAGTGTTGATATAATCTTCACAGTCACTTACATTCTTACACCATCCGCCCCCCTACGTACAATTTAATACAATATTTCACTTATTTACTTATCTTCCTCATCAAAATTATACTACACTAAGTTGTCTAAGTAGTACGTAGTACATCATAATCATAATACATTATGGGGCACGTACAATAGCACATAAATAATGCACTAATTTGTTACCGTACGTATTAGGAATATATATGTGATACTTGATTAAAGAGAAAAAACAAAGAGAAGGTAGGTAGCTTACAGGAAGATATACAACCCAATTTTCGACCCCTTTGCCGAATCCTGGGACGTAATAGTATGCTGCCTTATTCCCTCCCAAGCAAACTACATACATTGAATTCAAATGTTAAATATACAGTCTGTACAATAATTAATGATCGAATTTAATGATCAACTTCTTCAACGTGATCGAATAAATTATAAATAGTAGATAGTATAACATTAATTGAACAATTTAAAAAATAATAATTAAACTTGTTCAACTTAATTCATCGTGTACATATACATTATACACGTACCTGCTCTATTGTCGATAGTTACAAAAGTTGGACTGACCACGTCAGCATCACCTGAGTTGAAAAATAATTATCATTTAACAATACCAATTAATATCATTACGGGCTCACAAGTCACACCTCCATACATATGTTCCTTTAAATTACATATATTGAATAAATACGTAAATGGAATCGTTTAATTGACTTATAAACACATTTTTTCTCCGTTTTATCACATACATATATACCGACATGCATGCTTATCATTGTTTTATATATGTAATTGTCTATAGAAATAATAGAATACCTAAACGTTTAGAAAATCTCACATTCGGAGTATAAGTAATAATATACTAGTACAATATTTTATAAAATGAAAGGTGTGTTTAGGAGTTGGTTTTTGAGGGAAGGGAAAAGTATGTGAGAGTTGATAACCCTTCTATTACGTATTTCTTTTTGGGAATTTAAAAAATTGGAGAGGATGATTTTGGAAGGCTTTTATAACTCTTCAAAACCATTCAAATGTTCAATTTTTAAGTTCCACCAATTTGAAAGTTTTTAAGAGATAACAAAATAAATAATAATTTTAACTAAATTAAAAATGCATACAAGTTCAACTATTTGAATTCGATATATATCTTAAACGGTTTTAATATAATTATAATTTTACGACCGAACCCAAATGATACTAAGATTTTTTTCACTTCCTCTCCCCTTCTTCACTCATGGCTAATCTTCAAATCTTTCAGTTCCTCCTCCCTCCAAACTCCCAAAGACACCCTAAAGAAATAACAAATCAATTGGATCACCTTAGCTTTATAATATGAAGTGTCTTACCAGGAGTAGGAGCAGGAGTAATAGGACTGGGAGTTGGACCCACTGAAATTTTTTAAAGGGGGAAGCAAGTCATCATAATCAAAGTCATAATAAGTGTTAACTTTGATTACTTTATGTTTCCAATTGAAACTAGAGTAATAATTACTACTACCATATATACGAAGTTAATGTCTTACCAGGGGAAGGAGGAATAAGAGCAGGAGGTGGGGGGCTCACTGAAATTAAATAAGGTTTCCCAAAACAAAACCTGTCAGTCTTACAATTTCATGGATGCACTCATCATACGTAGTAATACTTTATTATCTTGTCTCTTTTTAGTTAAACATACTTTTCCAGGCTAGGCATGGACCCGGTTCGGGCCGCCCGGCCCGGGACCGGCCCGGCCCGCCACTGTGCAAGCCCGGAACCGGCCCGGTTCTCGGGTCCGGGTCCGGGTCGGGCCTAGGCCCGGTGGGGTGGCCGGGTCCGGGCTCGGGCCTTGAATTTGGCGAACCGGCCCGGCCGGGTCGGGCCCGGGCCCGGGCCGAATTGATTTTTTTTTAATTTTTTTTTCTTTTTTTGGGGTTAGCCAAGTTGGGCTTGATGGTTAGGAGGGGTTTGGGGGGTGTGGGGGTGAGTGGGGGGGTTAGGAAAGCAAAAAAAAAAAAAAAAATTATAACCGAACCGGAGGCCCGGCCCGCCCCGGCCCGGACCCGGACCGGACCCGGTGGCTACCCGGGCCGGTCCCGGGCCTTCCTTCCCAAAAAAAAAGCCCGGCCGGGCCTGGCCCGGAACCGGAACCGGCCCGGCCCGGGTCCATGACTATTCCAGGCGATGTGAAATTTTGACTAATAACATCATTTTCATATGTGTAAGTACTAACAATACAAAAATGATATAGAAATATTTTTATTATTAATATTATCATAAAAGAAAAAATTTAAAGTTTGCAAAAAATAAACATTGTACGACAGTATTAGATATTAAAACGGTTGATCAAAAGTTTACCTTTTTAACTAGAAGAGTTGTTAACTAAATAGGGAATCACAAGGAGTAAACATATACGATAGTATTTGTTGAGCTGTGTTATCATGCGCACCGTGGGATGGTTGTATGGTATACGAACTGGTTTACTCCTTGTGATTCCCTATTTAGGATGTTTTCTTTTGGACTGTTTTCAGTCCCAGACCAGACCAGACCAGACTTAAACAGACCAGACCAGACCAGACCAGACTTAAACAGACCAGACCAGACCAGACCAGACTTAAACAGACCAGACCAGACCAGACCAGACTTCCGTAGTTATAAAATACACAGAGACCAGACGTTACCAGACCAGACCAGACCAGTTCAGACCAGACCAGACTTAAACAGACCAGACCAGACCAGACTTAAACAGACCAGACCAGACCAGACCAGCAAATTTCAGTCCAAAAGAAAACATCCTAAATAGGGAATCACAAGGAGTAAACCAGTTCGTATACCATGCAACCGTCCCACGGTGCGCATGATATACCTGGGAGAGCGAAGAAGCAGTTCGTATATTTTGGCTTTGTTATTTTTTATTTCTCCTTTTTTAAAAATGTTAATAATTTTTTTATTTTTGATCCGATTTTTATAAAATTTATATCAAAATTTTTTATTTTTCATGATCTTTCAAATGAGACCAATATTGTCTATGTAATTTTAACATATTAACATTTGCGTGTAAAAATATGTAACTTTACGTGTTAAAATATGTAACTCACGTTCAGTCAGGCCAAATGCAACTCGTGTGTATAAATATGTAACTCTACGTGTAAAAATATGTAACTTTACGTAAAAAAAAATATGTAACTCGCGTTGAGACAGGTCAAGTGCAACTCATGTGTATAAATATGTAACTCGCGTGTATAAATATGTAACTTTACGTGTAAAAATATGTTACTTTACGTGTAAATATATGTAACTCGCATTCAGGCAGGTCAAATGCAACTCGTGTGTATATATATGTAACTCGCGTGTAGAAATATGTAACTTTACGTGTAAAAATATGTAACTCACATGTATAAATACATAATACGATAAATTTTTTATATACACAATTTTAAGATAAATTGTGGATTACACAATTATTTTTCTGTATTAAATTTAGTTCGATTTTCCTTATAATCCAATACTCATTAATATAATAGTTTGATAATTTCTTAAAATTACATAAGCAATATTGGTCTCATTTGAAAGATCATGAAAAATAAAAAATATTGATATAAATTTTATAAAAATCGGATCAAAAATAAAAAAGTTACTACCATTTTTTAACAACAAAAGCAATAAAAAATAAAGAAACCCACAATGCTCCGTCGTTTTGCAACCGGGCGCACCATCCTCATGGTGCGCCGGTTGCACGATATAATTTGCGGGAGTAAACGTATACGATAGTATTATTGTTGAGCTGTGCTTGGTGTACATTTTTTCGTGTACATCTTTCTTACATTCATCTGTCTCACACACAGAGAATTGTCTGAACATAGACAATTCTACAGAATTCTCTGTGTACACATCATTCACAATTATCTATGCATGAGAGAAACAAGTATCCGAAAACAAGTGTACATCATTCACAACTCAACAATAATATACTAGTACTTTGTATCACACAATTAAGGAAATAATTAATCATCCAGCTTTAAATAGAAGTATAATATCAAGTGTCTTACCCAAAGTAGGAGCAGGAGTAATAGGGCTGGGAGACGGAGATGGACCCACTGTAATTTGAAAAAGGCAAAGTCATAATGACCGAGCGTAAACTTTTCTTTATGTTTCGAATTGAAACGAGAGTAATACGATAGTACTACGTAATTATTACTACGGGTACATACTACGTAGTTACTATCTTACCAGGGGTATGATGAACCGGAGCAGGAGGTAGGGGATCACTAAAATTAAATAGTACCTCCCTTCTCTTTTAATTGCAACATTGGACGTTTTACACTATTCACACATTCTACTTTCACTATATTTTATTAATTAACGTATTATACATTAAATTTTTAAAAAATATTGTTAAATTCTTCTCATTCTAAATTTTCAAAATATGAATTTTTTAAATTTTTTCCTAATAAGGGGTGAAAGATATTAATGGTCAAACTTGTGCATTGGCAAACGTGAAATGTTGACTGTTGCAACTAAAAAAGAACGAAGGAAGTAGGTTTTTCAAAACAAGTTAGGCTTATCACTTATAATTCCATGCATGCACTAATGAGTAATGATGTGCTAACAATATACTACGTACGTATTTTGAAGTAATAAGTAATAACTATAGCAACAAGCCCATAATATACTCCCTTAACCCACAATTAAATTTACATTTGACCTTTTTAATCAATTTTTGTTTACTTTGACGGTTAAATACCAATATAATTTTCATATACGGAGAGTAATATATACAGTATTACTGAAATGTTATTTAATTTTAGATTTGGCAAGTGTATATTTTATACGTACTACTTTATACTATGTATAATTGAGGGACTATATATATATATACTAGATAGTAATTTGTAGACTTGCAGTAGTAGTAATAAGCTTACCACAGTTGGAGATTATCGAGTAAGATATGGGACTGTAACATTCTTTGAGGAGATCTAGTCCCCTGGAGACATTAAACACTAGCCCAGAATGAGCCAAGATATCAGTGAGGCCAGCACAAAAGCACTCCACTTCTGTTCTGACTGCGACTTCAACTCCAGAGCAACAAGCCACTGCTGGAATCGAAGATGTGCCCAGGAAGAAAGGAACACAGTCGATTAGAAGGTCGAAGACAATGTTGGCGTTGCAGCTCCCCTCCGTACTGACCTGCAGAATTTTCAAATAAAGACCAATAATAAAAGAAGTTAAAAGATCATATTTTTAATACTATATCTTACATGTTAATTATTCTAACCTACACCAAATTTACGAAGCAAATAAAAGGCATGATGCAAATTACCCTTGGGGAGAAAGGACCGGTCGAGATCTGAGAATACCCTACATAAATGCTCAAGTAATTAGAACAATTCTTTTTATTCCAACCCAATTAACAAGAACATACTAGTAATTAGTGTATGTTGAAACTTGACACAGTGATCAATTTATTCGTACATAAAACATAAATATTAACACTGACCATTGATACTGCCCACAGCATATGAGGGGTCATGAGCAAACACACTTTCTGCACCCACTAATAAAGATTAGAGAAGTGATTTAGAAATAATTGCACACTTACAATATGTCAATATATAATAAGAAAAAGCTCAGAATTAGCTTAGAACACATAAGATCAGATGTGAATGCTTACTCTCTTTGGTCATGGCCATGGATGTAACAAGTGTGATCAGTAGGAGCATCCTTTTGACACCAAAACCCATTTTCAGCTTGATGATGATACCAGACTCTTGAGTAAAATTAAAGGCAATTGAGGAAAGGTGAGACTGTGAGAGTAGAGAAGTTAGTAAACTAGTGCTGTGAGTAGAGTGGAGATGGATATGAAGTTAGGCTGCACTTATATATACAGTATAGATGAAGAATGTAAACTTCACTTTATGTTTATTTCAATGGAAAGTTGAGTGGAGTAATAATTACTCGGTACTAGGTAGTTAATGTCCTACTAGGGCAAGGATGGATAGGAGCAGGGGGAGGTGGGGGGCTCACTGAAATTAAATAAGGTTTCCCAAAATAAAACGTGTCAGGCTTACAATTCCATGCATGCACCGATGAACTTTAATTTCTTATTATAGACGAAGTAATAAATGATAGGGAGTAAAACAATTATTTATCCTACAACTAAAAGAAATGCGTAGTAAGAAATTATTCTTAGCATCATTAATTATAATTATAATATATACTTCCTATGTTCTTTTTAATTCTAATTGCATTGGTCCACTTATTACGTTTAATATGCCAAAACACAAATTTGATCATTAATGTTTTTCATTCCTTATTAATACAAAATTAATGCAAAATTTGGCCTTTGACACTTCTTGTGTGTTGGAGAGAGATTTATTGGAAAATTCAGTTCAAGTATTTTTATGCATGGTCCTTAAACTTTTATAAATAAATGTTTCGTATTGTCAAAATGGTGTTAGAGAACTTTTCAATTTTTGTAGCAGTTTTAAAAAATTGGATGAATGATGTTGGAAAGTTTTTGTGATTCTCCGAAACCCCTCAAATGCTCAAAATGGGTGAGGTTGATGAATAACTAACTAAATGATAATTTATGCTCAATTTAAAATCAATATATCAATCTGAGTTTGTCATATCTTGGAAGCAATTTTGATTATAATTCATTGGGAAAAGGTGCAAATAGGCCCATGTACTAACCAAAAAAAGTCAAATAAGCCCTTATTTAGGAGACTCTGTCTGACCGTCGTCATTTGGGGTGGTTCCCGGTGGAATTTTTTGATGAAGTTTTTTGAACATCTTATTCATCAAGTCTAGTTTACTCATACCAAAATTCAGCTAAAATTTCAATCGGGAAGACATTGAAATGAATTCTTGAAGATAACTGTGTCAATCGGGAAGGCATATCAATGTTTGTGTGATTCAACAATGTTAATCTCGATTTCAGAAGTTGTCTGTAGCTAATTTTTGGCAATCTTCTTGACGATTTTAGAAATTTGGTACTGTTCATTTTCAAATTTTCTGTCGGCTCTATCGGATTTGTTTGACCTTGAGTGCTGATTTATGCCATTTCGAAGCTTTGCCAATGGTTTTTTATTTCCTAATCTCACTTTTCATATGATTTATATTCAGATTATGTTTACAAATTATGTGTACGACCATTGAATACCCGTTTAACAATACCCACCCATGTCACTATGTGACCATGTGCTATTCCCATCTATGGATGTTTATTTGCATACCATTCCATGATCTAATTAAAGTGGATCATGGACGTTTGTTCCCATACCATTCTATGCCGTTTCTATGCCGTTTGTTTATTATATACTACGTACATAGATCTGTATTAAATTATATTCCGTTTTTTGTACTTATTTTTTTATCATAAGTAAGTCAAGTATGGTACACATAATTCTCACTCGATGTATGAAATTCAAATAAGTCTAATGTTCACACTTACACATTTGTAATTTGTCCCAGACTAGAGCAGACCAGACCAGACTTGGATAGTTATAAAAATACAAAGAAACCAGACCTTACCAGACCATATCAGACCAGTTCAGACCAGACCAGACTAGACCAGACCAGACCAGCAAATTACAGTCCAAGTAAAAACATCCATAATGACAAATGGAAGCTGACCTAAATAAGACACGATTATACATCTTACGTGTTAATTATGAGATTGTTATTCATTTTACTAGTAAATCACCCGTGCGATGCACGGTCGGAGAATTTCTATCCCATTTTACCTTCCTTCGAAATAATTTCAAAACAATCGCCATAAAAGATCTATTGACAAAAATATAGGTGCACAACAACTTTCTCACAACTCTAGTAAAATTTCACCAAGTTTGTCAAATTTCACCACGGTTGGTGAAATTTTATTTGTAAAATTTCAGTCAAATTAGACATAAAAATAAATTTGTACTTTTAATTGAATAGTTTAGAATTATATATTAATACAGTTTGACATAACATGAAATATACTCCCTTCGTCTCGTAGAAACATTTTCAGTTCCTGTTTGGGACGCCCCGTATAAAGGTTCTTATTTTTATTTAAAAAGAAACAATCATAAATGACATGTTAATCACTAAATATTAAAAATAATATTGATAAATTTGATAAATGTTCCCCAACATTTATCACACCTAAAATAGGTGGTTCTCGGGATTAAAGAAATCACAGTTATTTGGTAAATTATTTTAATAAATAAGTAATAAGGTTATACGAATTGCACTGGTTTAATGAATTGTCTGGCTAAACAGGCAAATCAGGGGGTGCAAATATGTGGAAAGGGTAACTATATTTGGCACCTTGTGAGCATGGTCATTGCCTAACCAAGTTCCAAGGGCCTTGCATATTAACAGGCTTTTCATTATTAGTGTATTGCTGATATAGTCTGGAATAAATACTACGGAAGTGCGCAATAAAAATATTTAGTTTTGAAGAAGTCATTGTAGGAGTGACCCTTAGAATTCCCAATAATACATATAGAAGAGCAATTCTCGAAATGACTTTTTAAATTCCAAGTGTGTTGAAAAAATGTGTGAAAATTGCATTAAATGGCTATTTTGGGGCAATTTTTTGAGTGAGGTCCACTTCCGATTTGGGTCGGGTCAAAGTGGTTTCGGATTATCCTTGTTAAGGGCTACAATTCGATATATGGTACGCTCAAAACGGATAACGGGTGAATGAGAAATCGTTTTTCGAAGTTTACCCGTTAGAAGGGAAAAAGGATGGGTTTCTACTGTGTTAATTTCCCACACCGGAAAACCCAAGGGATTTGCTACCCTTTATAAAGGGACTCCCCCCTTATGGAGTTAAGATTCTTAAGGGTAAAGGCTCTCTCCACGCGCGCAGGGGGGGTGCAAATCAAATCCCGAATTCGGAGAAGAAAAACCGCGACTTGCGTGCGCAGGCGACCTGCGGACACGAATGTCGTCCAAAAATCCTCAAGAGATACGGCTAAGGAGCTATGGAATGCTTTGGACCACAAATATAAAAGCGAGGATGCCGGCGCAAAGAAATTTGTTGTTGGTCGATTCCTTGATTTTAAAATAGTGGATTCGAAGACGGTCTTGAGTCAAGTTGAGGAGATGCAAATGATCTTCAACGAAATTCGAGATGAAGGAATGACAGTTAGTGAGTCGTTCCAAGTGGCGTCAATTATTCATTTATTGCCGCCGGCTTGGAAGGATTTCAAGAACTACCTTAAGCATAAGCGAAAGGAAATGAACTTGGAACAACTGATCCTCCGTCTGCGGATTGAAGAGGATAACCGGAAGAATGATGGGAAACTCCCAATTGTTCATGGCGTCAAGGCCAATGTGGTGGAGCATGCAAAAAGCTCCAAAAATAAAAATAATGGGAAGAGCAAGCTCGGTCCCAAGGGAGGCGTTTCCAAGACAAAGTTCAATGGAAAATGCTTCAATTGCAATAAAAATGGACACAAGTCCCTGGATTGCAAGGCACCAAAGAGAAAGAAAGATTCTCACGTCAACTTGGTGCAAGGTGGGCAAAAGGATGAAGACATCATCCTAGCGGCCGTGGTGACGGAAGTCAACCTCGTTGGATCCAATTCCAAGGAGTGGTTTGTGGACACCGGTGCTACCCGGAATATTTGCTCAAACCGGGAGTTATTCTCTACTTTTGAGCCATCATACTTAAAACTGCTCTGCTCCTTCAAAGAGAAGAAACAGAAGTTACAGTATTTTGGTGAAAGTGCAGAAGTGATTCTTGTGATCTAATTTACTCCTAGGATCAGTTTTTTAGAAGCTGGGGTATGCTAGCTTCTGGAAACTGATTTTGCTTCTGCTTTAAAAAAGAAACAAAAACAGAATCAAACACCCCCTAAGTACTACTTAAAAGATTAAAAACATCTAACAAATACATTGAAACCATAGCATTGTAAATATGCATTGACATCACAATACTAAAGCATTACTTTCGGGTACTTATTATTACCCTTCATCCTTGCTGTGAACATATTGTCCTTAACTGAACATGCCCGAATCACTGAATCGAGAGACTGATCATCGCAAAAGACAACACTTTGTTCTTCCGGCATATGGAAGCTCAAAGGTTCAACTGTCGGGGTCTTGTATTGAATTTCAAACCCAAATATGCGCCAAGCAGCCTCGCACGCAGAAACATATCTACAGTCATAGTACATCTGTATCTTATCGACTGATCGTGCATCGCACGGTTAACATTTGAAGTTGTTAATAAGAATGCTTAAGAATCAACACATTTTAGAAATCGGACATAGAGAGATGCAAATCCTAAAGAAATCTATACAGTGGCTGAGCCGATCTTATCCATTTGTTTAATCCCAAAAGCTCACACGTAGGGGCCCCATTTTTGGAGATTTTGCACAAAAAACCCTCGGGAACCCATTCGTTTTTTAAGCCCAAAATTGTTTTGCTTTTATATTATAATAGATAATAGATATTGACTCTTAAGGCCCATAAAATAAAATAAAAAGTTATCCAACAGACTCAATTTTTTTTATATTTTCAATTGAATTGACCAAGCCTCTATTTGCAAGAGCTTAAAAAACGTTTCTCGACTTTTGACTTAAAAAGTTAAAATTGGTATTTTCAGATGACAATTTCCACTTAAAAAAGCATTTCTTGGTTTTTGACTGAAAAGTATTTTTACTATTTTTATTATACAAAAAGCACATATTTTACCAAACATGACCCAGCTTTACTTTTCAAATTCACGTTCTTCTCAAACACAACTTTTACTACTAATCATATTATCCAAAATCACTTTTAAAAAGAGCTTTTTTTAAAAAAAAAAAAAAGGAAAAAGCATTAGGAAATAGAGAAAGCCACCATATACTTGCTCCGCATATACTTCACTAAACCAAAAGCCACTTTTTTGTACGTCGGATCTAGATTGCTCATTTTCTATCCAGATCTCATCTCTAGATTTGAGGATAAAATATGGCTTTGATCTGCTTTAGGTCTCCGGTGTCTTCCCCGAAGAAAGCGTCGACTCCAGTTGTATGCCCGGCTGCTACGCCGTCTTCTTCATATGCGACACCTCCCTCCGCAACTCCTCCTACTCTGTCCCCTCCAGTCACCACAATCCAGTGATCCACTCCTCCGTCCCTGCTGCTCCCACCAACTCTCACCCAAAAATCCACCCACCGGTGTAGCTTCTCCTACTCTTAGGTTTGCCGCCTCTATTCCGCCAGAGTCGTATTTCTGAGCCAACCACAAAACACATTCACCGCCTGTTCATAGTGAAGCCTTCTGATCTACAGCGCCGAACACAGAAGATCGAACTCAAACTGGTCAGTTCATCAAGTGGTGTTGTACACCAACGACGACTGCGAAAAATCATACATCTATTTCAACAGTGATGAAGGTAAATATATCTATCTTTTCCATTTTATTTCATATTCTTAAGGTCCGAACATATGTAAAACTGAATTTCGTAGCTTAGAGATAAAATGTTCACCTATTTGCATTTATATAGATTTGAAAGGAGGTGTTTTATATTATTTGTCAAATAGACTTCAATATTTTTTATACTATTTCTGTTCTCTTTTAGTTGCAACATTGCACTTTTTGCATTATTCACATATTCTACTTTGACTACATTTTATTAATTGATGTATTAAACACCTAATTTTTTTAAAATATTGTTAAATTCTTCTCCTTCTAAATTTTCAAAATATGCATTTTTTTTAAATTTTTTAGTAATACCAATGAAAGATATTAATGGTCAAACTTGTGCGTTGGCACACGCGAAAGGTAGAGGCCACACTATCATTCACCGTTTGGCATTTGTTTGGATCTGAAATTAGGTATTAATCATCTGTTTTTTTTTTGTTTATTTCAGTTTTTAGTATGATAAACTTTATACAGAGTATTTCATATATATGCTCGTACTTATCTTTAAAATGTTACTGTGTTCATTTTATTGTTTGAGAATAGACCATCCTTCACCTATAAAATGCATAAACAATTTATAACCTGTGGAATAAATAAAAAATTCTCAGTAATAGAAATCAAACCTTTTTTTCTTCATGAAGAGTACACAGTTTTTGTGTGTTGTTTCATGATGAGGTTCTATGTTTTAGAGGTTCCTATTTAGCAAAATAGTTACTTGTATTAACTTTAGCAATGAATTTAGCAATGAATTTCTCAGGAATGTGAAGTATCTTTGACAGCTATAGATTTTTCGACCAATTAATTTCAAAATAACTTTATAAGAAGATATAAATAGAAACCTCTAAAACATAGAACCTCATCATGAAATATGATTTCCAATGAATTGGGACCATTATGAGCGGGCTCACAGTCATCCTAACACCCTAATAGCTCTTGCTTTCATTTCTCTTTTGATTTTGGAGTAGAGACTAGAGACCACAATTCAATCATTTTTGGAGAAAAATTCTACAATTTGCTGTGGGAGTTTGCTATGGGAGCTGCAGCGAGCAAGTGTGATGCATCCCAGTCGATAGAACTGTGCTTTTATACCCAAAATTTTCATTCAAAAAAATTGGTTACCTAAAAACATGCATGGGTGAAGTACACGCATAAGATTTATCAAGATACTGAATGAGTGAAGTACACGCATAAGATTTATCAAGATACTGCACTTTGTGAGCATGGCATGGGCTCTTAAATATTTACTCCATATCAATCTATTTGTATTTTTATATTCATTTTAAGGCCCGTGTGACCTGCCAAATCCCCCCCTCAAGATGTGTGTAATCAACAATAATGTACATATTACCTTTAAGCATGTGAATGTGTTAATCCATACATTGATACATATCTATATCACTGTATTCCCCACTTGTCCACTTGGCACTTGTCTACCCTTCACGCATAAATCATTAAGAATATATCTTTATCTTGAACTATTGTTTTTTTTTTTGTAATTTAGAAAATTGTTTTACTTGATGTTGACAGTTTTGAGCGGGAATTTCACCCCAAAGAACATTTTGCTTTTAGATATTAATAGATGTCACAATGATTGAATTAATGTTATCAGGTAATTAGAATTGGAAAGTTATGCTTAAAAAAATTAGACAGACTAATATTTCAGCGCAGCTTTCACTAAAAACTTACTCTTGTATCACTACCAAAAAAACATGGGATTTTGGAAGGGATTATGTCAAATCTATGCCAAAAAAACTTTGGCACGAGCTATTTGGCATGAAAAATCGGTAATCCGTGCCAAATTTCCGTGTCAATCCCGTGTTTTTTTGTAATGTACATTCAATATGTATTATTTCTTTTTGACAGAATTCAATATGTAATTATGGTTAAATAGTGAACATAACTATATTAGTCGAGTATGTGTGGACCTTTTTATGTGTAATTATTAGAGCAACTCCAATGCTCTACTTTCAACATTAAAAAATAATTGACACATGTCAAAAAATGTATGGAATGTCAAGCCACATAAGAAGGTGGTGGAAGCATAATAAATTGAAAGTCTAAAATCTTTTCCAATGCAATTTAATAGACTGAATGGATAAATGGCTATTTCTAAGTTCCCTAGCAGTAACTCACTATGGATAAACATGATATCCACATTTTCCGTTTTCAAGGTGCGTAATTCGCACCACTCGTTTTCAGTTTTTCACCCAAAATGTTGAATTAGCCTGTCTAAATGGCTTTGTAAAATGAGAAAGTGGGGTTGACACTTTCTTTAACACATAAACACGACATACAATCTAAAGACCGCATTGGAGAAAGTTTTTTAATATGACTTTCCTATTGTATTATGTGGCGTACTTTTCTTGATGTGGAAAGTGGAGCAAGAGATACTCTTATACTTTCATTACTGCTCCCTCCTTTTTTATTAATCAATAGTCCCCTAAACTTTGGCACATGTTTTAAATGGAAAATATATAATAGGGGGTGATGTAAACGTTGTAGTGATTTGTGCTTAAATGAAAAATAGGAAAGAAAAACGGATGAAAATAACAAAAATGAGGGTATGAATATATACTTATTGAAAAAACTTTTCGAAAATGAAAAGAAGGACAATTAATAAAAACAGACCAAAATAGAACAAGACCTCATGTTTTAGGTTGTAGCCTGTAGGTGAAAACTGAGAACTAAACTACAGTGTAGATGATAATTGTAAATAGATAGATAATGTTTAGTGGTAGGGAAATAATTACTATAACAAAAGTGTACATGTTGCGTGAGATGATAATTGTACGTACAGAGGTAACGTTTTTATTTACTACGGAGTACTCTATATTTCTCTTACGCGATATAAATGTACAATAATCTAATAAATTATTAGATTATTCTCCGTATATTCATACTCATATGATATGATGTCATGTCATAGCTATATATGTGATACAATAATAATAAATTTATAAACATTACTTATTTATTTATGAGAGTTTTTTTCCAAAATAATGTTAATTAAATAAATGATTCTCAAAATATTGTTGAGTTAAAAATAACTCCTAAAATATTGCATGTTGTGTTAACCGTGATTAAGGACATTACAGAACATGTAATGATGTTTTCTTTTGGATTGAAATTTGTTGGTCTGGTCTGGTCTGGTCTAGTCTGTTTAAGTCTGGTCTGATCTGGTCTGGTCTGGTAAACATGTGGTCTCTGTGTATTTTATAACTATGCAAGTATGGTCTGGTCTGGTTTGTTTAAGTCTGGACTGTTCTGGTCTAGTCTGTTTAAGTCTGGTCTGGTCTGATCTGGTCTGGGACTGAAAACAGTCCAAAAGAAAACATCCTAACCCTGTACAAGATCCGCCAGGCGGCTTTAGCAAAAGTAAGGCAAGGCAAATACAACATGTAATACCAAAGTTAATAATAGATGGTAATGGATTTCTAAAAAAATTGATGGTAATGAATCCCATCCAAATTACAAATCTCATGGTTTCTTTAAAGTGGTGTAACTTTTTTTTAACTCTGGTTGTTACAAAAAATATACTTCGTATCAAAATTCATAACTTTTTATTATATTTCATATGACACTAATATAGAATACATAAAGTCAAAAAAATCTATTAATTTGTGTAGTTTGGGATAATTTTTTATCGTGCACACAATAATTAAGAGTGATAGATTAAAATAAAATTACGCAAATTCCATCAGATGTATTTAGTTATCTTTGGCACAAGAATTTATGGTGTTTTATTTTATATGATACAAATATAAATTTTGTTGAATCATTTACTTATTTCATTTATCGTTGTCATATGAAATAAAACAACATATATTCTCATGCAAAAGATAAATAAATAAATGTAAATAAATAGCTTAAGTTATTACAGATGACCAGTGTAGTAGTGTAGTTATTATAGAATTTGGTGTAAATAATTTGGTGCAAAAATACCGCTCCATAAACAATTATATTGGCCTTCAACATATTCCTGATTAGGGCTGGACTGAACTGGGCCAGTTCAGGCCTCGGGTCTCGGTTCAGAAATATGAGGCCCGAGCCCGAACCGGGGGTGGACGGTTCCGGGTCCGGGCCGGACCGGGCCGGTTCACCCGGGTATTTAATTTTTTTTTTTTTGGCTTCTTTTATTTAACCCCTAACCCTCCCCCTCAACCCCAAACCACCCCAAACCACATCAAATGGCCCAAAATACCTAATCCAATTCAAAACTTAAAAAATTTTCAAAAAAAAAATAAAAAAAAAAAATAATTCCAGCCCGGACCGGGCCCGAACCGGCCGGGCCGGTTCACCAAATGGAGGGCCCGGGCCCGGAACCGGTATCCACCAGGCCGGTTCGACCCGAACCGCTGGTGGACCGGGCCACCGGGCCGGGCCGGTTGCTACAGTGGGCGGGCCGGGTCGGTTCCGGGTCGGGCCGCCCGGCCCAAGTCCAGCCCTATTCCTAATCGAGGGACATGTTTGTTTTTTCATACTGGGTTGGAGTGAGGACGTGAGGTGCAAAAACAAAGATTTTTGAAAACGGAATGCAAAGTCCAATTTCAGCAAGATCCGATTTCAGCAAGATCCGAATTTTAGCCGTCCAAAATTTTATCATCCATTTAATAGAACCACAACTAGCAATATATATAACCATTTGATTCATAATTGATCAATTCCATTTCCATTTTCACTTCCACCTCAAAATCGTGTGTCCACCCCATTGCACCCACACAAATACCACCCCTATACAGGCAGAATTTTATCATCCATTTAATAGAACCACAACTAGCAATATATATAACCATTTGATTCATAATTGATCAATTCCATTTCCATTTTCACTTCCACCTCAAAATCGTGTGTCCACCCCATTGCACCCACACAAATACCACCCCTATACAGGCAGGATCCAGATTCTCTGGATTTGGCAGCCAGGTAGGGTTCATGACTTTACTAGCCACGCGGTTCAATTTTGGCAGCCCCACAGCTCTCTTCTCCCTATTGCCTTTGCCATTGGATGCCGCAAGGCACCTCTGCGGATCCAAATCCATTATCATCATTTTCTAATAGAAAGTTGATGCCCACAGGTTTGCAAAACCGTATAATAACTTCAACACTTGAAATGAAATGGTTAAATAAAACAAAACAAAACAAAAAACTCAAATATACAAAAAATATGTGGGGGAAATTACAGCAACAAGGATTATCTCTGATATTTCCAACAAACTTTTCGGATATTCTCAGTTTAGAATGCTGCTGATAAAAGCAGTAACTTGTTTGAAGTAAGCTGAAATGCAGACATGGGGGGAATTTCTCTTATGGACTCGTGAACTAACACATATAAAACTCTAAAAATCTATTGAGGTTTGCCTCTCTGAAGGGGCAACACACTGCCACAAAGAACGGTATGAAGGTATACTAGCAGCATCTATCCCCATTGAAGAAAGGTTGCGTGCATATTCCTGTTAATAAACACAAAGATGGGAGAAAGAATGACTACAGCAGAATTTCCAAAATCATATCAAAGAGTGGATATGGGCAATGGAAGTAGAAACGTGAGCCAATTAGTCCCGCAAATATAAGCTTTTACTCAAATTGGTCAACTTTTTGTGTGGCTAAATTTGGTTCTCTGCTATGCACCGATATAATTCTCAAACATTTGGCTCTATATAAGGATGCACTTTTGGTGATTCACAAAATTTAGAACTCAATTTAGTCCTTAAATGTGTTATCTGGACCCAAATTTGTTTTGGGAGGATAAAATCATCCTTTTAGGATATAGTGGAAGGACTAAATCATGTATTAACAGACTTCTAAACAACTGTGACTAAATTTATGAAAAACGGAAAACAGGTTAGAAGTTACATGATGCCACAAGAATTCAGGGACTGAATTGCAATTTTCCGTGAAAAAGAAAAATATTTAGCACCTGAATGTCGAGAAACAACTGCATACACATCTTGTCGGTGTCAGATATATTATGATCAGAGACATCTGAGCTTGCTCCTGCCCGTCTTTGAGCACCCAAACGTATCTTCTGAAGTGAAGACTCTGTTTTCCTAGCCTGAGACCACAAGATTGAAATCCTATAGAAAGATCTTCTAATGCAATGGAGGCAAAATGGGGAGTAAAGGGGGAGAGATTTCAGGATATTCTTATACGGAGTAGTTTATTTAAGAAAAGGAAGTGTGCCAGCATCTGCTCACCACATTGACAAGGTCTGAAGCTAGCTCATAGTAACAGTCGGTGATCTTGAAGGCGGCACCATCTAAAAGCTCGTTTCTTATCTCGTCTGTCAAGTATCTAGTGGCCCGTTCTCCTTCCAAGAATGCCTGAAAGGATTTATTCAATGTTATTCCCACAATCCATGTACTATGCAGAGTCATTAGTACAGATTTAGCAGTAAAAAAGAAAACCTCCTAAAAATTGCTGTGTTCTGAATATCCATGCTCTAGACTACATAAAAGCCCCATTTATTTTCCACAAACAAAAGCGAAAAATGATACTCCCTCCGTCCTGTAGAACGGTTCTCACTTTCTTTTTTTGGACGTCCCATATATAGGTTCTCATTTCTATTTTAGGAAACAATTAACATTCTTAAATAATAATTTAATCATTATATATTAAAAATAATACATTTATAACATCACATTTATTAATACTAACCCCATTATATTACAGACCTATTAAAATTATTTCTCAAAATATATTCAAATTACCTTATTTAATTATTGTCTAAATAATCGTGATGTTTCACCATGGGAACCTTTCATCGGGACGGAGGTAGTAAGATATAATAATATTAGTAGGAATTGAAAACTTTGAGCCCATAATGCCACAAAATGTGCAACGAAGATCTTTTGAACAAAGCTTTAATTTCTAAATAAAATGCACTTAAATAAGCCTACTTTGATAAAAATAAAAAGATCAGTGACTCTTATTACTTAATATCATAATATTATGCGTAGTATACATCTTCCAGTATAAAGAAATTGTTTGTGAGAAATCTGACTGGTCAAGGAGCTTATTTGTAATATTAGAAAATCTCAATGGTCATTTGTTGATTTGACCAAACCTCATGGGTGATAGATCATAGATGTAAGTAATCCTAAAGTGAAAGTTCACTAGCAACAGATTTGCATATTTGATATCATGTTCCATAACACAATTCAGACTGCCATTTGGAAGAAGCACCCTAACTAAGTCATTATCTTGATAATTTTTTATAATATCTTACAATAGAACAAGACTCATCACTCATTCACACCTAGCAAATGGTAAGGCAATGATCAATGGATATTGATGAATCAACAGAAAAGTCCGGGGTGACACGGTCCAACTACTAATAAGTACTGAAGTAACATGAAACTTGAAAGAGAAAAGAAAATGTACCTTTAATGGCCTCAGTACACCTGAAACATATGGGGAATGCCTGACAGGTAAGGGCTTGTTTGTCATCCTATATGTAGCAGTTATTCCCTTTAATTGTCTTATATCCTACAGTATGCGTGAATAAAAACACATTTTAAGCCAAAAATATTGTATAAGCAAATTTTAAGTAGGTCGGGATAAGACAAATTTACAGGGAAAAAAATACTTACCTCCACAGCCCTCTCAACTATTGTCTCAACTACTGCGCTTATCACAAGGGGCACAAGATCATTGAGAGACTTTGCGCCTTGTAGTATGCTCTGCTTTACAAATTCAAGTACTTGGGATGGGCAAGATTTGAGCAACTCAAGTACATGATTGAGGTAGGCCCCACAAACTTCCTCCGCCAAACATTTCAAATCATGAATTATCTGCAATGCAAAATTCCAAGTAACACGGAGAACTTTACTAAGTGATTAATAAAATATTAATTAAATACAAAAAAGAGAAATAAGTAAGAGGGATCCATGAGATTCTTCCATTTACAAGCCTTTAAGAATGAGCTGTGACAACAGACCATACATACATAGACAAAATCATCGGACGTGGAAGAAAGAGCCCATTCGTATCCTGGACTAGGCCCTGTCCTGCTAGCTTTTCGAGCACCTAATCCAGCAGACAACCAACTACAGTATCTGAAGTAAAAGAAAATGGGCACATATGTATACAGTTCAAGGACCTTTTTAAATAGATAAACAGCGAACCCTCATATAACAGTTAAACAAATACTAAAAATAGAGTTCTGGTTTCAAAAGTTTTTTTTCACACAACAAGCCATATTTGATAGAATAAAGCAAAATGGCTCACTAAATTGTCTGTGCTTCTTTGTTATGAAGTAACAGTCAGTCTATGCAATTTTCGACGCGTTTTTCACTATGGGTCATTCGGAAACAGTCTCTCTGTGCTTTAGTACAGGGGTAAGAGTGCGTACATCCGACCCCCCCTTACCCCACTGTAGGTGGGAGCCTTTGCGGCACTGGGATGATGATGATGATGATGATGATGATGATGATGATGATGATGATGATGATGATGATGAACAAGCCATATTTGATCAAAGGGGACAAACCGACAAACTTTTCCAAAACTTTCCAGAAAGAGTTGCAAACCAGTAAATATGATAAATTCAGTTGAACGAACAAATAAAACAATATCCAAGCCTTATTCCCAAAAGGTTTTGGGGTCAGAGAACATGAATCGATCCATGATATCAGAGCTAAAAAGAAAAGAAGATAAGAAAAATAAAAAGATAAGGTACGATAAAATGAATGAAGATGAAGATGTAGATGAAGATAAAGATAAAATAACACGAGAAAGATAAAAGATAAAAATAACATAAGAACACAGGAAGATAAAGAAGGGGAAAAATAAGAGGGAGGGAGGGAGAGAGAGGGAGAGACATAACACGAAACTCAACCATTTTTTAAAATATTTTTCAACTCATTTCATTTACATACTCCAAATATAAGTACTTGTAATGTACCTGGAAAAAGTATAACATTAAACTAATCTGATTGTATAACAAGAAAAACTTGCCTGGAAATAAGTTGCAAAGATAATCGTAGAAACTTGTCAGAGCAAGAAATCACAAGAACATCGTCACTCCAGCAAGCTCTTAAACACTTAATAAGAGTAGCACTCTGCTTTAGAATCAGATCTTTAGGTCTTGGCTCCTCAAACGGTGTTGTTACGAGGCTGACATCCGTAAGGGCAGAATCTAAGGCCCCAGCTATCTCCTGAAATCTAGATGCAAGGATATGTCAGTGTTGTTATTCTAACAATTAACAATAGTAAGTTGCAGTTCCATTTAGCATAACCCCTCTCGACTTCCTTCAATGAGAAATAGTGGCTATGCAGAAGTTCCTACACATTCTCTAGACAGCTTAAGTATAAATCACTTATGAGTTATGAGTGATCCTTGTGGTAATAAACACTAGCCCCAGGTATAGCTACCTGCACAGAACTCATTTCCCTTGGCACAGAATAAAGGTCTATTTGGAACTCAGAAAATACTAGGGAAAGAAAATAGGAATAAAATTACAGAAACATTTGCCAAATGGAAGAAAATAAATTTGTAAATAAATAAAAGATGGGGGGGAAACTCAACCATTTCTTTAAATATTTTTCAACTCATTTCATTTACATACTCCTATTTTTATAAATACTAACAATCTAAATATATAAACTTTTATAGAAATGAAAAAATGATTGATCATGTCATTGGCATTTTCCATGATAAAATCATAAAATCAAACATAACAAAACAACTTTCCTTGAAAAGAATTCCTTTTCCCTAGAACTTCCCAAGACCCAAGAGCATACCAAAGAGAGAACGGAAAAAAGGCATTACTGAAAATAAGGTTACACATTTGAAATCAGCTGTTATAAGGACCGCGTTGGACTACCTTAATGAGAAATAGACCCCAACATTCCATTGCTTCATAAAATCACTATATGCAACTTCAGATCGAAACTTGACCACTTCAGATCTTGATGGACAGTAACCTTGCAAAGTAAGAACATGTAAATAGATTGACATTGTCTAATTAAAAGTTTAAAACTTAAAAGTAGACTTGTCAAATATTCTCAGCTACCTTCTAAGTAAGCCAAAAAATCCAAGCTTGCTTTGTAATTTTTCAAGAAAGCTGCAGGTCTTCCAGGTGAAAACACTCCGGGTTTTCCTTTTTGGATGGAAGAGTGAATCTCTCTAAGAATAGAATTTGCAAGGAAACTTGACACATGTAAGCCTGAATTTTCTGCACATGAAATTTAAACATAAAATGGATACAATGAAAGTTGAATAGTGAATGATGTTCAAAATTATAGTATGGATGAGCATGCATGAATAAGTTGAATGCTAATTATACATTGATGCTGACAGGAGTCAAAATTCTTGATCACTCATATTATATTTTATGGAAGGGTACCTATTAGATGAAAAATAAAAAAAATGCTAACAAAGGACAAGATTTCATTTCTAATGATGAGAAAGCATAAACAATAAAAGATCAAATCTTTAAAAAAGGCAAAATGCAGCACCATTGCATGAGAAACATAGCAAGAAGGCAAGCTGACATAATAATCATATTGAGATACATCTTCTTTAGTGTTTTTTATGGCAGATGGTAGAATAAACTGCCATTCTTCTCAAATTTCATGTAGCAGTCTGCTATATTTGCATCACATCCATCTGCTATAGTGTTGCCATGGACTCGCACAACACTCTTTAGGAAGCAGAAAATGCAACAGTAATCTTTTCAGAATACATATTGTGATACTACTAACTAATTCGCCAATGGAGTTGATAACTATTCTCATTATAGATCTTTTGAAAAAATCCAACTGGGAAAAAACAATACATAATGCTTGGAATGTTTTTTTGGGAAGTCATATGTAGGGGTGAGCGAATGACCGATTCAACTGACCTGACCGAAAACCGATGACCAAACCGACCGAAAAAATCGGTTTTCGGTCGGTTTTCGGTTATCATAAATTAAAAAGTAATCGGTTATTCGGTTTTTATTCGATTTTATTTGTTGGTTATCAGTCAGTCACCGATAACTGTCCAAAATATTTAAGTAAATATACTCCATAGTAATGAAATATGAAGTCCAGCCCACACCCTTAGGCCTTAACCCCATTCTTCAATTATCCACTTCCCCAACTCTTTAGCTTGTAATCAATTCATGGAACACCATGTTCAAAATTTCAAACCTCCACGTACACCTTCATCAGTTCTGAAGGAATCAACCTTGGTGGAAATCTCTCCGCATATATTAGGGTCAATATCTGATTTATGTCTACTGAAATCCTTATTTAATCGTTGAGAAATACACGCTTGATTTTTCTTTTAATGTTTTCTAGATCCTTTATTATCTTGCTCAAGATGGCAGATCTTTTGATTTCTAATTTTTTCTTTACAGTGTGATTTAAAATGTTCAGAAGCTTTTAGATGGGTTTGCTAGTTTGGGGTGCAATGATTAATAGGATATTAGCTTATTTATTTGCTAACATGTCCTTTTTATTTTGTTTTCATATTGAAAAAGACATTTTCCATCATTTGCAATGAAGCCAAAGATTCATTATTTTTTGGCTTGAGAATATGATGGAATAAAGCAAAATGGATCACTAAACTGTATGCGCTTCTTTGTTATGAAGCAGCAGTCAGTCCATGCAATTTTGGACGCGATTTTCACTATGGGTCATCCGGAAACAGTCTCTTTGTGCTTTAGTACAGGGGTAAGACTGCGTACATCCGACCCCACCTTACCCCACCATAGGTGGGAGCCTTTGCGGCACTGGGTAAATGAAAATGATGATGATGATGATTGAAAAAGACAATTGTGGAACGGTGAAATAGTTTCAACGTGGGATTTTTTAGCTTTTGTAATCGTATTGTGCTTTGTACAATTATTTACATTTAAGTATGTTGAATCCATTTGGTATTTATTATTTTATTTACTAATGTGCTATTCACAGCTTTTATAACTTTGAAAAATATATGCTTTTACAATAGGGTCGGTTATGGTCGGTTATTCGGTTACCGAAAGACATTTTTCGGTCGGTTTTTGTAATGTTGTCGATCGGTTATTTGACCGACCGACCAAATGCTCACCCCTAGTCATATGTATATGTCACCTAGAATAAAACTTGGGTACACATTTTTATATAAATAAAAATAAGAGATCATTATAGCTAAGTTAACTAGGCAAATAGCGCCATACCAGTTGATGAGATATCCAGTAAAAATCGAGCATCTGCTACAATATATTCCTTGATTTTTTTATAGTCCTCTTCAAGTTCATTTACAGATTCCCCAGAAACTCCAAGACTTTGTGGTATGACTTTATGAATCAATGGCGCCACCACAGTTGAGCGGAATATATCTTCAGCATTCCTAGTATTATCAGTGGCAGCATATGCACGCAAACAATTGTAGACTGCATTTGCATCCCTATGTTCAAGACCATCTACAAGTGTACGTCCAAGGCTAGTATCCAATAACGAGCTGGCATTCTGCATTCTCTTCTCCATGTTCTCAATGAAAGGCATATTCTGTACTGCCGTTACACAGAGAAGTGCATAAGCTGTCAAAACAACTAAGTAGTTTATGGAAGATTGACAATATGGCTTCCGTCACTCCATGTTAGTATGATCCAAATGGACTCATGGGAGAAACAACATATCGTCATTATCATCACATTAATCACATCTATGTTAGGATCTGCCGATCTGGTGATGTGAAATTTATAGGGTCAATTAACTGCCTAAATTGCTTAGCACTAAAACTTCATGCAAAAAAGCATAGAGGCAAAGTTTTATGCCGGATGCCCTTGCTACTGCAGGCTTCTAAAAATATATTATGGTGTTTATGGACAAAGCTAGTATTGAGCAAATCTAAGATCCAGTTATTTAGAATGTGGCGATTAATATGACTTTAAATTTCATAAGTGTACTTCATAATATTTAGAGGCAGCGAAAATTAAAGCATTCCTACACTCGATCCGCAAACAAATATTTAAATAATATTTATGCTCCAAAGCAGAAGAAGACAACTAAATATCACACCCAATTAAATCAAAGAAACGCGTTCAAAGAAAAAAGAGAACTGATCTCTCAAAAGCTATGAAATTGGATAAAGTTAAGAACTGGGAAAATCCATGTCACAATATGGGAGCAAATTCAGACCTGCGAATGAGCTATGTAGAACTTCAGTCTGTTCATCTCGCTTGCAATTCTCTCAAGATGCATGCTTTGAGTTTCTCTCAGATTCGATCCCTTTTCAGTATGGTGAAAAGTGACCCCATTGGTTAAATAACCATTTTCCGCATAATTATCCATTCCGTTTGTCAAATTAGTAGCCCCACTTGGCAATTCCTTGATCAATTTTTCTACCTATTTAAGAGATTGTGCAACTCGATTGGGTCAGAAAAAAAAAACTATACTAGTTTGAGTAGAAATTTAAATTGAATTGGACTTTTCCAAACCTCACCTTGGACACAACGTGGAATGTATCAAGCAAAAGCTCTAGAACTTCCCTAGCCTCCCCGGCATCCGCTCTCTGCTTAAGACGCGAGAGCAAAGCGCTGAGAGAGCTTTCTACAGCCTCACGGAAAGCCGAGATCTTACTTCGGATTTCGAGCAAAGGGGCACGCATACGTACGACGGCGGCGTCAACGTCTGTCAGCTTGGTGCTAAGGCTGACAAAATCAGCGTAATCTCGATTGATTAGGTCGATAAGGTCGCGCTGAAGGGAGGAGAGATGTGACCGGAGCTCCGAACGGAGAGTTTCGAGTGGGACAAATGTGCGGAGGTCCGAAATGTACGTTTCCGGGTCGAAGTCCTTGGAGAGGAACAGTGACGGGTTCAGCCATTGTGGAGGATTGGCGTCTGTCGGATCACCAAAGAGGTCAGTGGCGGAGCGCGGCGGAGCTCCCGGCGTCGAAGGTGACCGATGATAAGAGTAGAGATCTGTCATTCTACCTGCAAACTGAATCAAAGTGAAAGCAAGGACGTTATAGATCTGATAAACAAAAATACTTTTACAGATCGTCCCATTGGACTTTGCCAACTTTCTATTTTTTGTTGTCCTAAAAAACATTGCTATTTTTCTATTAAAGTAAGGAAAAATTGACAAGAATAATCCCACCTTTTACTGGTCTTCTCATAATAATCCCATCTTTAAATAATCTCAAAATAATCCCACCTTTACACCTCATCTTCTTTCATTGGACCCTGACCAAGTTTTTTTACCTTTTTTAAAAATCTTATATAAACAATCTCACATTTATAAGGATATAATTAAAAAGTGAAAGGTGAGATTATTTGTATAATTTTCAAAGAAAGAGTAAAAAACATGGTCAGGGTCCAATGAAAGAATATGAGGTGCAAAGGTGGGATTATTTTGGGATTATTTAAAGGTGGGATTATTATGAGAAGACCAGTGAAAGGTGAGATTATTCTTGTCAATTTTTCCTTAAAGTAATGAGTTAATTATCAAAATAGGACTAAAAGTCATTCATTTTGCACAAATAGGACCAAAAAATAAACTATGTTTCCATAGGACTAATTATGTTTGTCTTGGACAAATATACCCTTATACCTATTGGAATGTTTTAATTCATAATAAAATAATAAAAAATAATGAAAATTCGTAAAATATACCAAAAAATTAATAAAAATATTTTGAATAATAATAAATTAAAAAAAAAAATTAAAAAAAATAAAAAAAAAAATAAAAAAAATTAAAAAAAAAAATCAAAAAAATATTTTTTTTGTCACCGCCGCCTATACCGTCCCAACACCACCACCTCTAGTCATTTGGGGAAAAAATGCCAAATTTATTATGAATGCCATATTTTTGGCATTTTCCAAAAAAAATGGAAGTTTGTAGGAAATATGACATTTTTTTTAACGGTCGGAGGTGGTGGTGCAGGGAGGCGGTACCACCACCTCCTATCAACCAGATGCAGATGAAATCCGTCATTTTATCAACCTTATGTGGATGAAGGTTTAACTGAGAGATTTCAGGATGTTCTAAAAGCTGCCGACCAACATCTGTAAGCTGATTGTGAGGGATACACTCAGCTATCCGCCGTTACAGAATTTATGAACATAAAAGTCAAATACAGTCTCCCTGAAACTTGCATGAATAGAGTCTTGTTGTGACACCGCACCCGAACGTCCTTGAAAATTCAATTTAAACATTCAAAGTTTATGTATTGAATTTCCGATTCCCAAACAATTGTAAAACGATTGTTGTTTCACGTAATTAATGATCGATTATTATACTGTTCAAACTCGTATATTAGTGTCGGGTTTTGCAAATACTTATTTGGGCCTTACTTAAATATTGTTACTTAACCTTTCAAGACAATTTGAGCAAGGTCGGGCGACCCAAATATTATTTTGGGCCCAACCTGCTAAAAATAGCAAGTATTCGAGAATGGCATCCTAGACCCACTCGGGAGTGACCCACACGGCTAGTAGCCCAATAATATGTATGACGAATGTCAAAATAAGTGATATAATGATTGGAGAAGAATACAAATACCTATAGCCCCATCATTGACATTATTGAACTAAATAATGGGAGTGAGATTTTTCCTTCTATGATGTCCATCAAATAAATTATTGAGATGAACCTACACATATTGGAGATCAATAATGTGATTAAGGAAGTTGACTTGTTCTAAATAAATTAGGATGAGTGCAAAAAGACATCTTTGACAAAAGATAAAACAATAGGACCCATCTTTCCATTTTCGGGAGTATTGGTAGATATTTTGGACCTCAAATTGATTGAAATCAATTGGGGAGCATTCCATGTGGATTGAGTACCTGCAAGACAAAGAAAATATGTGAGAAGACTCACCTTGGCCGCACCACATGGAGAAGAACTGCACATGACACAATTGAAATCAAAATTTGGGGCCACCATCACTATTTTCGCACAAACTGGTGTGCTGTTTTGTCTCCCTTCATTATGGGAGTTATACTCATCCAAATAGCCTTATTGAGGTTTCCTTGGATAGCCTTTGAAGTCTAGTTTCTTATTTAAGTGGTCTCTGTTCGAGAAGGGAGAGTTTATCCCACAAAAACCGAGCTGGAGTGAACTGCTGTCTGTAAACTCGAGCAGTGAGAGTGCTGAAGCTGTTTGGTTGATATCTCGAGTTATACCAATACAATTAAGGCGAGTAAGATACCAAAAGAAAGCTATCAAGACGGGGAATCCGTGAAGGTCTGATTTGCATCAATCGGAGTAGTGGAAGGCTTCCAAATTGTCCGATCCAAACGCAACCTCGCAGAAACGGATCTACACTTCTAAAGTGAGTTGTTAACCCCAAAACCTTTCCTTTCATTTTCCAAATGATATGAACGATTGGTGGAACTATTGTACACTAATCCAAGTGTATAATATGTTCTTATAAAGTTATTTTATTGATGTAAAGGTTAGATACTAACCTAGAGCAAATCTTGGAAAACTAGGAAACGAGTTAACCGGAAAACACCCATTCTAGGGGCTGTTTTCGTATCAACGTTTGGGGGTTGAGATAGCACTTTTTGGAGGCTGTTTAACACTCATATTTAAGCAAGGAATCAGTTCTTAATCCACCTTGGCCAAAGCATTGACCATTGGATCAAGAAGGAAAAGTTTAAAGCTCAATTAAGGTGAGGATCGACATCTAGTTGCTTACAACTTGTAGGTTAAGCATGAGATTACCTAAATGCCTTGTTAGACCCTAGATTTTGATGAACCGTTTTGATGATGCCAAAAGCTTTTGTTATCCCCCCCACTATTGTAGCATTATTATAGGTTTGGAAGTTGTAATAGTCTTTGTTCTCCTCTGTTGTGGCATCTTGCAGATGACTAGTACTAAGAAAATTATCTAGATATGTCTTGCTCCTTTTTATATAGTTAACAAATAAATATGACTGGAAAACCATAAAATGCAATAAGGCAATACTGTATTGCCTTAAAAGGATATCGTATAAATCCAACCAGTTAAATTTATTTGTTACACACAATAACATCTCGTACAAATGAACTATCTATTTTAACTGGAAAACAAAATGCAATAAGGTAATTTTACCTTAATAGGAGTTGATATCCTACCAGTTAAATATTTAGCTTATCATGTTCGAGATACTAGATAAACCATACACTCAGAAGAAGAGTTATTGATATTCTGTTCACTACAACAAATAACAATGTAAATTCTATATAACAAATAGAACACACTGGAATTCAAAATGAAATAAGGTAAAGTTGTCTTTATCTTAAAAATTGGATATTTAAATCCAACCAGTAAAGTGTTATTTGATATATAGATAAATCAAAGTGAACAAGAATATTGATTAAACTAACTGGAAAACAAAATGCAATAAGGTAATAATTTTTACCTTAAAAAGGATTTGGTATCCTACCAGTTAAGTTAACAAGATACCTGCTTAAAAGTGACAAGAATTCCAATGTACAAACTATGTATCAATTAAACATACTGGAACTATAAAATGCAATAAGGTAAAAATTATTTACCTTACATGGATATTTAGATCCAACCAGTATAGCCTTAATTTGATATATAAGTTTAATCATGTCACTTAAAGAAAGAAAGTGATTAGTAAAATAAGTGACTGTGAAATTTGTACCAAATAAATTGTACTGGAAAGAACAAAATGCAATAAGGTAAGTTTACCTTAATAGGATATTTAAAAGATCCTACCAGTACAAAATTTATTTGATACAAAATATTCTAAGTCACTCATTTTACTACTTCACTACTTGAGCAGGTTCACGCACTCAGCTTCACAAGTGTAGTTGCAAGACAAGGCCAATACACTCAGAATGCAAGAGCAGAGAAGACATAAGAATGGGTGAATAGTGAAGAAGTTTCAGAATAGGCATGCAGCGATAAGAAGACCTAAGGTATGGGTGTTATCTTCGTACAAAGCAAGTGGTCTTCAAAAGACAAAATCTTATCCTGCTCCAACACAAGAAGACGCAAGTACACAACTTTGGACGTCAAGGATTAAATCCTCTTAACCAACGGAGGAAATTAATCTACTGGAGATGCCTATAAAAATAGGCAGAAGCATGAGTTCAAAGGTAAGTCATTGAGTTCAAAGCAAGTGGTTCAGTCATTACACTACGAATATCCAGCAAAAGAAAAAGTGCTTGAACACTCTGCTTTGACTCATGCTTCACTAAGCTCTTAGACTAGATCATTCATTGTAACATTTATAGAGCTTAGGTTTTAGTTGGCGGTTAGAAACTTCTTGAATCAAATCATGTTGTTGTAAATCCTTAGGAGAACATTTGTTCGGATTCTAAGGTGTGGTTAGATAGATAGAGTACCTTTTGATCCCCACTGGATCATTTGAGAAAAGTCTAAGGAGTGAGTAACTTTGAGTGGTGTTATACTCATTGTGAAAAACCTTCAATCTAGGCCTGAGTGTTGTAATGGCTAGATTGGCACTAAGTGTATTGGGCTTAATACTTTAGTGGAAATACATCTGAAATAGGGTGGGACTGGATGTAGGAGGATTACACCACCTCTGAACCGGAATAAATGGTGTGTTGATTTACCTTCATACATACAGAGCACACACCAAACACATCTCATTAAAGGTTTGTAGTTTGCCAGCAGCATTCTAAGCAGTAGTCTTCATCGACTCTACTGCTTAGCCTACTGCTCAATAACTCACTCTCCTTGAGAGTGTTTTCCACTAGAAGTTGTCTTAAACTCAGAAGGTGTCTCAGCAGTACTCTGGTCTTCATCCTCCTGCTGAGACCACTGCCCATTCATACGTATCTTTCCAAACCCCATAACAAGCCAGAACAAAAAGCCATCCAAGAGTCATCCAGTTCCTCAGCAGTTGCCTCAGCAGTAACCTGACCTTCAGCCAACTGCCAACCCAGCAGTTGCCTGCCAGCCAGCAAACTGCCTGTGCAGCAGTAGCCTAAGCAGTGACCTTCTCACCAGTCAACTGCCAAGCCTACTTCCTCTCATAACCAGTCTAAACACCATCTAAACTAGAAAGTTATCTCACACTAAGCGTAACACTTGAGATTTAATATAAATGGATTAATAGTACTACTCATACCAACAAGATGCATCTCCTTTTAAGGTAGTTCATCACCAAGAACTCCAAAGTTAAGCGTGCTTGCACGGGAGTAGTCTTGGGATGGGTGACCCCCTGGGAAGTTTCTCAGGGCGCGCACGAGTGAGGACAAAGTGCGTGTAAAAGGCTAGTGGCGGTTTGTGAGGACAGTACTATTGGTCCGGAGTAACTACCTCGGGTCCGGTGGGGTCGGGGTGTTACAAATGGTATCAGAGCAAACCCTGCGACAGTGTATTGATCAGTTGGATATCGGGCGGGCACTTAGCAGGGGAGTGGCGGTTTGTGAGGACAGTACTATTGGTCCGGAGTAACTACCTCGGGTCCGGTGGGGCCGGGGTGTTACAAATGGTATCAGAGCAAACCCTGCGACAGTGTATTGATCCGTTGGATATCGGGCGGGCACTTAGCAGGGGAAAAGATTCTGGGGTGTGATTGAGATTGGTTTAAGGGCGCAACGAGGACGTTGCGATCCTAAGTGGGGGTGATTGTAACACTTGAGATTTAATATAAATGGATTAATAGTACTACTCATACCAACAAGATGCATCTCCTTTTAAGGTAGTTCATCACCAAGAACTCCAAAGTTAAGCGTGCTTGCACGGGAGTAGTCTTGGGATGGGTGACCCCCTGGGAAGTTTCTCAGGGCGCGCACGAGTGAGGACAAAGTGCGTGTAAAAGGCTAGTGGCGGTTTGTGAGGACAGTACTATTGGTCCGGAGTAACTACCTCGGGTCCGGTGGGGCCGGGGTGTTACAAATGGTATCAGAGCAAACCCTGCGACAGTGTATTGATCAGTTGGATATCGGGCGGGCACTTAGCAGGGGAGTGGCGGTTTGTGAGGACAGTACTATTGGTCCGGAGTAACTACCTCGGGTCCGGTGGGGCCGGGGTGTTACACTAAGTATAAAGAGGTTAAAGACTTCCGCTGTGCATCTATTAATCTCTCAAAAGATTATGGATCAACTCATCTAGAGGGAAAAGTGTTTCAAAATTGAATAAGCTTTAAAAGTCTATTCACCCCCCCTCCTCTAGACTTTTACCTCTATCCGGGACCTTCATGCCTAAATCATGTTTTCCATGGATTATGATGATAAATTATTGATGGAATATTGATCTATTTTCCAAGAAATGAAATGGAAAATGATTTGGTAAAGTATTGATAAAAATGGAGTTAAATGAACTATTGTGTGAAATAGGCATTTTACACATGTGTGAATTGTGTATATACATAAACGATTATTTATGTATTACATTGGATGATTAAGTTGCTGCTACATATCTCTAAATATGTAGGGTTTTACAAATGGAATATATGATGGATAGGAATAATCTTAATAGTATTGAAATACTAGTTAATGATTGTTGTAATTGTTAAGGATTTGAATCTAAGGATTTGATTGTAATTGATGTACTTGATTGTAATGCAAGTGACAAATTTGATGTAATGTGATGCTAAGACCATGGTTGGGCAGTCCGTAAGGATGTCCCAAAATAGATTATTGATATTACAATTCTAGGCATAGCGAGTGCTTAGGAATTGGGGTCTATGCCAATGTAAGGAGATGTACTTGAGCCCGTGCTCATAGAATTGCATTGGGTAGACATGATGGGGTGATTGTTGTGCATGGTGATGTAGTTGAGTTGGACTCAAGAAATGCACGGTGGAGTAGTTAACTTGTGTTAAATAAGGTGCATGGTGATGTAGTCGAGTTGGACTCGAGAATGCAAACATATGTGTTAGGGTTGAACCCTATGTATCGTTGTGACTAAGGGTCACGGGGTTGGGCTATGTTTGGTAAATAAACCTCGGGCCTACGAGCCGACTACTTGACTTTATATATAAAGTAAGTATATTTTAAAAAGGGGTAACTTGGGGTTACGGCCAAGATTATATTATCACCCTATTTGAGGGTCTTGTGTTTGAAATACTTGTTGTATATCTATTAGATGCCATCCACACCAGCACTTTATAGCCCTATAGAGTGCTGACCCCTTCGGGGGCGTCCCACTACCATTTTTTAGGTTGAGGCTAGAGCTGTCTTCCTGTGCTCGTTGCTCGAGAGATCATCTAGGAGGGAAGACTTGGTTTGTGCTTCCTCCATTCTGTTTTTAAACATTAATAAACATGTTCATGAATATTTTACTATAGAGCCTGCGTGCTCATGTTTGCCACGTAGGCCCAATATCCATAGAAGCATAATTGAAAGTCACACAACTTGTAGTATTTTCACTTTTTTTGGATGAAATGTAATTCTATCCACTACCCAATAGCCATAGAAGCATACATCAAGCCGAACTGGCCCCGAACCACTGAATGTCCGAAGACCAATTTAAAAATAGCAGCAAAAGAATCTAAAATAAATCAAAAACAGCAATAGTCCATCAGATTGGGCACAAGCTTGGAACCAATAAAGGCCCGTTATTTGGACCCATAGCAGCTCGCAGAAGCTGCACCAAGAAACTGCAGCAAACTGAATGTAAAAGAACATCTTTAACTCCAACAAATCAAATCAATTACTGCCAAGTGGCAACACATCAATGGTCTCCCAAAGAGCAGCAAAACAGAATTCAAATAAATTCGCATAAGCCATCTCTTTTACAAAACCAGTCCCCTACTATCAGAATTAGTGCAGAATCCAATCACCTCAGCATGATGAAGACCCATCAGACAACTAGAGCCAGCGGACAATCTACTGCATCAAACATGAACTCACCCAAACTAAATTTCTAACCATAAACCTTGTAGTATTTTCACATAAATTCAGATGTTGAACATCATGAACATTATGGCAACTTTTGATAGAAGACATAAAATTAACATCCTATTATTTTCAAATGTACCCTACGACATTGCAAAACCAGCTTAAATATATACAATTATATAATGCAAAATCAACCCAAATAATACATACAATTATAAAATGAACTTACGGCATTGCATGATAAGTATGAAAAAAATATACTTACAACTGGCTTTTTATAGAAGACATTATGGCAGCTTTTGAACATTATAGAAGACATAAAATTAACATCCTATTATTTTCAAATGTACTCTACAACGTTGCAAAATCAGCCCAAATATATACAATTATATGATGCAAAATCAACCCAAATATATACAATTATAAAAAAGAACTTACGCCATTGCATGATAAGTATGAAAAAATATACTTACAACTGGCTTAATCCATTTTGGTTTGGAACTCCTATTTTTGGTTATTTGATGCGTTTGCATTGCCCTTAATTAGTAAAGAAAAACAGAAATCAGTCATAAATTTTGAGCCATAATCAAAAGTACTCATATGTATACAAAAATATATACTTACATATCCAAAACACTCTTCACATTTGTCTTTGGCTTATTCCCCAAGGAGCACAAAAACACAATAATATTTTGCTTTGGACACAATATGAATAGCTGCCAGTGGTGGCTGAAATAAAACTATTAGCGATAATTATTTAGATATTAATTGAGTTTCATAATAAGCTTGTACTTACGGATAGTAATATGGTACTAGATAGCAGTCCTTGTTGTCCTTGAGGTGAGTTAGTATGTATGTTTGAGTTTCATCACGCTTGTTTCCCAAATCTTGAATGATAAAAGGGTCAAAGAATTCATACAAGTGTGTATTGCTCTTTTTACTGCACAGTTTGTGCAAGTACCTATAATTTAAGAATAACATGAAGGTTGAAATGTAATGATTCCAAAAAGATTACTATTGAACCTATAATAATCTACTTTCTATAGACAACAGTGACCAAATTTTGAGCCTTAGGGTTTGTTCGGTTCAGGTGTTCCACGATTTTGCAGGGAAAGGAAGGGAGGGGCATTAATTTTTTTAGTTATTTCAGATTTAGGTCAGTGGCAATAAACTGAAATTATAAAACCACAATAGAATCACATGATCTAAGTAATCATAACAGTCATATATCTGGTCCAAAATTGAGAAGTATAGCATCTCCCAAATCTGAAGCAGCAAGAACAAAGGTCTATAGTCAATCAATTATGGTTGTTAAGCCATCAAGTTGAAATCAGTCTAGTAAAACCCTAGATTCTGCTAACAATATATTATCATTAAAAGATTTTAATATGCAGTTGATTTTCAATCTGAAGCAGTAAGAACAATACACTATTTCATCAATCAATTGTCCAATAAAGCAATACAATTATATGAAAGAGTAGTGAATGATACCCTGGACCGACATCTCATCCCTGAATTGCAACCCCTTCATGCATGTTTGAAAACACAGCAACAACAAAAAAAGTTCTACCTCAACCAAAATCTGAACTTACATTGTCCAGACTTGCAGAATCTTTGTACTAAGCATCTGATTACCCGAACATATCTCCATTATCTCTTCTGAACCGAGAAAAATGGAGATATCAGCAGCACCAATGACATCTCCTTTCATTAAGGTGTGTAGTCATTTCTAGCAAGCATGATATTGGATCCTTATTCATGCTGGGGTCATTTACTTGGTCACTGTCATCACCCTACACACAATAAAATGTTTAAATTTACTAGAAGTAAATCTTAAAAACAATATATTATCGAATATCCTGTTTTCATAGACTTGTTACAAAATTGATACTAAGTATTTCATGAAAAGAAGGGTGTAAAACAATGTTATTTTATCACCTTTCGATGCGCTTGTTTATCCTTCTTATCGGGGTTAACTAACCGTCTCGGCCACTGAATGAATTATTTAGGGGCCTGCCCCACAGTTTTAACTTCTTCAGTTGCAATAGGAACCAATGCAGCTCCATCTATAACCTCTACCACCTCCACCCTAACAAAATCTGCAGCTATTTTTTGATGATGTATAGTAGGTCCCAAGTTGTGTACCTAAATATATTTCCAAACATTAATTTTTAACGTAAATTTAATCGTGTAATTGAGAATGTATAAAACCTGAATGTATAAAATCAGATTTTTGTAGTTCTTTATTTTAAATAAGAGTACCTTCCCTATGGCTACCAAGTGAAAAGGAATATCCACATAAAGGGGAGAAAGCTCATCATCATCAAGATCATCATCAAGATCATCATCAAGATCATCATAGTCATCAGACTCAGACACATCCAGTGGAGCATTGCTCCCTTTTGTACTCACATGTGCAGGAGAAGGACTGGGGCATGCCTCTCTACGTGGTTCTTGATGTTGGGTAAATCCAAGCTTTTGCAGCTCATTCCGAAGTTTCTGGTCAAATATCTTTGACAATTCTTCAGTCACCTGTCGTGTCACTTTTTGAGTGACTTCTTGTGTCACTTTTTGTGTCACTTGTTCGGTTACTTGTTCTGTCACCTCATCTTGCATCTCTTTCTTGATCTGATCAACATCACGCTTGGTTAAAGCTTGGGCCGTGTGTCTTTGACGACCTGTGTTTGGAAAGACTTCACGAATGCTAACACCTGCTCCAACACCACGTACACGTCCAGGGTGCTCGGGGCGTCCAGTAGCTGTTGTTAAGATGTCATCACGACCCAGAGGAACAAATGTTCCTTCATTTTCTTCCTTCTCTAGTGCAGTCTGCAAATAAAGAATACTCGGACTTTTAGGGAATTTTAGGGAGAAGGAACAATTATACCACTAAGGTATATCTGTAAGAGCAAATAAGACACTAAGCTAATTTTAGGAGCAACTAGACCACTAAGGTAAACCTCTAAGAGCAAATTAGACACTAAGCTAATTTTAGGAGCAAAAATCATCTTTTTGATTAATTTATACTCTGTATCATTTAGGCCACTCCCTAAAACTCCTAAACAGAAGCTAACTGTCAGTTCATTGTCCCATTAATTTTTTATTTATCATGCACGCGTGGGGTCTTAAATAAAATTTTAAGACTAAACAAATATAAAAACTTCAAGCATGTCAATGAGTTACATTATCATGTATAATGTAAACACCGAACTATGTAAAGTCTTCTATCTAAAATATTGCAAAAATCAATGCAACTAAGATAAATGTCAAATGGAAAATGAAATAGTTAATTTCGACATAACAAGCGATCCTAAAGAATAGTAAATTTAAGTTTGTAAAATATGGCAACATGAAGCGGGAATTTTTTTACTGGCCCTTTATCAAATTTTCTACATTGAGGCATAGAACAAATTATTAGAATTATTTATTACAGAGTCATTTTCTAATTAATTGATTTAAATTTTTAAAATTATTAGCTGTTAAAAATTATGTCTTAGGTGTCACAACTAATGTGACGTGAACAATAAAATCTTCCAATTTGGTGTAAGATTGAATTGAACCTTGATACCAATTTGCCACTTACGTAGATTAGAATGATTTTACTTCCAATTTTGTGTCATGGTGTGGATAAAACTGAGAACATGAAGAAGAGCTCGTTCTCTCTCTTTTTTTTTTTTTTACATTGGTCCCAATTTTTTTTTAAATCGCAATGTCAAAGTGGAGAAAAATAATTAAGTAAGAAGTGAGGAAATATGACTTCCGTTAGAAATTGTTAATGAGTGGTGTAAATGATAATAAAAATTAGCTTAATGTCATATTTGCTCTTAAAGGGTTACCTTAGTGGTCTAATTGCTCCTAAAATTAGTTTAGTGTCTTATTTGCTCTTAGAAGTTTACCGTAATGGTCTAATTGCTCCTTTTCCCGAGAATTTTAACAAACATATCATATTCATGTCAAAGCTAAAAAATAACTAAGTAAAACTTAACATATTTTATCAAAAGCTTGAAGGAAAAAAAATCAACCTTAAGCTAAAACCGTATACAACAAATGAAGATCTGAAAAAATACTTTATACTTCAACACAGATAGAATGGTCTGAAAAATGCTCTTGACAGCGAAGAACCAGTTTTTTTACCTTTTGTATTGAGTTTGTTTTTCTATATAGTAACTACTACTTCATGGCTATTTTTTACATGCTTTATATATAAAACTTTTGAAATATATATATATAGAATGAAAGAATGGCCCAAATATAACCTATAACGTTTTAACAGGCAAAAATATGACCTTTTTAAAATTCACAAAAAAGTGACCACATATATACGCTTCTTCCGCGTCCAAATCTATTCTTCCGCATCCAGATCTACACTCCTGGGAACGATCGATCGCAGAGGTATACTCCATCACTCCTCCATCATCGACTTTACAGCCGGAAACCGATGCCTCTGGCGGCCGCCATCCGCTTCCACTTCTATGCTCCGCGCTCATCGTCGTTGTCCTCCCCCTCTTGCGCCGATTTCTGTTTGTCTACAGTGGCGACGGCTTGGTGCAACGGATTTGCGGCTTGGTCCGCATAAAATCGTTGAGTTCTTGAGCCGTATTCCTTTAGACTGGAGTTTAGCTACAGTGGCAAAGGCTTGGTGAGACGGATTTACGGCAGAGATTGGGTTTTAAGCGTGGAAATGGTGGTTCAGTCGTGGTTGGCTGGCTTGAGTTGGGTTGGTCGGAGCATGAGTTGGGGAGGATTGAATCTGGGCCAGTTGGTCGGAATTGAAGCTTAAGAGGTGGTTCGCGGCAGGTCAGGGAGTCATGGCTAGAGGAAGCAGGGGCTGGGGATGGAATTTCTGGTGCTCGGGTGTTTTGATGGAAGGGGCAATGGAAGTAGGCGTGTGGGAGAGACGCAGTGGGAATGGGATGGTGGTGGTGGCCGGAATACACTGGCCGGAGCAATTGTGTGTCACTACAGAGTTGTAATTGCGGAGATATCACTGCGGTGGTGTAACTATGGCTTGTGGAGGTGACCAGAGGTGGCCAGTGGTTATCGTCACTGTGGCGGTGTAATTGGCGTGAAAAAATTTGACGATGACAACTCTTAGTTACAAAAAAATGAACATAGTGACATAAAATTTTTGCTACAGTGACACGGGCGGGGGCAACAGTGACACGGGCGGTGGCTACAGTGACACAGGCGGTGGCTGCAGTGACACGGGCGGTGGCTACAGTGACACGGGCGGTGGCTACAGTGACACGAGCAGTGGTTGTAGTGACACGGGCGGTGGCTACAGTGACACGGGCGGTGGTTGTAGTGACATGGGTGGTAGCTGTAGTTACAAAAAAACGAACACGCAGTGACATAATTTTTTTGCAGTTATATCTTGTTTTCTAATTGCACATATATGACCTTCTTGATCACTTTTTTGCCCCTTTTTAAAAGTGATCACTTTTTGGGTAATTGGTTCAAAATTAGTAATATCCCAGTAAAAACCCCATATATATATATATATATATATATATAAGTATATATATATATATACACACACACACATATACATACATACATACATACATAGTACGTATATATTTACAGAATTACACATTGGCCGTAAATGAAATTTAAAAAAAAGGTGAGGTGGAGTGAGTTGAATGCAAAATAGAGAAGTATGTGAGGAGAGTAAAGGCATTAGTTTGTTTGGTATAATAATAAATAAACACAAGAATTGAAGAGTGGGGAAAGCAGTCCATTTTGCAGGGGACGAGCGCTATGCTCTCAGCCTGACTGTTGGTTTTTCATTCAGACATTTTAACAAATAGGTAACATGCATTAGACAACTAAATACATAAACTTAAAAATCTTCTAGCTTCTTCATAAATGAAAACGCAATTAAACAAATACCAGAGAAATATATACATGAATCTATTATGAAAAGTAAAACTAAATACATATTTAGTGTGTAAGAAAATTACCCGTTGGAAATACAGTCTCTCAGGAAGGAGATGAAACGTTGAAAGAAGGAGCACCGGAGGTGCGAAGACAGAGGAGGTGTGAAAATGGCGGACGTCTGGAAACGGCGGAGTGTCTTCGTCTGTAGGTCTCTCGCTGCTGAGCTTCGTCGATTGGAGTGGCCGCTGAGCTTCGTCGATTGGAGTGGCCGCTGAGCTTCGTCGATTGGAGTGGCCGCTGAGCTTCGTCGATTGGAGTGGCCGCTGAGCTTCGTAGATTGGAGTGTAAGGAGTGGTTTCAAAACCCTTCAAATTTCTCTAAGTATAAGGCCTGACCGCAGGGCTTAAAAATTTTAAACACATTCGATAAGGGTTACAAGTGGAACATGCATTGAAAGTAAGTTTTTTTAATTAAAAAAATGACCCCGTGCCAGATCAAACTTTTTGAAATTTATGAATATGACCCCATATATACTTTCTGTAACGGGTCAGATTACTAACCGCTATTGATACATTTTTTGTTTTATATATTCACCCTGTCCTATGAGATGAAACTTTTATTAATTGTGATTTAGACCCCGCGTGATCATACTATTACGGTTCTGAACTAACCCATATTAAATGTTAGTTATAGAATGCTTATTTTGCACTAGTGTTCCCTACTCATCAACTGTGAGCTCAATATAATCTTCATGTTCTTGTTCATCCAATCCCTGCACTTCTACTGTGAATAGCTGTGTCTTTTTGAACTGACATTTGTGATTCCTGTCATAAGGTTGATCACAGTAATAACATTGCCCCTTTGCTAACTTTTCAGCTCTAACTGCAGCCGGAATATAAGTTCTAGAACCATAATCACTGCTACCTTGGTCCTTGGATGTGGTATTCTTAAAGGGCAGACCCTTTAAGGTAGAAATTGGAGCTGGAGGAATCTTTTGGAAGGAAGTTGAGAGTTTAGTTGTGGCTGCAATTGTTTCTTCCTGAGATCTGGCCAACTGAATTGCTTCAGCCATGGATTCAGGTTTCAGGGCTCTTACAAATGATTTTAGGGATGATTTTAAGCCTCCAATGAAACAGTCCAAGAAGTATTTCTCTGACAGAGGATGACTTCTTCTAACCAGACTTTTAAGCTCCTCAAATTCATCTATATAGGCATCAATAGAAGTTTTCTGTTGACATCTATTAAATCTTTCAACAATATCTCTATCAGATTCATCCCTAAATCTGGCTATTAAGTCTTCTTCAAATTCAGCCCAATACACATCATTTCTATCAGCAAGATAATTTGTCACCCATACTTCAGCCTTCCCAGACATATTTAACGCAGCTATGTCTACTTGATGTTCATCAGGTGTACGGCATAAGGAAAAATATCTCTTACATTTCTTAAGCCACATACTACTGTTATTACCATCGAAATGAGGAAATTCTAATTTAGGGACATACCCTAACGGTTTAGTGTAATTTCCTCCCTTTTCAGCCTGATGAAGAATGTGCGGACTGTTGGACGAAGGTTCTTTCTCCACTTTCTTCTGCAAATCAACAACAACTCCAAATAGATGTTGAAATTGCTGCTGCATTTCTTGTTGGAACTGCAATTGAGATTGGACTAGAGCTTGCAATTGCTCTTCCATGGCGTCAATAGCTGATCGAACTCGTGAGCGAGGCGCCAGTTCAACGAGCTTCTGTATCAAGGCTAGGATCTGATCGCTCTGATACCAATGTAACAGGTAAGAATTCTACCGAAAGAAATGTAAACATTTAACAAGAGCTGAACTCCATTGTTAAACGTAAAGAAGAAAGGAGATATACGACTGTATAGAATGGCAGAAAACTGAGTTTATTCATCATAGCTCTCGCATTAATATACAGTGTAGTCTAGCTAGTCAGTTCACATCAACGGTTTACAACCAATCTGTTATTTTCTAAATAACTATTTCTAACTGTAGCTAAACTCCCGTTACAGTATTGCAGCAGAAATTCAGAAAAATCAAGAACAGAAAAACCAATTTTCTTGTCAACAGACCTAGGTCTTCCTCGTCAACAGCGCAGCTAGAGGTCGCGCTCCTGTTACAACAGTAGCTCCCAAAGTTGCGATGAACAGTGCCAAGAACTCAATTGCAGGTCGCGAATGAATAAAAACTCCAATTTCATCTTAGATTCAGTGAAACCCAACGGATTCACGAACTAAAAACCAGAAATCATGAACAGTAAATTCGCTTTTTGGAAGTTCAGGCGTGAAAACTCATTAAATCTCAAATCCAAGAACATAATTAAGTCAGCACGACATTACGACAAAGATCAGCAAAAGAGTCCGACCAATAATCAACAAACCAATAGCTTCAATCTTATAATCCATGGAGCCGTACACGCTAAGTCGCGAAAGAACTGGGTCGCAGATAATCCCAGGAGAGAACAGCTCTCAAATTTTAGCCAGTTGCTTTTTTAAGTTCCAAATTTCTGAACGGAAAAAGAAGATGATTTTTTTTTAATGGAGAAGATGAATTGAAAATGGACGGTCGCTCAACATTAAGGTTTAATACTCCGTAGCAACAATTATTCAAGAATATCCGACGTTTAAGGGATGGAAATGAAGTCAAATAAGCACTGCCTACATTAGTCCAGTGCGCAAAGGTACATGAACATATATGTATACACACATTTTGTATATGTTTGTGTGTATACACGCGCTCGCGCGCGCACACACACACATATATATATATATAATCTGAATAAAATAAGAATATGATCTAAAAACAGAATTAAAAATGAATCTGGACATTGAATTTAAGAATTGAACATTATCTCAAAATGAAATATGCACTACATGAATGAAAAATGCAGTGGAAGCTTTATAAATAAAGTGAAATTTTTGTAGGGTTGCAAAGTTTACATTATCTTAACTAGAAATATGTAATTCTATAAATGATGATGTTGGATAATTCATCCGCTAATTCATTTTTCTTGTCCAGCTTTGTCTCCCATCAACATATGTATAATCACTTGGTCACTTTCTTACACATTTGTTCCCCCAAATAGCTACAAGAAAAAGAATTGAAAGCAATATATAAGTTCTTTTATTGAATATTACATGAAATTTCAACGATGTGAAAATGTGATGATTTTTTTTTTGATAAAGAAAATGTGATGATTTAGATAAAATAATAGGTTGTTTATTTAATTTAATTTGAAAGAATTTTGGTATATAATTTTGCACAGAAAACATGAAATAAATTACAAATTTATGACTAATAAAAGCCGTTTACAAAAATGTGACCACATATGTCATTGTCACTGAGCAACATGTTGTGATATGCACAAATTTTTCTGGTGATTATTTCTGACAAATTTTCAAAAACAAATTGAAAATGTGGAAAACGTTTCCATAAAATATTTTCTGATGACTTTTCCAGCAACAGTTTCTGGCTGTGGTTTCCGGTGATGACAGCAGCTAGGTAGGGGTGTGGACTTAAAATATTTTCTTCACAAAATAGACTTTATTTAGTTCTATTAAAATAATAAAATATTTCCTAAATAAGAGAGAATGAGTTTTATATTACAAAGAAAACAATGGTACTCTATTGAGAAAATTGACAATGCTTTACTCATCATCATTAGGGAATTCATTGAAATTTGAATTAATTGAACAAAAGGTACTCATATTTTATCTTTTCTACCAAATAGAAATTATACGGAGTAATCAGCAAGTACACGACCTGATTAAAACAACTCATAAGTCATACCTATTGTACCAGCAGCAATCATGGCAGACCACGGCACACTTGCGGCGGTCCTTCAGAGCAAAACCCTCAGAAGAGTAAGACAATTTGCACGTCGCCTGAAGCATCCCAGAATCCATTCCCTCATCCAACCAAATCTCAGTCTGAATGTCTAAGACCGCGGGGACGGGCTTCGCGGTTGGGCCTCCCGCCGCGGGTTTGAGGGCCGCGGAGGTGCTGGCGTCAAGAACCACGCCCTCTGCATGCAGATCGAGGGCGTGGTTATAGGCGGACTGAGGCGGCGCGAACAGGTCAAAAATGGCGGTGCTGGCGAGCTGCCCCTGCGCGGCAGGGGCAACTCCTCCTAAATTTAGGGACGCGTTTGTGCTCCTCCAGCTGAGAACAATGCCTTTATCTGATCTCGGGTTGTATTGCTCAACGGTGAAGTTGAAGCTGCCGGTGAAATGATTGTCGCCGGTTAAGGTATAGTTTTCCAGAACCGCCGCATCCACGACGGAGATATGCGGCAATTTTGGGACGGCGTGGGTGTGTCTCCATACTTGTACATATACAATGAGGAACACCCATAAGCATATGTACGCGGCGTATCCAAGTACTACCTTACAGCAAAATTTTGCTCTATCATCCATTTTTTCCCCTCGTACTCCTTATTTAATAACGTATAATAACCATCCGTAATTACGATCAAAAAAAAAAAAAAACCATCCGTAATTAATAAGATGCCAAGGATCGATTGAGACTTTAATAATGTATTTATAGATGACTTCGTCCAATTTCCGATCCGAAAAAAAAAACTTTTATGACTGTCTATATCTTTGAGTTTCATATGTTTATAACAATCATTCTTCGTCTATACTTCCTCCTCTTTTTAGTTGCGAACACTCTTTTTTTCACGTTTCCCAACGCACAACTTTGACTTTTATTATATTTAATTTTCTATTAGTAAAAACATTTTAAAAATAAGATTATGAAACTTCGTAATGAGATGAATTCAACAATATTTTTCAAAAAATTTAATTCACATACATTAATATGAATAGTGTATAAATTCGAATGTCGCAACTAATAGGATAAGGAGGATAGTATTGCAAAGTACGGAGTAGTAAAAAAGGTGTATACATTTGCTGATTTGCCACCAGGCGAAGTATGGAGCTAATAGGGGATGTCCCTTTCAATTTTTTCCCTATACACACAAACACACACACAAATGTTCATGTCCGGAATTCCGGACAGGAACCGCCGTCTTGACGGCAGCGTTTGGCCGCCTTCCCGGTGACATTTTTTGATGAAATTTTTATGGCATGTTCTTCATCAAGTCTAGTTTATCCAAAAAAAATTCAGCCAAAAACTCAATCGGGAAGGTCGTCAAATGATTTTTGCAAGTTAACTGGTCCGGAATATGTATTTTCCGGACCGACGCCGCCGGACAGACGGCGGTTACGGTCAGGAATTCCTGATCATAAGAGTACTCTCTCTATATATAGTACTCCCTCCGGTTTTTAATAAACTTCACACTTTCCGTTTTGGAACGGTCTAAAATAAACTTCACACTTCCTTATTTCCCTTTTTAGCAAAGAAATCTACATCAAAACAGTGTCAAACAGTGCCAAACAGTGTCTCAACAGTGCCAAACAGTGTCTCAACAGTGCCAAACAGTGTCGAACAGTGCCTCAACAGTGTACTCTACAGTAAAATCAAATTTCTTTCCTTATTTTGTGTGAAGTCAAAGTGTGAAGATTAAGAGCCCGTTTGGAGAACTCTGTTTTCGGCTTATCAGGCTTATCAGCCAGCTTTTTCACCAAACACGTAACTTTTACTTTCGCGCGCTGAATTGTGTAATAAGCCGAAAAAGTAAGGTTAGAGTTACTTTTCTGGCTGTATTGGCTGAAGTTACTGTAGAGGACCATTTTAGCTATTTTTACATATAATTTTTTCTTTAATTTATTAATAAAATATATTTTTAAAATATTTTTTTCTTAAATCAGCAGAATCAGCCAAAACAGCCACTCCAGCCAGAATATCATAAATTTCAGCAGAATCAGCCAAAACAGCCGATTTTGGTGCTACCAAACAGGCTCTAAATAAAACCGGAGGGAGCATGTATGTATTTGTATATACTTTATTACACTGCCGCCCTTACCTCCAAGCGGGAATTCACTCTCCTATATACACAGGTAATTGCTGCCTTTTTCTATATGGATTGTGTGCAACTATGAGGTGCACACATTTTACACTCACACATGTCTACATATTATTGCTATATTTTTTAAACGAGATGCTTGTATAAACATGGGTGTGGTAAATGTGTACACATTTCATATATTTAACATTGAATATATAATATTATACGATAGTAAAAGACTAGAAAGTCCCCATTAAAAACGTCTTTCGTGACAGTACATGTATTATAATCTTTCATGTACGTTTCAGTTAAATATTTTTAAAGTATATACTGAATCATTATTTTAAAACAGTATATGAGGCCGTTTGGCAACACTGTTTTTCGGCTTATCAGCCAACTTTTTCACCAAACACGTAATTTTTGTTTTCGCGCGCTGAATTGTGTAATCCTATACCTAAAAGCAATACACTGGAGAGAGAAAATTCTCCCGCCTAAGTGATTAGGGCTGATCCGTAAGCGATTAGAGCTGATCCATAATTTCATACTTTATCGACTTTCCACCTCTTTCTTCTCTTCGCCAGTAACGATTCCTCCCATTTCCATCGATGAATTTCTTCTCACTTTATCGGCTTCTCACCCTTCCAATCCACACAGTATCACACCCTAGCCTTTACGCACCACACCTATCCGGAGAGATACATTCTCTTTCTCTTCTCTACGCCAGAAATGCCTCCTCCCATTTCCAGGATTTCTTCTCACAATTCGAATTCATCAAGTCTCAAGCCTAGGTATTGCACCTTAATAAATTCAGCCGATTGAAACTGAGCGGATTGATTTTTAACTGATTTTCTATTTGCTAGGTCTACGCAGAGATGGCCTTTAGTTCCGGAGTTTGTTGCCCTGCCTTCGTATCAAGCTTCATCCAATTTCGGATTTGCATAAAAGCTTCATCTGCCTAGAGATTCCTTTCAATCATAGTATCAAGATTCATCTGCCTGGAGATTCCTTTCAATCTCCGAGTTCTTCATAGCTGCCTCAGTTTTTGTTGCAGCTGTAGAGGATGAACATTAAGGTACGATATTTGAATTGAATTGTGTGATATAGTTGGTAGTATACTTCGTAGTATATTTTTGATTTCATTAGATCTTTCAATTGAATATCCTGGAGATTCCTTTACATATATACTTCGTAGTATATTTTGGATTTCATTAGATCTTCAATTCGATGATTGAAGATGCAGTAGTTTCTTTATTAGAAAATTTCAGTTTCTTTGTCACAAAGTTATTTATTTTGCATATATGTTGTTTGATGAAATGTTTAGATGATCTAAACACAAATTTTAATTTCATATATGTTGTTTATCACATATATTTTGATGTGAAATTTTTTAGCATGTTTCACATCAAATCTTTATCACAAATTCTTTATCACATATATTTTGCATATATGGTGTTTTTAGCATGTTTCACATCAAAATTTAATAGCATATGTATTATACTTTAAAGTTTTTACTGAACAATTGTTTTCAGTTTTTTGTGTTTGTGATGGACAATATATTTCTATATAGAATCAGTTTGTTAGCCTTCATTCTCACAAACAAGCATTCAAAATAGCATTGCAATCTCACCAATTGAGCATGAATTTGATTAAATAGACAATTGGGTGTGTTTTTGTCTACATGTAAACCTCAATTTATGACTTTTGTTTCAAGATAGTACAATTGGGACAATGGTCATACAGAAGCATAGGGAGTGTTTTATCAGCCCTTTTTTCATTGAATTATATTCTAGGTTTGGAATATGGAATTAGAGTTTAGTTACATCTTTTCATCTGGTTATTTGGTTTCAATATTTGCTAATGGAAAATATTTTATTGTTGTGTAGCCTGTGAAAGGATCTGAGGAAGAGATCCTTAGTTAGGAAATCTGTAAGCTGGAATATGAAGCTGAATACCTTCAGGTTATCTATGTTTGGAATAGGAAGATGAATTCCTATTCATCTTGATGGACCTACTGTAATTGGAATGATTAAAAGAAAGATTGATAATACATTTCCAGATTATACTGCAATTAAAGGGTATGAATCTGTTCTTTGATTCACTTATTCCTATACTTTTCATTCCTATACTTTTCAATATTCACATATAACAAACGCCCTTTCCATTTTGACATAGGCTCACCTCTCACGTGCAGCTAAAGAAATTCAAATATGCCCCAGAGAATTAGTTGTATAATTGCTCAGACTATTATGCTCTTTATGTTTAATATATATGTTCTATTAAGGTGGATTATACGTGTGTATAATTGTATATATGTTTTATATGTTATAAAAATCATCACTTTCATTCCAAGATTTACTTATTCCATCACTTTAATTTTGTTGTTTACAAAGTCCAATTGTTTATTGGCTTCCTTTTCTCTGAACTTTTGTATAAAATGTTTAGCTCTCCGTAATCTATATTTCCATAGTATCTGTGTCTAAAGCATTACTAACCTTGCTTTCAATCTGATCACAAATATCTTTGCTATCCACTTTTCTCCATTTAGTATAAATTTTTTTGTATTGACATCTGTGCAATATGAATACTGATTTTACTTCATGTTGTCATTCCATCACTTTAATTTTGTTGTTTACAAAGTCCAATTGTTTATTTGCTTCCTTTTCTCTGAACTTTTGTATCAAATATTTAGCTCTCTGTAATCATATTTCCATAGTATCTATGTGTCTAAAACATTACTAACCTTGCTTTCAATCTGATCACAAATATCTTGGCTATCCACTTTTCTCTATTTAGTAGGATTTTTTTTGTATTGATTTCCATCTAAAGGTACCATCCTTTAGATGGAAATCAGTTTGTTTGCTCTCAAATGTTTTCTAACCAGAATGTGAGTAACTTCAGGATTTAGAGTCTTCATCTTCAACAAGAACTAATTAAAAGGTAGGCCTTTATATAATGTTCTCTTCAGATTGGATTCTCTTTTCATTTTCTTTTTTTCCTGCTATACTCTCTTCAGATTGGGTCAGTTTCTTTTAAATTTTTGGGCACTGGAATGATAGTTTTTTACCCCCTTCTCTGTTTGGTGTTTTTACCAATGATGGAATGATCTTAGTTTGATACTCTTGGTATTTCATTTCAGCCGCTAAATGTATTTCTTTACATCCACACTACAGATGTTTTTAAAAGAGCATGTATTTCTGAATTTTACTTCACTAGCTTAAAATGTCAGAAATACTAAAATTTTAAGCCTATGTAATTATAAAAAATTTAACCCTTGAGATAAAAACTTATGTGGTAAAGCTGAATAGTCTTTAATGTGAGATGTATTTAAATGTTCTTTTGATGTGTTTTATAATGTTTTCTGAATTAAAAATGATGGCCGTACTGCAGTTAATTAATAAATGATTACTGATTATTGTAATATAGGTGAACTAATATATTTATTAATAAGAGTAGGTGATTAGGGCATATGTGGTGTTTTATGAACTAATGTTTTATAAAGTTTTTAGCATGTTTCACATCAAATCTTTATCACAAATTCTTTATCACATATATTTTGCATATATGGTGTTTTTAGCATGTTTCACATCAAAATTTAATAGCATATGTATTATACTTTAAAGTTTTTACTGAACAATTGTTTTCAGTTTTTTGTGTTTGTGATGGACAATATATTTCTATATAGAATCAGTTTGTTAGCCTTCATTCTCACAAACAAGCATTCAAAATAGCATTGCAATCTCACCAATTGAGCATGAATTTGATTAAATAGACAATTGGGTGTGTTTTTGTCTACATGTAAACCTCAATTTATGACTTTTGTTTCAAGATAGTACAATTGGGACAATGGTCATACAGAAGCATAGGGAGTGTTTTATCAGCCCTTTTTTCATTGAATTATATTCTAGGTTTGGAATATGGAATTAGAGTTTAGTTACATCTTTTCATCTGGTTATTTGGTTTCAATATTTGCTAATGGAAAATATTTTATTGTTGTGTAGCCTGTGAAAGGATCTGAGGAAGAGATCCTTAGTTAGGAAATCTGTAAGCTGGAATATGAAGCTGAATACCTTCAGGTTATCTATGTTTGGAATAGGAAGATGAATTCCTATTCATCTTGATGGACCTACTGTAATTGGAATGATTAAAAGAAAGATTGATAATACATTTCCAGATTATACTGCAATTAAAGGGTATGAATCTGTTCTTTGATTCACTTATTCCTATACTTTTCATTCCTATACTTTTCAATATTCACATATAACAAACGCCCTTTCCATTTTGACATAGGCTCACCTCTCACGTGCAGCTAAAGAAATTCAAATATGCCCCAGAGAATTAGTTGTATAATTGCTCAGACTATTATGCTCTTTATGTTTAATATATATGTTCTATTAAGGTGGATTATACGTGTGTATAATTGTATATATGTTTTATATGTTATAAAAATCATCACTTTCATTCCAAGATTTACTTATTCCATCACTTTAATTTTGTTGTTTACAAAGTCCAATTGTTTATTGGCTTCCTTTTCTCTGAACTTTTGTATAAAATGTTTAGCTCTCCGTAATCTATATTTCCATAGTATCTGTGTCTAAAGCATTACTAACCTTGCTTTCAATCTGATCACAAATATCTTTGCTATCCACTTTTCTCCATTTAGTATAAATTTTTTTGTATTGACATCTGTGCAATATGAATACTGATTTTACTTCATGTTGTCATTCCATCACTTTAATTTTGTTGTTTACAAAGTCCAATTGTTTATTTGCTTCCTTTTCTCTGAACTTTTGTATCAAATATTTAGCTCTCTGTAATCATATTTCCATAGTATCTATGTGTCTAAAACATTACTAACCTTGCTTTCAATCTGATCACAAATATCTTGGCTATCCACTTTTCTCTATTTAGTAGGATTTTTTTTGTATTGATTTCCATCTAAAGGTACCATCCTTTAGATGGAAATCAGTTTGTTTGCTCTCAAATGTTTTCTAACCAGAATGTGAGTAACTTCAGGATTTAGAGTCTTCATCTTCAACAAGAACTAATTAAAAGGTAGGCCTTTATATAATGTTCTCTTCAGATTGGATTCTCTTTTCATTTTCTTTTTTTCCTGCTATACTCTCTTCAGATTGGGTCAGTTTCTTTTAAATTTTTGGGCACTGGAATGATAGTTTTTTACCCCCTTCTCTGTTTGGTGTTTTTACCAATGATGGAATGATCTTAGTTTGATACTCTTGGTATTTCATTTCAGCCGCTAAATGTATTTCTTTACATCCACACTACAGATGTTTTTAAAAGAGCATGTATTTCTGAATTTTACTTCACTAGCTTAAAATGTCAGAAATACTAAAATTTTAAGCCTATGTAATTATAAAAAATTTAACCCTTGAGATAAAAACTTATGTGGTAAAGCTGAATAGTCTTTAATGTGAGATGTATTTAAATGTTCTTTTGATGTGTTTTATAATGTTTTCTGAATTAAAAATGATGGCCGTACTGCAGTTAATTAATAAATGATTACTGATTATTGTAATATAGGTGAACTAATATATTTATTAATAAGAGTAGGTGATTAGGGCATATGTGGTGTTTTATGAACTAATGTTTTATAAAGTTTTTAGCATGTTTCACATCAAATCTTTATCACAAATTCTTTATCACATATATTTTGCATATATGGTGTTTTTAGCATGTTTCACATCAAAATTTAATAGCATATGTATTATACTTTAAAGTTTTTACTGAACAATTGTTTTCAGTTTTTTGTGTTTGTGATGGACAATATATTTCTATATAGAATCAGTTTGTTAGCCTTCATTCTCACAAACAAGCATTCAAAATAGCATTGCAATCTCACCAATTGAGCATGAATTTGATTAAATAGACAATTGGGTGTGTTTTTGTCTACATGTAAACCTCAATTTATGACTTTTGTTTCAAGATAGTACAATTGGGACAATGGTCATACAGAAGCATAGGGAGTGTTTTATCAGCCCTTTTTTCATTGAATTATATTCTAGGTTTGGAATATGGAATTAGAGTTTAGTTACATCTTTTCATCTGGTTATTTGGTTTCAATATTTGCTAATGGAAAATATTTTATTGTTGTGTAGCCTGTGAAAGGATCTGAGGAAGAGATCCTTAGTTAGGAAATCTGTAAGCTGGAATATGAAGCTGAATACCTTCAGGTTATCTATGTTTGGAATAGGAAGATGAATTCCTATTCATCTTGATGGACCTACTGTAATTGGAATGATTAAAAGAAAGATTGATAATACATTTCCAGATTATACTGCAATTAAAGGGTATGAATCTGTTCTTTGATTCACTTATTCCTATACTTTTCATTCCTATACTTTTCAATATTCACATATAACAAACGCCCTTTCCATTTTGACATAGGCTCACCTCTCACGTGCAGCTAAAGAAATTCAAATATGCCCCAGAGAATTAGTTGTATAATTGCTCAGACTATTATGCTCTTTATGTTTAATATATATGTTCTATTAAGGTGGATTATACGTGTGTATAATTGTATATATGTTTTATATGTTATAAAAATCATCACTTTCATTCCAAGATTTACTTATTCCATCACTTTAATTTTGTTGTTTACAAAGTCCAATTGTTTATTGGCTTCCTTTTCTCTGAACTTTTGTATAAAATGTTTAGCTCTCCGTAATCTATATTTCCATAGTATCTGTGTCTAAAGCATTACTAACCTTGCTTTCAATCTGATCACAAATATCTTTGCTATCCACTTTTCTCCATTTAGTATAAATTTTTTTGTATTGACATCTGTGCAATATGAATACTGATTTTACTTCATGTTGTCATTCCATCACTTTAATTTTGTTGTTTACAAAGTCCAATTGTTTATTTGCTTCCTTTTCTCTGAACTTTTGTATCAAATATTTAGCTCTCTGTAATCATATTTCCATAGTATCTATGTGTCTAAAACATTACTAACCTTGCTTTCAATCTGATCACAAATATCTTGGCTATCCACTTTTCTCTATTTAGTAGGATTTTTTTTGTATTGATTTCCATCTAAAGGTACCATCCTTTAGATGGAAATCAGTTTGTTTGCTCTCAAATGTTTTCTAACCAGAATGTGAGTAACTTCAGGATTTAGAGTCTTCATCTTCAACAAGAACTAATTAAAAGGTAGGCCTTTATATAATGTTCTCTTCAGATTGGATTCTCTTTTCATTTTCTTTTTTTCCTGCTATACTCTCTTCAGATTGGGTCAGTTTCTTTTAAATTTTTGGGCACTGGAATGATAGTTTTTTACCCCCTTCTCTGTTTGGTGTTTTTACCAATGATGGAATGATCTTAGTTTGATACTCTTGGTATTTCATTTCAGCCGCTAAATGTATTTCTTTACATCCACACTACAGATGTTTTTAAAAGAGCATGTATTTCTGAATTTTACTTCACTAGCTTAAAATGTCAGAAATACTAAAATTTTAAGCCTATGTAATTATAAAAAATTTAACCCTTGAGATAAAAACTTATGTGGTAAAGCTGAATAGTCTTTAATGTGAGATGTATTTAAATGTTCTTTTGATGTGTTTTATAATGTTTTCTGAATTAAAAATGATGGCCGTACTGCAGTTAATTAATAAATGATTACTGATTATTGTAATATAGGTGAACTAATATATTTATTAATAAGAGTAGGTGATTAGGGCATATGTGGTGTTTTATGAACTAATGTTTTATAAAGTTTTTAGCATGTTTCACATCAAATCTTTATCACAAATTCTTTATCACATATATTTTGCATATATGGTGTTTTTAGCATGTTTCACATCAAAATTTAATAGCATATGTATTATACTTTAAAGTTTTTACTGAACAATTGTTTTCAGTTTTTTGTGTTTGTGATGGACAATATATTTCTATATAGAATCAGTTTGTTAGCCTTCATTCTCACAAACAAGCATTCAAAATAGCATTGCAATCTCACCAATTGAGCATGAATTTGATTAAATAGACAATTGGGTGTGTTTTTGTCTACATGTAAACCTCAATTTATGACTTTTGTTTCAAGATAGTACAATTGGGACAATGGTCATACAGAAGCATAGGGAGTGTTTTATCAGCCCTTTTTTCATTGAATTATATTCTAGGTTTGGAATATGGAATTAGAGTTTAGTTACATCTTTTCATCTGGTTATTTGGTTTCAATATTTGCTAATGGAAAATATTTTATTGTTGTGTAGCCTGTGAAAGGATCTGAGGAAGAGATCCTTAGTTAGGAAATCTGTAAGCTGGAATATGAAGCTGAATACCTTCAGGTTATCTATGTTTGGAATAGGAAGATGAATTCCTATTCATCTTGATGGACCTACTGTAATTGGAATGATTAAAAGAAAGATTGATAATACATTTCCAGATTATACTGCAATTAAAGGGTATGAATCTGTTCTTTGATTCACTTATTCCTATACTTTTCATTCCTATACTTTTCAATATTCACATATAACAAACGCCCTTTCCATTTTGACATAGGCTCACCTCTCACGTGCAGCTAAAGAAATTCAAATATGCCCCAGAGAATTAGTTGTATAATTGCTCAGACTATTATGCTCTTTATGTTTAATATATATGTTCTATTAAGGTGGATTATACGTGTGTATAATTGTATATATGTTTTATATGTTATAAAAATCATCACTTTCATTCCAAGATTTACTTATTCCATCACTTTAATTTTGTTGTTTACAAAGTCCAATTGTTTATTGGCTTCCTTTTCTCTGAACTTTTGTATAAAATGTTTAGCTCTCCGTAATCTATATTTCCATAGTATCTGTGTCTAAAGCATTACTAACCTTGCTTTCAATCTGATCACAAATATCTTTGCTATCCACTTTTCTCCATTTAGTATAAATTTTTTTGTATTGACATCTGTGCAATATGAATACTGATTTTACTTCATGTTGTCATTCCATCACTTTAATTTTGTTGTTTACAAAGTCCAATTGTTTATTTGCTTCCTTTTCTCTGAACTTTTGTATCAAATATTTAGCTCTCTGTAATCATATTTCCATAGTATCTATGTGTCTAAAACATTACTAACCTTGCTTTCAATCTGATCACAAATATCTTGGCTATCCACTTTTCTCTATTTAGTAGGATTTTTTTTGTATTGATTTCCATCTAAAGGTACCATCCTTTAGATGGAAATCAGTTTGTTTGCTCTCAAATGTTTTCTAACCAGAATGTGAGTAACTTCAGGATTTAGAGTCTTCATCTTCAACAAGAACTAATTAAAAGGTAGGCCTTTATATAATGTTCTCTTCAGATTGGATTCTCTTTTCATTTTCTTTTTTTCCTGCTATACTCTCTTCAGATTGGGTCAGTTTCTTTTAAATTTTTGGGCACTGGAATGATAGTTTTTACCCCCTTCTCTGTTTGGTGTTTTTACCAATGATGGAATGATCTTAGTTTGATACTCTTGGTATTTCATTTCAGCCGCTAAATGTATTTCTTTACATCCACACTACAGATGTTTTTAAAAGAGCATGTATTTCTGAATTTTACTTCACTAGCTTAAAATGTCAGAAATACTAAAATTTTAAGCCTATGTAATTATAAAAATTTAACCCTTGAGATAAAAACTTATGTGGTAAAGCTGAATAGTCTTTAATGTGAGATGTATTTAAATGTTCTTTTGATGTGTTTTATAATGTTTTCTGAATTAAAAATGATGGCCGTACTGCAGTTAATTAATAAATGATTACTGATTATTGTAATATAGGTGAACTAATATATTTATTAATAATTAATAATTGAAATATTAAAATTTAGATTTCTATCTAAAATTTAGATTTCTATTATCGTATTAATAATTAATATGAAAAATAGTAACCCAAAGTTACTAAGATTGCTCCTTAATAATCAGTGTATATTAATAATTATATACATTAATTATTAACTTAATTATTACTTCATTATTATTAATAATGGCCGAACCCTATTTTCTTTAGATAAAAGATTTCCGCATCTATTAAAAAACGAGCTTAAGTAGTAGAGTCCTAATTCCACTACACAATATTATATACATTAATTATTAAGTTAATTATTTCTTCATTATTAATAATAGACGGTAACCCTATTTTTTAGATGATTTCCGCATCTATTAAAAATCGAGCTTAAGTAGTAGAGTCCTACACAATATTATATACTTTAATTATTAACTTAATTATTTCTAAATTATTTATAATGACCTGTAACCCTATTCTGTAGATAAGATTTCCGGTTCTATCTATCAAAAACAACGAGCTTAAGAAGTAGAGTCCTAATTCCACTGCATTCTCATCTTATCGATAAAACCCATTTATAAATACTGCTTCATCACAATACCATCGCCACACCTCTTGCGTAATTACCTCTTGCCGTTTTTCTCATATTTCAAGTTTCAACAATTACGAGGTAATTGTATATTCTATGGGTTTAGAAATGAAGACATAGAGGATGCATGGTATTTAGAAATGAGATGAACGTATGTTGAACATATATATTAATTACTAAGCTAAAGATAGAAATTATAGTGGTATGTAATGCATGCATATAAATGGGCGTAGATCAGGTACACTTGGGAGGTGAATTAGTATTTTAATGCTCAAGATTTATACAAAGTATAATTAATACTTTTAAGATTTTATATATGTATTATTTGTATGATGTTATTTGGAAAAAGTGACATATAACACTGTCAACTATCATTGTTAGTTTCTCTTTTAATAATAAAAAATACCAATTTGCTATATAGTAAACAGCTAGCCGTCCATAAAAATCAATCATTTAATATAACATGCTATATAGAAGTATAGGTTTGCACATTGCAGAAAAACCATGTAATCTTTAATAATTCAAACAGAACACATGATATTATATATTCGCTTCATTGAAAAGTTAATTTCCGTCTAGACAAATTAAATTCTACGCTTCATAAAATTAAAAAGTGGGGTTTCTGGCTTGCGATGTCTTCAAAATGAAAAGTTCTATTGTTTGGATAGTGGTGTATAAAGGAATCTATGAATGTAAAATATGGGACTTTAGTTACTTATAAATTATGATATGTATATCTTCATACCTATCCATTTATATGCTTATGTTTCTGTACGTATATCAGTATATGTTTGAACCACATCATGTATAGTAACAAATAAAAATATATTTATGCATCACAAATGCTAACTTTGTCTAACAATTTTTTTGTAGAGTTCTGAATGGATAACACATTAATTAGATGAGGAAATTGACAAAATCCACCATTATAATTGGCAAAAGATCATTTCCCTTGGGTGAAATTGTGCAGAATGCCGACTCCAATAATGAAGATTCTAATCTTGGCATTGCTGAAAGGATACACACCGGTCCTAAAAGGCCAAGATCAGTGGGAACCGAAAATGAACCAAATGCCATTTTCCCTCTTGACTCAAGTAAAAATTCTTCTTTGTGTTTGAATAGAGCGCCATTGCAGAACATAACGAATGGTAATAATACTATGAAGTGTTATAAAATTTGATTTTTTTTTCATTCTAGCACTTTATTATTATGTTATTTACTCTTTTTTTGGTTAGTCCCATCGAGAAGAATTACTATTGGTAAAAGTCTTGGAGGGACAACTTCGATATCTTACACTCCGTATCCTGCTGAAACTTCACGGAAAAGAGATTTGCCTGAAGCCCGTGCTACACTCACTTCTGAGCAAGTTGAAGTATTGGACTTTGGCGATGTGAATGGAACATATAGTGAAGTTGATAAAAATATTGAAGGTAACAACGATGTTAACACTCATAAGTGAATGCAACATTTCAATCCACAAGTACAAATTTATAACTAAATTATTATTTAAAAATTCGTGTATCGTTTAATTTCAATTTTATTTATTTATTGATATTATTATGGTTATAACTACAGTGTTAAAATGCTTACGTTCACTGCTTATTTTTAGGAGATAGATGCACAGAGATACCTGATACATTTTCAGATGATGATGGGATTGATGATGATGGGATTGCATTTGATGGTAAATAAAATTGGTTATGAGTTATTCATTGAGTAGTATTTATTAACCACCATGCTTTTTACATTGGCAAAGTGAAATGAAATATATTAATCCATAAACGTAATTATTCCTTTTATTTGCAGCGGAAGACGCAGGATATGCATTTAATTCGTATGAAGGTATTTAGTTTTTTATTGAGAACGTTTAAATATTTTTTATATGCTCATTATTTTTAAATAGATGATTGAATTGAATTTAAGTATTTGTGGAAGATGTTTGGGATTAGTTCTATTTTTTTGTATGCAGATTATTTAGATCTGGGTGACACTACTTACACATGTGAGTATTGTGGAGCTCTATTTTGGCATGCAGAAAGAGTTAAAAGACATGGAAAGCACAACCCAAAGTTCTCAATGTGTTGCAATAAAGGAGATGTTGTACTCCCCAAGATGCAAACACCTCCACATTTGTTAGGGGCTTTGATATTTGGTACGGATGAGCGGAGTGGACATTTCCTTAAAATATACGCTCATATAATTCTATGTTTTCGTTTACTTCAATGGGCGGAAAAACTGATGGAGGCATAAATCGTGGCACTTCACCTCCCGTGTTCCGATTAAATGGTCAGAATTATCACAAGATAGGAAGCCTTTTGCCAAACGATGGACAACGACCTAAGTTTCTCCAAATGTACTTATCTGATCCAGCTGAAGAGATTGCACACAGAATAAGCGCTGTGAGGTAATTTTCTAAAGACACAATTATTAGATGAACCTTAAATCTTTAAAAACTTTAAATGATGAGGAATATTAATTTAAAAAAATACTTATTTTAAATACTTCAACATAGTGCATATGGTTGAAATTTTTTAATGTTCTGTACAAATGAAAAAAATTCATGAGTACAATTGTTTTACCAATTACTTTCAAGTGAAAAATAATAGTTAATTTGTGAGCAAATGTTCAAAAATCTATGTAATACAAATTTAGCAGTTTTAATTTGACATTTACTTTTTTTTTAACCCGGAAGGCAAACCACCAAAATCAGTGGGGTAAATGCCGGGAGTCATTTACCGGAGTTTTATTGATTAAAAGAAAGATACAAAAACATAGAGGAGGACCAAACCAAGCCTCTCATAAAAATGCAGAGGAATTAATTAAATCTAACAAAAGTGAGGCCTAGCTTATCAGCCATCAAAGATCTTCTAATATAACTAGGAAAAAGATTGATATTATTAATTTGACTTTAACTGTAATGTACGTAATTCAACTATTATGTTTTCTTATTTTAATCATCCCTTGAATAGTATCACTCCACGTGTACCACTAATTAAATAAATATGATGCAGGAATGAGGATGATAGCTCTTTGCAATCGTCATTGGTGCAAGACTTGAAAGCAATGCTTGACACCTACAATGTGCATGCAAAATCATTCAGAATGGCGAGAGATCGATTTAATGAGTCTAATTCCACCACATTGAAAATGAAACTCATTGGCAAAAGGCACTCAGAAGGCCGCACTTACAACATGCCAAGTGTCAATGAAGTTGCAGCGCTAATTGAAGGTGATTTTGATGTAAACAAAAAAGAAAGAGATGTGCTTCTTCAAACAAAGACAGAAGCTCTGCAAATCATTTCTGAATTGAACCCGTCTTTCTTGGGTTTGCAATACCCACTATTATTTCCATATGGCCAGGATGGGTTTAGAGAAGATGTTCTGTTGACACGTGCAATAAGTGGCGAGAGCGAGGGTGGGAGGAAGCATGTCACCATGAAAGATTTCTTTTCATACAGATTGCAGGAGAGGACTAATGAATCACCTTATATATTGAGATCAAAGAGATTGTTTCAACAGTTCATTGTTGATGGGTATACGATGGTTGAATCGTCACGATTGCAGTACATCCGTCTCAACCAGAAAAAGTTAAGAAGTGACTTATATAGTGGGTTAGCAGACGCTGCTGGAAGGGGAGAAACAGATGCATCTAGAGTCGGCCAACTAATTGTTTTGCCAAATTCCTTCACAGGTAGTGCAAGTTTTTATTGTAAAAATTCATAATGACACAAAAGTCCCATGGAAGCCAACTAATTATTTTCATTCCCTTATTTTGTAATTTGTGCAATCCATCAAATTGAACTCCAAAAAAGAACCAGTTGTAACAATCCGTCTTTTTGTGGCACAGGTAGTGCACGTTATATGTTGCAAAATTACCAAGATGCAATGGCTATATGTAAATGGGCGGGGTATCCACAACTATTCATCACATTTACATGTAATCCGAAATGGCCGGAGATTATTCGCTATGTTGATGACAAGGGATTGAATCCAGATGACCGACCGGATATCCTTTCCAGGGTTTTTAAGCTGAAGCTCGAACTTCTCATCAAGGATCTAAAGGAAAACAAGTTATTTGGTGATGTTAAAGCGGGTAATATTTAAATTCATGACTATGTATAAATAAGTACTATGTGCTACACTATGCGTTAAATATCTGCTATCTTCATGAAATATAAAGTAATTAAAAAAGGTTAAAAGTTACAAACTTTCCTAATGATTGCATACCAATGTCAAAAAAATTAGATATGCATGTTGGGATAAATGTCTTCTTTAATTAATACGCAATATATGTAAGGGAATACTTTGGTCAATCTGGACTACTAAGAACGCCGTCCGGTCAAGCCTGTTTGAGGGTCTTTTGAGTAAATTTTTTTTATGAAAGTTTGTGAGCATGTTCTTCATGAAATTTAGAACGTTCACACATACTTTCAGCTTAAATTTCCATTGGGAAGTAAGTTAAATATTTTTATTAAAAACACTGCATTTTTTATGCATATTTTGGTGCAGTGCGTTTCAATAATTTATTTAACTGACTTCCCGATTCAATTTGGATCTGAAATTTTGTGGAGATAATTGAAACTTCATTATCAATATTCAATCAAACCTTCAGCTTAAAACTCAATCATTAAGTCAGTTAAATAAATTTTTGTAGAACATTGTGTTTTTCTGCATATATTTGCGCAGTGTGTTTCAATGTTTTGTTTAATTAGCTTCTCTGTATAATTTTAAGCTAAAATATTTTGGAGACGATCTAAATTTCATGGTGAACGTTCTCACAAAATGTGAGCTTAAAATTCAATCCGGAAGACAGTTAAATTTTTTTGTTTAAATGACAATGTGTTTTTTATGAATATTTTTGCGCAGTGCGCTTCAATGATTTATTTGATTGCCTTCTCAATTGAATTTTAAGATCAAACTTTTTGTAGACAGTAAAATTTTTATGCAGAATAATCTCACAAAATATCATCAAAAACTTCCACCGGGACGATCCTCAAATTCCATCGTCCGGATGGCGATTCCTGTCAGTCCGGACAAACATGAACATTAGTGATACATATATACAGCGGTTCTGCCGCGGACCGTGTAAAGGGATTGATTCTGTATGTATGTGTGTCTTTAGGAAATTTAGATATTATGTATTTGTGTTTTTGTATAGTTTTGTAAAACAGATTTAGAAATATGCCGATAAAATATAAATATACATAACTATGGTTTTATAAAAGTAATGAATTTTATATTATGTTTAGCTTAATTTTGAAATATGAAAACCATTTTTTTAGAGATGAACAATGATGTGAAATACATAAAAAATGTTCTCTGATAGAGAACCTATATGTGTATATCCTTAAGCACATGTGTCACTTTTAAAAAAAAAAAGAACGTATGTATCACTTATGTATACAAAAAATATACAAATCACTTGAAAATTTAAATTTAATTATCTTATTAATAAAAAAAATTATTTTAATTTTGTTATGCAGTTGTCTACACTGTGGAGTTTCAGAAACGTGGATTACCACATGCGCACATTGTATTGTGGCTTTCAATGACAGAGCGCAGTGCAAACCCATCAGTGATGATCGATAGAATTATTTCAGCAGAGATTCCGGATGAATATGCTGACCCTGTTTATTACAACGCAGTTAAAGAATTAATGATCCATGGTCCATGTGGCCCTATGAATCCGTCTGCACCATGCATGGAAAAAGATCGTTGCACAAAGCACTTTCCAAAGAGATTTGTCACTCGCACTGCAATTGATAAGCAAGGTTATCCGGTTTACAGACGGAGAGAAAACGGTAGGTATGTTACTAAAAATACCCACGATCTCGATAATAGATATGTCATCCCACACAACCGTGGCTTATTGTTGAAGTATAGCGCTCACATTAATGTCAAGTGGTGTAACCAAACACGGGCGGTTAAGTACTTATTTAAGTACATCAATAAGGGTGACGATAGGATAACGGTGGAGTTCTCAGAAGCTATAGATAACTCTACTCCGAAAAAAATAGATGAGATTAAGATGTACTATGACTGCCGGTATATATCCGCATGTGAGGCTGCTTGGAGAATTTTTGGATTCCATATTCATTATCGAGATGTAGCAGTTGAACGTCTCACTTTTCATCTTCCTGATGCGCAAAATGTTTACTACAATCCCAATGCATCTATAAGTGCGGTCCTGAATAAACCTACGATCAACTCCACAAAATTCACTGCATGGATGAAGGCAAATCAAGTGTATCCTACTGCAAAAGAGCTGACGTATGTTGAGTTTCCAAGCAAATTCACCTGGAAGAAAAAGACCATGGAATGGGTAGAAAGAAAGAGAGGATTTTCTATTGGACGCATTTATTACGTACGCCCTGGAGCAGGTGAGAAGTACTATCTACGGATACTGTTGAATATTGTGAAGGGAGCAACCAGCTTTGAGGACTTGAGGACTTATGAAGGGACCGTATATCCTACATTTAGAGACGCGTGCCATGCACGTGGTTTACTTAAAGATGACAAGGAGTATATTGATGGCATTACAGATGCAAGCTTCTGGTCATCTTCACGGTCGCTCCGCATTGTATTTGCTACTCTTCTGGTTTCAAATGAGTTTTCTAAGCCAGGCTTAGTGTGGCAAAAGTGTTGGGAGTTTTTCTCTGATGACATACTATACAACATTCGCAAGAATACGGGTAATCCAGGTATATTATATTCTAAACCATTTTTTAATATTTCACTTAATTACTCACTTATACAAATTTATGCATTTTAGTTCTACAATAAAGACTTCTCCATGAAATACTTAACTGATTGTCTTACATACATAGCTAATGACATATTAAGTGAGATAAAAAAAATATTACACGTGAGTATATTATTATATATAGGAAAAAGATCCCCTTAAGTAGTTTTGACAAGAAGCCCTGTCCAAACTTGACTATACACAAAAATGTTTTTGAAAGATCACCATAAAAATGTTTTTTTGAATACACTAAATGTTAGTAGTTTATTCCCTTATTAAAATTATTTATACAAAATATTTATTTAGAGAATATGAACGATAGCTTATACTACGTTACTATGTAAGATATATGTATATTAACGCAGTTTACTACTGGAGTACTGTTTACTATGTTAGATATGACTTTTGGATATTTTTAATGATAGTATAAAAAATATACTTATAGTGAACTTATAGATTACATTTACTAAATTGATAGAAAAAATCCAAAAAAGTTAACAAATAAATAAAGGTCTATCAATTAATACAAATAATAGCACTTTTATTATTACTTAATTTTTACTCTACATTTTCACTTAAAAAATACAAAAACGTTATGCATCTTTTCATGTTGAGTGATGAATTTAATAAAATATACAATATTTAAATACTGAATTAGTAAACATGTTTTCTTTATTTAGATGTTAATTAAAGGTAAAAGTATTGTATGTTTAATTTCGTTGTGATGAAATGTATATATTGTGGAATATTTTATTTATTAGTTTAATCTTAACTAACCTAATAAAATATTTAAATGCGCCACTGCAGATTTTGAACTGGATCAAGAGAAAATTGAAAAGTATTGTTTGTTGGAGATTCAGAAGCTCTTGCAGTCAAGAGGTAGATCACTACGTGATTTTGCTGGCATACCCTTGCTACCTGATGATGAAATGCCCTCGCTTGAAGAAGTTCTCATTCATGAAGAGCTGCGGTATGATAAATCGTATTTGATGGAGGAGCATGCAAAGTTGTTGGCCGAGATGACAGATGAACAACGTGTTGTGTATGACAGAATAATGGAATCTGTAGATTGTAGAAATGGGAAATTCTACTTTTTATATGGTCACGGAGGAACTGGGAAAACATATCTATGGAGGACTTTGTCTGCAGCTGTTAGATCTCGCGGTGATATAGTTCTTAACGTTGCTTCAAGTGGTATAGCATCGCTTCTGTTGCCTGGAGGAAGGACCGCACATTCGAGGTTTGCGATTCCACTTACTGTTGTAGAAGACTCCACGTGCAACATAAAACATGGTAGTCCGTTGGCTAAGCTGATAGAGTTATCTAAGTTGATTATATGGGATGAGGCACCAATGATGCACCGACACTGTTTTGAAGCTCTTGATCGGAGTATGAGAGACGTGCTTCGTTACTCCAGCCATTGTGACGCTACCTTGCCTTTTGGTGGGAAGACGGTTGTATTTGGTGGTGACTTTAGACAGATTCTTCCTGTGATACCAAAAGGCACAAGACAGGATATTGTGCACGCTGCACTGAACAGTTCATTCCTGTGGTCACATTGTACTGTAGTGAGGCTTACCAAAAACATGAGGCTCGCGAGGATGCTAGGCCAGCCGGATGGACCAACTATCCAATCTTTTGCGGAGTGGATTTTGAAGATTGGCGACGGGGCTTTTGCTGAAAATGAAGATGGAGAATCACTCATTGATATACCAGACGATATGATCGCTCCAATGACGTCTGATCCCGTTGAATCTATAGTTCAAGCTATTTATCCTGATTTCTTAACCCAGAGTGATCTGATTAATTATCTTAATTCCAGGGCTATTCTTGCTCCGACCATAGATGAGGTTGATAAGGTCAACGATTATATGTTGAGCAAGATAGATTCAGAGTTAAAGACATATCTTAGCTCAGATTCAGCTTCTTCATCTGACTCGGATAGTAATGATCTCTTGCACGAGATACATTCTCCTGAATTTCTTAATAGTATCAAATGTTCTGGCTTGCCAAGTCATGAGCTGAAGCTGAAAGTTGGAGTTCCTGTAATGCTTATGAGGAATATAGATCATTCATCTGGATTATGCAATGGCACACGACTTCTGGTCACTAAACTTGGAGCTCATATTATTGAGGCACAGATGATGCACGGAGAAAATGCAGGTGAGAAGTTTCTTATTCCTCGCCTTACTTTGACACCGTCGGACATTAGTCTCCCGTTCACTTTTCAGCGTAGGCAATTTCCGTTAATGGTTAGCTATGCAATGACCATTAATAAGAGCCAGGGACAGTCATTGGAAAATGTTGGCATCTTCCTCCGTCGACCTGTTTTTACCCATGGACAGTTGTACGTGGCGGTCTCGAGAGTAACAAGTCCGTCTGGATTAAAGAAACCAACGAAGTCAGCGTTGAATGTAGTATACAAAGAAGTTTATACTAATTTATAGTTCCCTTGCTTTACATACATGCATACTCATTGCTATGTATATTGCATGATGATTATTTTGTTTTTGTTTTTTATTTTATGTTTTGAGTTAGCTTAATTGACTATGAAATTCTTTGAGTTTATGTATGATTTATCCAAAAATCTTCACTCCCGTGCGTAGCACGGGTGGAATTACTAGTAAGTAAAAAAAGTAAGGTTGAAGTTACTTTTCTGGCTGTATTGGCTGAAGTTACTGTAGATGACCATTCTAGCTATTTTTACATATAATTTTTTCTTTATTTTATTAATAAAATATACTACTTCAGAATTTTAAAAACAGTATCAGTAGTATTTTAAAAATAATTTTTTCTTAAATCGGCGGAATTAGCCAATGCAGCCACTTCAGCTAGAACTTCATAAATTTCAGCAGAATCAACTAAAACAGCCGATTTTAGTGCTACCAAACGGGCTCTATATGTACTATTTATTTAATTAACTTGGGTAGTAAAAAATCTTTTGGATATTTTTCTACGCACTATATAAAAATGATCAATTTTAATACCATGATTACACTTTAGACTTTCTTGGTAAATGGCTTGTCACTTTATCAATAATTTTTAAATAGAATAGACCAGTTTGGTAATATGAACAGTTTTTGTGGCATGATAAAGTAGATGTTTGATAAAATAATATTTTAGAATAACTAAAATAGATGTTTGGCAAGTTGACTTGGGCAAGCAGGCATTGCGACACATCTTAACTTACATATTAAATATCCCTTTTAATTTTTCTTTTGTCCTCCTTTTATTTTCTTTTACTAAACTTTTAGGCTATTGAAAAGTTTATTACTACTAGCCACTAGGTATATTACTTTGGAAGATGAAAAAATAAATAAATTAGTAAATAATTTTAATTCATGTAACTAAATAACCTTTAGCAAAGCATTTAATTGATTTATATTTACATATTTTATATATTTAAATTACTACCCCTCCATCCCAAAAATTCTTCCTAGTTTGACTAAGCACGTTTATAAAAAAAGTGAGAATATTGTAAAAATATATGATTGTGTAAGAAAAAAATAAATGAATATTAGTTATACAAATCATTAAAGGGAAATGAGAAAAAATTGGGACATCCCAAAAAGGTAAGTGAGAAATTTCTTTTAGATGGAAGTAGCGATAGATTCCTTCGAAAGAAGCAGAAATAAATAAATAAATTATTAAATAATAATAATAATTTATATAACTAAATACCGGAGAAGCTTTTTAGCAAAGCATTTATTTGTAGTTAAGTACTCCGTATTTGGTACAATTACAAAGTACTTGAATTTTCACCCATACATTGCATAAATTGATTTTCTAATGCATATATATAATATACTTATGACTAACTATTTAGGTTCATATAATTGCATGTGACTTGTGACATGTATCTATCTATAAATAATACATTTCAAAGATACATTTAGGGAAAGTTTTGTCACATGACATCTTCTCAATAATCTTCTCAACATTTGATGATTCTATAAATGAATTTGCATCTCACGTGTATTATTATTATTATTATTATTATTATTATTATTATTATTATTATTATTATTATTATTATTATTATTATTATTATTATTATTATTATTATTATTATTATTATTATTATTATTATTATTATTATTATTATTATTATTATTATTATTATTATTATTATTATTATTATTATTATTATTATTATTATTATTATTATTATTATTATTATTATTATTATTATTATTATTATTATTATTATTATTATTATTATTATTATTATTATTATTATTATTATTATTATTATTATTATTATTATTATTATTATTATTATTATTATTATTATTATTATTATTATTATTATTATTATTATTATTATTATTATTACTCCTTAGTAGATTATAACTCCTACAAAATTGGAGTTCACATGTAATGCTACGATAGTAGTAGTGTATTTCATATAGGAATGGTACTAATGCTACTTACAATTCCAATTATTTAGGACTCCACCAAAATAAAATCTATTAGTTTTTCTAAAGTGTTTTAACTTTTTCATTTGTATTCTGATTTTTACGAAAATTATATCAAATTTCATAACTTTTTATTATCTTTCAAATGACACAAATATTGAATATATTAAAAAAAATTAACACTCAAAAACATCTATTTGTTTAAATTTATATAACTTTTTTATTTGTACTTTGATGGTTACAAAAAATATATCTAAAATCATAACTTTTTATTATCTTTTATATGATATCAATATTGAATATATAAAGATAAAAAAATATATAAAAACTTTAAAAAGCATCTGTTTTTAATGCTACTACAACCATTATTAAATCAAACCAGGTCAGAATTCGACAATTGCAAAGTAAACATTGAACAAACGTGTACTAGATCAGTTCATATGAAATCAATCTAGATCTAATTTTAACAGATCAGACCAGACAGACTGGACCTTAAAAATTATGAAACATGTACTAGATCAGTTCATATGATTTTGATTCAATATGAAAAATTCATATGGAATCAAAATCATATGATTTGGTGAGACCTTAAATAGTTAAAACACTAACCGTAATATATCACAAATCTCCATTTAATCCTTTTCATTGTCTCTTTTTATCCATTAAATTTCTTGTATACCTTTCTTGATAATTGGTACGATAAATGTTTAAATATGTTAAAACAAAAATTAGACTATTTTACCAAGTAGATATAGTTCATCCGAAACTATATTAAATCAATTAAGAATCAAAAGTTAAATTGAAATGATTATACTAAATTTAAATAGCGTTTCTTTAGTTGGGATTTCTATCATTATAATTGCTTTACATAGAATAACCAATACTCTTTATTCTTTCAATAATTATTTCATTGAAAACTTCTTCTCCCTAGATATATTCTTCCACCTTTTTAGAATATTTTATGATGTTTTTAATTGGATTAGTTTCAGTTTCATACCAAGTCAGGCCATAACATACTTGATCAAGTCATACTAGACTTTGACGATTGTAAAATACTTATAGAACAAATATATACTAGAGTCGATTCGTTCATATCAAATTAGAACATACTACTCTTAAACAGATCAGATGAGAACAGAAAATTTCAGACAAATTAAAAACACTCTTACATGAGATTTGCATGTGAAAACACAATTTCACTCTAACATAGATTAACACAATTTTACTCGAACACAATTTCACTAAGCTCTTCTACAAAATTACACTTAAACACAAATTATGAAATTAAGACAATTTTATGAGACCCATACACAATTAATAATCGATTGTAATTATTAATCTTCTTATTTATTACTAATTTATTTATCTTCTTATCCCCTACTAATTAAATAATTGCTTTTAATTACGAGCTCACTTGGAATTAATAATTACTCTATAGTATTTAACTTCAACCAAGTTAATAATTGGTCCAGCCCGGGGGATAAAAGAAACACAATTTTACCAAATTTAGGCCTCCAAAGTCCAAAATTCCCAATTCGCAAAGTCCTTCCGTGAGAAATGTTTTTAAGTACTCCGTAATATTTTTCGTTTTATGTGATACTCGTGTTGTTAATTTTCACCAAATATGTAATTTAAATAATAATAATAATAAAATGAGTTTCGTTTTTATTTAATGACCTTTATTAGATAATTTTATTATAATTATGTTGTATTATTTTAAATAATTATATTTTATTATTTGTTTTTAGTATAAGCCCAAAATATTATCCCGTCTATAGGCCCGAAAATAGACAAGACCAGCCCTGACGGGAAATTAAGCCTAGATATATGATCTCTTTATAGGGGTTACGTTCTGTGTTGTAATTTCTTAGTTCCAAATTTTTATCTATTTCTTTTTTCATTCCATACTCTTCCATATTCCGTTGACTTAAGGTAATTCCCTTTACTGGTTAACTTTCTAGTTGAGACCAGGAGTGCAAAATTGATACCTCAAAATTTAAGTAAAAACGGTAGAATAGTGCAGCATCTTTTGAAATGTATACCATCTTTACATTGCCAAAGTTTCATTTTTTCAAACAGTATTTTTTTAAATTTATGTGTTCAATACTTATTATAAGCACTTGAGTTTGGGTCTTTGGGAGAAAGTCTTCGACGTCGTATGTTTCTAGTTATCATTAATGTTAGTGATTTGAAAGGTTAAAAATAAACTCAGGGCAACTTAGAAAATGTTTAATTTTTTTAGTTTAAAATTTTTCATTTTTCATATTTAGCACACTCTGCTAGTATTCAAGCCTAGTATAATTCCTATTCAACCCAGAGCATGTCGGATTCCCGGATCCGCCCCTGAAAGCATCTTTTTATAAATGAGGTTCCCATCTTCACCCGGTAATTTCGTTGTATGTGTCGTCTATGTATAAAAACTAGAAAACTTAGTGAGCACAAAGAAGTCGCCCCAAACTAAAAAAGCATATCTCAATCAAGATTTCATTACTTATTAGCTTCTCGCTTTACTCACTTGCGAATCATTTCATATAATTTTTTGAGAAAATTATCTCTCTTATGACTAAAAGAACATGATGTTCTCAAAGTATGACTTCACCGGTTTTTTCCTTAATCTAATGCTCCAATCACGTACATGGTCATAAACGTGCCTCCATTATTGATTTAAATTCCAATCATGTCCTGCACTAAACAATAAATAAGTATGGTAACTGCCGATCAAGTAGGATAGACGTAAACAAACTTTTACTTGAAACTCCTCATAATTAAAAATGAATTAATTTCACTTTGGTAACTGCTAAGTGCCTAGTAATTAATATGGCTGTATGGATGTAAAATTGTAAATGTCTAAATGACATCCTAGAAACAAGGACGGGGAAATACGCACATGATATATGCTTACATTATTATTATTATTATTATTATTATTATTATTATTATTATTATTATTATTATTATTATTATTATTATTATTATTATTATTATTATTATTATTATTATTATTATTATTATTATTATTATTATTATTATTATTATTGTTATTAGTACTACTACTACTACTGAGTGTTCTAAAACGCGCCAAAAGGCGCCGCCTACATGGGCCTAGGCGTGAGGCGTCTGGTTTACGCCCCGCGTCACATTATGCGTCACAAAAGGCAGTCAACTGCGTTGTTGACCATTAGGACTTCGGAGTCTGCCTATTGCAACCATTCGAAGCGTGCGAAGGACGAAGCAAATGATGCGTTAGACGCTCCTCTTTATATATAGAAAAACGGGTGAGGGAATGCTTCTACATTTCCGGTGTGGGAAGTTTCTTCGTTATAGTAAAAAGCCATTTAGTCCGTATGCTTTTTATATTGAATCGCATAAGGCAGTCCGTTCTATGAAATCGGTGTGGGATTTCCTTGAGTTTCATTGCATGTTGTTTACACCGTTAGTTGGGGTGGGAAGAAGTCCCACTTTTATCTTGACTTATTATTGTAATTATTATTGCTATTTCTATTATTTATCAACAACTTCTTTAATTCATTCAGTAGTAAGTAAACTTGTAAATCTATTACTACTATTTATGATTTCAAATTTTTTGTTTCTACTTAAATATAACAAAAATGTAATTTTGTATGTGATATTACATATACATATATAAATAATAGCATAAAAATTATGATAGAACTTAAACGCCTTTTCACGCCTAGGCTCCACCTAAACCCGCCTAGGCTTCAAAGGCTTCGGGCTTGGTCGTGCCGCCTCGGCACGCCTTACGCCTTTTAGAACATTGCTACTACTATGTAGTATACTAATGTCCTCATTATGTATGTTATAATTTTATGTGCTCATTTATTGTCCTCCTGTATGTGGATAGTGAAGTACACATGTCTTATTTCTATAATAATAGAGATATTATTAGTGATTAACTTCTAATGTACTCATTTTCAAAAAAACTTCTAATGTTCTCATTTAATTGTCTAATGTGTTATCATGTATGTATCAATTGGGCTGTAATTTATATATAAAATTGTCCTCATTTTCTCTATTATTGATTTAATTGGTATATTTACTGCCCTCGTTTTTCTATAGATTTAATTTTACTGTCATCCTATAGGCAATAACTTTTATTATGCCCTATATGTCATATTTCCCATTTCTTACTACACCCGTATGTATCACGGAAGTAAATTATGTAGTGTGATGTCCTCATTATGTGTGTTATAATTTTTTGTATTCATTTACTGTCCTATGTATGGACAGTGTACATTCATTTGATTGTCAAATGTGCTATCATTTATGTATCAATTGGGCAATAATTTATCTATGTCCCCATTTTCTCTAATATTGATTTAATTGGTACATTTACTGCCCTCATTTTTTCCCGATTTAATCGGTACATTTACTGCCCTTACTTTTTTCCTACAGATTTAATTTTATTTTATTGCCATCCTATGGGCAATAACTTTCACTATTCATTGCCTTTACGTTTATTGCACTACTGACTTCTATTACTGCTTTTACATTTACTAAAATGCCAAATAATATAAAAAAAATAGTATTGTAAAATCATTTAGCCATTATCTACTAAATATGACTCTAGTATAAATATGTCTATGGGAATAGTTCGTTCTAAATCTAATTGTAAAATAATTCAATATAAACTTCAATTATATTATACTGCAGTTTATACATGCAAAAGAAAATATTACGAATATCAATTATTAATTAATTGTAAATCACGAATGTCCTTTTTTAAAATATGACTCCATGCCATTAGGAGTAGCAGTTACGGTTTCTACAATATTGCGTATTAATTGCCTTGATTATCTGAAAAGATTCCTTTTTTTATTAAACGTGTGATCACAAGGGGTAATAGAGTAACATTGCATGTATATTAAATATCCATCTATATGCATAGGCACGTTTTTAGTCATACGTTGGACATAATTCATTTTCAGTCATACATTGAGAAACTCTCTTCCTTTTAGTCATATAACCGTATTTTTCCCTAATTTTTTTTTACTGGAATCATTTCATATAACTAATAAGTTTACTTTAACAATTTTTCTATCAAAATCTAAACAGCTACATGGAAAATAACATCTAAGGCTTTTTCCCTATTTCATGGTAGATTTTGTAAATTACAAAAAAAAAAAAAGTTATATATATTATAAAGTTTAACTTTATATATATTGTGTGTGTGTAACTAAGAGGTCGCACGTCTGTCTCCAACTATTCTTACCTATACAAATATTAGGCCTAATGTAAGCAATTATGAAACAATTGTGTTGCAACTAATAAAACACTAAAAACTTGGTTAAATTAGAGCATCTACATACACTGGCTAGCTATATACGAAGTAGATTGTAGTTTTGCTTGTCATATCAACTATTTCGAGTTAATTCATTTGCCAACAATGTGATACTCCAACTATTCCTCTACGACTACGAGTAAATGTGGGTTAGTAAACGAGAAACTGCGACCGAGCATATAGTGATTTAGGTCAAATCTATGCAATGCCACGGGAAGAATAGGCATTATATTAGTAATATCAGGGAATATAATGCTTGGTTAACTTATCTTTTGTAGTGTAACATTAGATAGCGATTTCAAAGAGGCAAAATATATAGAAGAAAAGACACCCAAAAAGACATCTCTTATCGACTAATCTATATGAATCAATTTTTTTAACTCGGATGTCAAACCACCCATCGGTAGAGCAAATGCCGGGGAACATTAGTCGAATTTTATTAAATCTATTTTAATCAAGATTTTATTACTCGTACATATATTAATCTTTTCCATTAACTTACATGATTCATGCATGATATAGACTTAACTTTAGACGTCATAAGAAATTATTGCACTTACTCAAGAATACAATTATCTTGTACAGTTCAAAATACTTCTATCAGAAAGGCTACTCTTCAGAGTGCTTTGTGTTGGTTTAATTTTCGTGTATTTCATGTAATATGGGTTGTATGGTCTTCAAATATTGGTGTCTGTATGGACTAACGGGAAAGTAAGCCTAGATATATCTTTATAGAGGTTCTACCTGTATTGTAATTTCTTCGTTCCAATTTTTTATCTCTTTCTTTTTCATTCCATACTCTTGCATTTTCCGTTGACTTGAGGTAATTCGCTTCACTGGTTAACTTTCTAGTTGAGATCAAGAGTGGAAAATTGATACCTCAAAATTTAAGTAAAAACGGTAAAATAGTGCAGCATCTTTTGAAATGTATACCATCTTTACATTGCCAAAGTTTCATTTTTTTCAAACAGTACTTTTTTAAATTTATGTGTTCAATACTTATTATAAGCACTGGAGTTTGGGAGAAAGTCTTGGACGTCGTATTTTTCTAGTTATCATTAATATTAGTGATTTGAAGGGTTAAAAATATACTGCGTATAAAAGCATCTTTTTATACTACGTATCTTCTTGTTGTACCCACTTTTGTACCCACCATGTCTTCATAGACATATTTTTGTCTATGACCGGGATTCACAGGCAAAAAGAAAACTCCTCACAGACATAGTGGGTACAAAAATGGGTACAATAGTGAGTACAAACAGATTTTTCCTTTTTATAAATGAGGTCCCATCTTCACCCGGTAAAATTCGTCGCCTGTGTCATCTATGTATAAAAACTAGAAAACTTAATGAGCTCAAAGAAGTCGCCTCAAACTGAAAAAGCATATCTCAATCAAGATTTCATTACTTATTAGCTTCTCGCTTTACTCACTTGCGAATCATTTCATATAACTTTTTTACTGGAATCATTTCATATACTCCCTCCGTCCCGCTAAAATTGTCTCATTTTACCTTTTTGGGAAGTCCCACTAAGATTGTCTCATATCATATTTGGTAAAGATTGTGTGGCTCTAAATCATTCTAACTTTATTTTTACTTTATCAATTTAATATCAACCACACAAACCTACTTTCCTTAATAATCTTGTCATACCATATTTGGTAAAGATTGTATGGCTCTAAATCATTCTAACTATCAATTTAATATCAACCACACAAACCTACTTTTCTTAATATTTTTAGAAAACTATCAAATAAGCCTCTTACTTTTAAAAACAACTAATTAAGCCCCCAAACTAAGAAAACACTCCAAACACCTAAACTATAAAAACGAAGCAAATTGTCTTTTTAGTCGGTACTATTCTGATTCCCAGTTAAAAGACATTTGTGACATCTGGTTGTGACATTCTTTTTTTATTTTTCTTTTTTTCCTTTGTTCATCCTCATTCTCCTTCCTTTCTTTCTTCTGCTCTCTTAGCTTTCTTGCTTCCTCCCTAAGATCACTTTCTCATTTGAACCTAATTCTATATATATATACATATATATATATAGGAAATCTTTCCGGTAAGGTATACCTTACCGGAGCCGCCGTGCGGCCTCCACGTTTTGAGGGCCTTCCTGATGGAATTTTTTGATGAAATTTTTTGAGCATGTTCATCATCAAGTCTAGTACATCCATACCAAATTTCAACAACAAATTCAATCGGAAAGGCAGCCAAACGATTTTTGGAAGATAACTGTGTTTTATATGTATATAAAGGGTGAAATTATCTTCCAGAAATCATTTGTCTGCCTTCCCGATTGAATTTTTTGCTGAAATTTGGTATGGATGTACTAGACTTGATGAAGAACATGCTCAAAAAATTTCATCAAAAAATTCTACCGGGAAGGCCCTCAAAACGTGGAGGCCGCACGGAGGCTCCGGTAAGGTATACCTTACCGGAAGAGTTCCCTATATATATATATATAGGAGCAAACTCGTAGTGAAGACCTAGGAAACAATTTATAAAGGGAAAATAACTTTAAATAATACGAACTATCTTTCATCAATCAAGAATAATACGTACTTTGGAAATGACTTTTAATAATCCCAACTATTTAAATATAGACCGAAACTGATACGGAGCAATTTTTCAATGAAAATTCAGTCATTTAAATCATCAAAAACTAGTATCAAAATATCAAATAAGTGAATGTATTTCCAAATATAATTTATTTGATAATTTGCTATTGGTTTTTAATGTCTTAAATGACTGGGTTTCTGATCGAAAAGTGACTTCATATTATTTTTCGTTTATACAATTATACTCAAATAGTTGATATTATTAAAAATCATTTTTAAAGTATGTATTATTATGGGTTATGGGTAATAGTTGACATTATTTAAATTTATTTTCCCATTTATAAATGAGAGCTTTCATCTCCACTATCTATAAGAGGTTTCTTATCTAAAATATTACGCTGCTTAAAAACGTAAACAAATCATTTGTGTTTGTTAGATGTAAGGTACTATGCTCGAGTCAAATTTAGTTATGCTTAATCAAGATGTTGGGGTAAATGGCCCAGTCCAAGGCAGGCCCAATACCCCAGTGGATTAACAAATCCGGAAGGCTCGCAAAGGACCAAGGATTTGTATAAATGCAGTGCATGCCGCGCGGTACAGTATTCCTTGTATAAACACCAGATTGTCGGGGATAAGCTCTGGACCGCTACCCCATGATAATTGTCTAAAAAGGGAAGGATTTAGCGGAAAGCACATTTAATGCACCAGATATGGAAGATTTATGATTGGGTGGTTAACCACTCGGAGCTCGCCACGTCACTACTACTATGGTAGTATAAATAGTACTACTACCTATATCCCACTAACATTGGGACAAGAGGGAGTAACACAGTTAATAAGAAAGGAAAGTTTATGTGATTGATATTATATTAATAAAGTAAGAATAAAGTAAAAATAAATTAGAGCCACACAATTTTATAAAATTTGGTATGAGACAATCTTAGTGAAATTTCCCGAAAAGGTACAATGTGACAATCTTAGTGGGACGGAGAGAGTGTAGTATTTATTTCATTGTAAATGTTTGACAACTTGTACTCGATAGCAATAGCTTATCTCCTGACTTAGAATAGAGGTTCATGGCTCAGGCTTGGTAAAAGTGTGTTGTAATCACTAACGTATTTATAGAACTTGGCCCATTTTACCTTTCCTTCTCTTCTTGATATTGTTTGTGCCTCATAATCACTTAGCTAGCCCACTAAAATATAATTGATCCATAAAACTCCAACGAAAACTCATGGGAAGGTGTTGGGCAATTGGCCCGAGGGGAATAAACTTCAACACTATTCTAGTCTAATCTATATAAATGTGGTCTACTATGAGATTGTAATCAATCCAAGTGAAAACAACCTTTGATTTTTAATACATTTGCAACATCTTTGTTATTCAAATAATAATGTTTCATGACTTTTTTATTGCAGTCTAATACCTGTAATATATATAAAAAAAATAGAATTGAACCATGGGAACCGAAACCGAACCAATATCAGTAAACCAAGATTTCGGTCCCAATCCCACCTTCAACAACCTGTGGACCAACTCATTTAGTTTTATACATGTATCTTTTAAGAGTTACTATTGTCCAAATATGTTCTAATTTGGTCTGAATGTCTGATGATCTGATCTAGAGTATTTAAGTCTGAGGTGATCAAATCTAATCTAGGAATGAAATCAGTCCAATTAAAAAACATCATAAGCCTGAAACCATGCCTCACCATAGTGATGTGTGAGCTTATTTGTTACACGAAAAATAAACCCTCCTATGCATCATGGCTTATCTCAAGGCGTAAGCAGCCTCAGTGCAAGTGTCTTTCGAAAACTACTATTCAAATAAAACCATAAAAGGTCAAATGTTATATTTATATGTAATGACGCTGGTATCAAATTGTACATTGAGCTCATCAATTCCAATCTCCGTTCTCATTACAATTTGAAGAAGTCTTTCTTCAGTATTGGGGTTCTGTCAGTAAAATCCCAATATGAGTAAAAAAAGTACAACAAATAAAAGTGCAGGTTCAGTGTATTAAGAGTTCTTATCTTTTACGCTGGTGGATGATGACTTCTTAAACCATGGAATCCAAACTGAAGTTGTCTTCTGGTAGAGTCTATAAGCTTCAGCTCTGTGAGCCTGTTTAATCATTCGTTTCTCTACGAGAATAGTGACATATGCCAAGCACAAGCTGTTTATGAGAGGGCCAAGAAAAACCCAAACACCACCCATACACCATGCGAATATGGCGAGTCCCCACCACCATAGCTGCTCACCAAAGTAGTTTGGATGGCGGGAGTACCGCCACAGACCTGTATCGAGAAGGAGATTTGGAACCTTTTGCTCATTCGAACTTTTGTTTCTGCTGGCAAAATTGTGGAGTTGTGTATCTGCATAATACGCAATTGCGATGCCAGACGAACAAATGGATATGGCAACAAAGTCCCACATGTTCCACGGCTTGTTCTCCGAGTGTACAATGTACATGGGCATGCATATTCCCATTATAAAGACCTGAATGGTTAAAATTACATATACGCCACAAAGTTCACAACTCATAAGTAGGAATCATTTGAAGTTGGTAACAAAACCTAGTACCGATTTGAAATTTTAAACTCCAAAATATTCGTGGGTTACTAATAGTCAAGAAGGATGAGAATGGAGCGGGTTGGGTGGGAGACCTTGGACCCTAAATCCATCACCCAACCCCCAACTCATCGGCATGAGAATTAACACATCCACCTTTGACAAACTACTAGTCGGATACTCAGATACCCACTACTCAATCCTAAATTGGATATAATTCATCCTTGAAAAATCTATTTAAGTTACCTCACTTATATACTATCCATCAAGTGGTGCACAAATGAGAGGGTTTACAAATATGCCCAAGCTGGCCCCTAGACAGATTGCTCCAAACTACCACGTGGATCAGTGGATGGGCACCAATAAACCACCACTAGACCAGTATTTGATACCAAAATAAGTTGAGAATAACTCCTCTCAAGAGAATCCTCACATGACATTTTATGTAATAGACATAAACCTAATGAACAATAAATGATATAGATATACGTGGGATACTCAACACTAATATTAATGAAATTTAGGGTTTAATGCATGAAACATCCATCTGATACATAAATTTTCAACAGAATAGTCCATGATCATCGTGACAAAAAATGTGTTTGACTCGTTTGTGCTAGCCTATAATTAATCATGTAAGTAATACCTTGGAATGAAATATTTAATGGTTGGGGAAACACGTATCTTATTTTTACTATTAAAATTGCACATAAATTTGAAAAGAGACTTAAATACTACTCCGTTTAAAAAACACTAATAATATTAGTATTAGACCTCAAAGATATGGATTAATGCCCAAATATGTGTGTGTGTTTCAGTGTTTGTGTTTGTGTGTGTTTGGAGCATTAAACCTAAATTTGTTATACATACCTCATCAACACATAATCACAGTTGATTAATAGATGTCATCAACAAATCTATCCCAATAGCAACTTAGCCATTGATAAGGATCTCCCTTATAATCGAATTTCATAGATATGGTCATATGAGTCTGTTATTCAAGTTTAATGGTCAAATTACTTCCCTGTCCTGGGACTATGATCAGTAGGTTACCAACCAGGGCCATATGTAGCTCCTCATTGACCTGGTCTGTGTCTCCGCAACTTCCAAAATTTCAGAGGCAATTCAGCGAACAGTTAGACGGCTACAAAAAAGCTTTACCTGCTGAGATAAGTAAACAGCAAAGAAGGACATCCACCACCAATTCTTGCCGTACTTGCGGTTCATATCAGTGAATCGCCAATCCTCCCTGGCGCCCCACTGCCAGTTCTCGCGGCGGAAGTAGCTGTGTGTCAGCCTAATACTCCATACCCACGTCAGCAACACAACCACCAGCGACCTCCAAGCGTTGTAGTCTCCCGACGGGTGGCTCCGGTAGTAGTGCACCAGCAACAGAGGAATCACCGTCCAGTACAAATCAATCATCTGCATACCATTTCAGCCAAAACCGTAATCGACAAAGAATGTTAAAAATCGCCCGAGGAAGGAAATTCTTCAGAAATTTTCGATTTTGAAATTACCCAGTGGCTGGATTGGAAAAGAGCGATGATCCAGAAGAGGAGGTTGACATTCAAAAAGAAGCAAATGTGGGCAAGTAGGAGAGGGTGATGATAGCACCATTCCCAGAGAGTTGATTCTTCTTCACTGTAATGGTGCCGGAGGAAAGAGTGGTAGAAGAGGATTGAGGGAAGCGGTGATAAGAAAGCTACCACGGCTTTCTTGACATTGCTACCAGGAGAAGCCATTGCCTCTTGTCCTCCCTCTTTGTTAAATTTGGGGATAATGTGTAATTAGGAGGAGGTTTTTTTTTAATAAATTTGAGTTTTTAACTGCGCAGTTATCTTCAACTAATGAATGTCTTTCCAATTGAAGTTTTAACTAAAATTTGGTATGAGTAAACTAGACTTAATGAATGAGATGCTCAAAAAATTTCTTCAAAACATTCCACTGGGAACCCCCAAATGGCGACGACCAGACAAAACCTCCTATATAAGAACTTATTTGACCCCTTTTATGCAACTTTGAGGACCAATCTGACCTTTTCTCATAGTTTGACTATTTTACATAGGAAAAATAATGGGTTTAATGCACCATACCCCTCGTGATATAGAAAGTCAGCGCATTAGCTCATGTGATTTGAAAAATGTGTCAAATCCCCTTGTGTTTTAATTAATCATGCACAGAAGCCCTTTTATGAACAAATTTAAAGATTTGAAAATAATTTTTTCTAATATTTCGATTGAATATGCAACTAAATATGTCAAAATCTCTGTAGCACACAAAAATGTTAATCATTTTTCTTTTATTTGGCAATAAATTTGTTCACAGAAGGAATTTGGCGCATAATCAATTAAAATACAAGGGGATTTGATGCGTTTTTTAAATCACAAGGGGCTAATGCGACGAATTTCCATATCACATGAGAGCTTGGTGCATTAAACCCGGGAAATAATTTTTTTTTGCCCCACAAAAACAGGATGAACAACACCCCACCCGATTTAATTGGCTGCCTTAGTAAGCATGTTTTTACTTGGCCTGCTTTCGGTTTCATATCAGACTTAAAAAGATCAAACTAGATCAAATCAAACTTATACAGATCAGACCAAATCAAATTAGACCAAACTTAAATAGTTATAAAATACATAGAGACCAAACATTTACCAGACCAGTTCAGATCAGACCAAACTAGATTTAAACAGATCCGACCAGACCAACAAATTTCAGTCCAAGTAAAAACATCATAATTCATTTTAATTTTACAATGATTTTAATTTCATAAGCAATATTGATACAATTGGAAAGATCATCGGAACAAGTTGTTAAATTTGATATATTTGTTTTTTGAAAATTAGAGTAAATATAAAAAAGTTAGGAAAATTTAACACTAATAATCCAACCTTTACTCAGTCTTCCCAAAACGGTCCCATTTATTAATAATTCAAGAAAAAACCAACCTTTCTATTCTCCCTTCCGTAAACGGTCCCAACGTATTATTTACCGGTTGTTAAAGGGTTTATTAAAAAGTAATACCGGTTAAGGTTTTAATAATACCCTTCACGCTTAACTTCTCCTTCCTTCGCACTTCATCACACCTGGCACCTGCGACTACCTTGTCTAACACCTTCTTCCTCATTTCAAATTCTGGTTCACGCAATCCGCTACTTACGTCGGTGTTTACGACGGCCACGGTGGCCCTGAAGCCTCCAGATTCGTCAATCGCCATCTCTTTACTTATATGCAACGTGAGTGAATTACTTTGATTTGTCTTTTCTCCCCAATATATATCTGTGTGTAATTACATGTGCATCGGTAAGCTAGTAGTTCGCTAGCACTTGGATATGATGGTGCTTCAAGCTTTTGATACCGTGTTTTCTCCCTTTTGTTAGTTTAAGCTCAATGTTTCAACTTCATCCAGGGCTCTGAAAATTCGAGTATTAAGATGGGAGGATTTGATTTTTCTCAACTTATAAGTCTTGAATGATATCTAGCCACTTTTATATCTTATTTGTGTATTCTGTTTTGCTCAGAATTTTCCAGAGAGCAAGGGGGATTGTCAACGGATGTCATTAGAAAGGCTTTTCATGCGACAGAAGAGGATTTCATAGAATTAGTTAAGACATCTTTGCCAGTAATGCCACAGATTGCTTCAGTTGGATCTTGCTGCCTTATGGGTGCGATTTCTGATGGTCAATTGTATGTGGCTAATTTAGGGGACTCAAGAGCAGTTCTGGGAGAAAAGTTGAAGAAGTTGCAAGTGAAAAATAAAAAATTGAAAGAAGAAGTGAATTGAAACAGATGAAAATTGAAGCTGAAGAAATGTTGATTGAATACTTCAAGTGTTTAGGCAACGAGAAGAATATCGCATTGGGCTAATGTTGTCATGGCTTTTTTTTTCTGTTGTATATTTGTTCTTCAAATGATGTTGTAGTTGGTGTTGGTTTAGTATCCACTAGTATGTATAATATATTGATGTTGTAGTTGGTGTTGGTTTAGAATTTTGTCCCCAAAATGCATGTGGTATGTATTACCAGATCGTCAGAATGGTGCAAAATATTACAAACCCATGAAGCACAAAATCATCTACCTAAACATCATATAACAAACTGCAATGGTGCCCAAATCCTAAGTACTGATATCACAAACTGAAATTGCTGTCTAAACCGGAAGTTTGACTTAGTTGACATATGTTGGACCCTGAAGTTGATACTTCTGCCAAATTTATTGGTCCTCCTGACCGGCCTGGAACCTGAAAAAGACAATGACAACATATAAGAAACACAAATTACATACACAACCAAACTGGAGTATAATTATACATTACATGTGTATATGTGGACCCATCATTAGCAACAAATACCCCAAATCCCTCTGGCACCTGCAAAAAGAACTCATGAGTGTTAAATTAAAATACCCCAAACAACCCCAAAACCCCATAAAAAAATAGAATACCTTATTTTTATCCCCCCCTCTGCCTATTCCTCCTCGGGATCCCCTTCCTCCTCTAGATCCTCTTCCTCCTCTAATGACTCTCCCTCCTCTTCCCAGTCTACTTGGTTCGGCTGTGGCTGAATTGTGGCTAAGGGGTTCAATTGTAGGTGTATAAGCTTGAGGAGCTTTTACATCATTTCTTGGTCGACCCCTGGGTCTCTTCGGTTGAGGCTCTTTGACAATAGCCTTGTCTCTATTTGGACATCTTCTCTTATTGTGCCCTTTAATTTGACAAACACTACAGGTCATCTCCATACCATGTCTAGTAAGCTTACCACTTTTTTTAGGGTCTTCAAATGGATCTTTTTTTCTGTTCCGTCTCGGTCTGCCAGGACCAATTTTTATTGGAGGGGGATACAATGGACAGTCTATCCGTGGCCAATGCCTCTCACCTTCACAAGGGGGAATAGATCCAGAATATGCCCTTAAATAATTCTCCCTCTTATAACAGCTTTCAACAAAATCCTCTGCCTCTTGATGTAGGAAAAAAATGCACGCTATAGCATGACAACATGGTATACCCATACCAAATTACATGCAATGGAGGGAGGGAGGGGCGGGGGTGATGTTCACCGTTCTTATGAAATGGGTGAACCCTTTAGAGAGGGTGAACAAATCGACTCCTACATAAACGTATAACAAATACTATCATAACTCCTTTTTAATTAGTCATATTTGATTTTTTCTAATCAAATAAAAAAAATTGATTCATTATTTTAAGTAATAGAGAGTAGTGTAACAAAGCATTTCAGTCCAGCTGGTTGTGAAGTTACCGTGCCTAGTGGGAGGTCTCGAGTTCGAAAACCGCTAGACACATAAGGGTTTGAAACTCAATGGTGTGAGTTTCAGCCCTGATTACTCCAGGCCCCCCCAGCTCCCCTCCCCCAGACCCCTCTGGAGTAAAAAAAATCACCTAACTAGGAGTAAAAGGTAGTAAAAAATCACAAACATAATTACATTGTTTTAAATTCCCTAGTACGACTATTTATTTGTGTTTGGACATATTTACCCATGTAACTTTTTGGAGTAAAATAAATATTTAATAAAATTAATAAAAAAAATACAAAAATAATAATTACGTAGTGTAAATTAAAAATAAAAAATAGAAAAATAATGAAAATTAAAAAAATTAAATCAAGAACTTAAAAAAATACAACTCCCATTTTCCACCCCCAGCACCACCAACTAGGGGTGGGCACGGTTCAAGTCGGTCCGGGTAATTGATAAATTTTTAATTTTTAATAACCGCCGGTTCCATTTAACGGTAGGTTCGGTTGGGGTCTACCAAGTCTCAAAATAGGAATCCGACCTTACCCACCCCGTTTGAAACGGGACGGATTGGTTTGAATCCCCGGTTCTTTTTTCTTGTAAAAAAATACGAATACGCTAGCAAAGTTTCTAATTAGATATAAAAATTCTCAAATTAATTAAGTTTTAATGTAACCATAACATAGTAAAACTTTAAAATAAAAATATAAAAAACGATAGGGATCTCTTTACTTTGACTTTCCAAAGTGGTTTTGTCCAAGGAGCGGCGATGTTTTCACCCTCCACATAGCCGACGGTGAAGGAGCTTGGGCGAGCGCCCACGCTTATGTAGAGAGTGGTGCACGGATTTCTTCAGATTTCGGCAATTGAGGGTCTGAGGTCTGATGTTCTAGACAAAGAAATCCGACATCTACGCATTCGGAGTTGTGCTTATGTTAAATAATAAATTATTTAACCATAAATCTATAAATTAAATAGGACAAAACCACCTAAATTAAAATATGTTAATCATCATTCATAAACTTAAAAAATAGCACTATAAAATGATAAGAAATTAAACTACTTACTCTACGTATTTGTCTATGAAAACTATGTAAAGCTTATTAAATTTCAAAGTATAAGAAAAATTAAGATTATTAAATGAATAATATGCACACTTCATTGAGTAACATGCTTTATTTACAAAAAACAAAATGAAGAAAGAAAACTTGATGCATTTGGAATAAAGAATTGAGGAAAATATTTAGGAGTTTATATGAACTTGGAAACTCTTTTAAATTGATTGACAAGTTTCTTTAATTGAGTGTCTAAGAACATGAAGAGCTATCGCGTGTCATTAGTATATTATACTCCGTATTAAATATAATAGAGTATTAAAATAATATTTTAAAACGGTTCTGTTCGGGTACCCGTTTTTTCAAATTTTTAGACCCGTTCAGTTTCTACAATTAAGACCCGGTCCTAACCCGTCACGAACTTGTATTACCCGGCCCTACCCGTGGTTCCTGTACCTGTTTGCCCACCCCTACCACCAACTCTAATCTCGAGAAAAAATTGTCAACATGCATTAGTAATTTCATATTGATGGCAGTTCCAATTAAAATTTTGACAATACCAAAGAGTAATAATGTCGTTTTTTGGCATTTTTAGAAAAAATGACATTTGTTTTATAAAAATACTCCTTCTATCCCTTATAACTTTCCTTTTTTGGATGTCCCATTACTTTGCCACTTTCCCTTTTCAGTAAAAAAATTGTGATTCCAGTTAATTCTCTCTCCTCTGCACAAACCTCAACTACACAGTTTTTACTTTATTAATTCTCTTGCCGGTCAAACTTGGCAAAGTTATTAGGGATGGAGGGAGTAACATTCTTTTCACCGATCGGAGGCGGTGGTGCTGGGAGGCGGTAGAGGCAGTGGGTAAGGGATTCATGTTTTTTTCCAATCTTTTTAATTTTTATTTTAAAAATATTTTATTAGTTTGTTATTTTTTTATGATGTTTTTTTTTTTGCAATTTTATTATAAATTGAAACTTTTCATTATTAATTTTTTTTTTGCAAAATTTTCATTATTAATTAATACCCTTAGAGCATATAGAGTAGAAAATTAATGTATAATCCAATGATTTAGAGTTTAAGTCTCATTTGACTTAAGAACGTGCAGTGGACTACAAATACAGAGTAGTAAATAAAAATGGGCTAAAGGGTCAAATAGGTACATGAACTAACTTAAAGTGTTCAATTAGCCCCTTAGAGCATCTTTAGTGGGAGTATCAATTGTTTAAAAGTGCACTGCCACATCACATAAATAGACATTGAGGTTAAATAACATTCTCCAATGCAAATGTGAATACACAATCTCCCGCTGAGTTGGAGCGGAACGTGTCACACGATGTCCGCTGCTCTTGCTACTTTCAGAAGGCCTTTCTCACGGCCAAGTCATCAAAAATCCTATTCACGCCGGATGCTTTGCTTATATTACTCATTATATTAATAATAATAATAATAATAATAAATCATCTTACATAGTTATCACGCACTCCCACTTTCATATAAAACCAAGATAAAATCCAATTACATAATCCACTACTCTTTCATTCCAATTCAACATTAGCAAATAATAACCTACGAGTTTTTTATTTGGCTAGAGTACGTATTTCAATAAGAGTTATATACCAAATAAAGAGTAATAGCATACTGCAATTTTTTAGTTCAGCAATATATGGCGTATTGGCGTATGAACAATTAAATTCATGACACCATTGGAGCTTAAATATTATTTTAAATGTGTGTCTATCCACATCAGCTTCATGGACCGTCCACATTAATGATATGTCCATTTTTTATGGGATGCAATCCACGTTACCATTAAAGATGCTCTTATATAGGAGGTTCTGCCCGGCCGTCGCCAATTGGGGTGGTTCCCGGTGGAATTATTTGATGAAATTTTTTGAGCATCTTCTTCATTAAGTCTAGTTTACTCATACCAAATTTCAGCTAAAAATTCTACCCGGAAGGCAGTCAATTGATTTTTTGAAGATAACTGCGCAGTTAAACAGCACAGTACATTTCGGAAAATCATTTGACTGCCTTCCCGATTGAATTTTTAGCTGCAATTTGGTATGGATAAAGACTTAATGAAGAAGATGCTCAAAAAATTTCATCAAAAAATTCCACCGGGAACCGCCCCAATTGGCGACGGCCAGGCAGAACCTCCTATATAAGGGGCTAATTGAACATTTTAAGTTAGTTCATGTACCTATTTTAAGTTAGTTCATGTACCTATTAGGCCAATAAAAATGGTCTTACACGCATACACTACGTCACTACGTATGATATATCTTGACTTATATGCGTAATTGCGTAAAAACTGGATCGAGAATGGAGAATTTAGTCTCAAGTAGATCTTACCAAAGTGAGGTCTGTGACAAAAAAGATACAAAAGAAGAAAAAAAAAAGAGGACAGAGAGGGTGGAACGGATCGTCGCCAGAGGAAGAAGGACCACGTCCCTGTATTTTCCGGGAGAAGAAGGTCGCCGAACCACCATCTAACAGGCCATTCCCACCGCTCTCCGTCGTCTCCTGCAGTCGGAAGAGGAAGTCGCCGCTCCAACGACGAAGACGATACGTATGTGTTCTTCGCCCGGTTAGTTTTACGCCTGTGACTAATTTCTTTTGAGCTGCTTCTTGTATTGGGTGGGCCGAGTTTTTAAAAAATTGAAAGGAAATGTTGGGCTGCCTGGTTTACTAATGAATAAAGGGTAGCCCCAAATTACTTAAATAAATATTAATTAAATTAACTCAAATAATCTTCCAAAAAAAAACTCAAATAACAATATACCACTCAATTGTATACTAAGGGTCTGTTTGCAACAGCTTCTGCTTTCAAAAAAGTGCTTTTTTTAATGAAATGAGGAGAAGTGATTAAATAAAAGTTGATAGTGTTTGAGAAAAAAGTGATTTTGAAAAGTAAAAGTTGAAAGTGTTTGGTAAAATAAGTACTTTTTGTGTAATAGAAAAAGTAAAAGCACTTTTGACACGAAAGCCGAGAAAAATAAAAGTTGCAGTGTTTGGTAAAAGAAGTGCTTTTTTAAAGCCAAAAGGTGAGAAATGTTTTTTCAAAAGTGGTTGCAAACCAACTCTAAATAGCAGGTACACACATAGCTTAGTTGTAATGGAATCCTTCTTGTCTTTGACTTCAAGCATACGTTAGTTTTGGCAGCTATTTCAACTCAAGGGCAATTGTGATGGGCAGCTAGTCCTATTGTATCATCTATCGTCTAGCCACTGCAATACCCAAAACATTACCCATGCTTTCCTGCCGCCTAATTAAAGCACTCAAACCTTCTGCTATTACAATGAATAGGTACGGCGATAAAGGATCCCCTTGTCGAAGTCCTCTTGTCGGCGTAATTGGCCCAATCATATCTCCTTCAAAGGGGATATAGTACTCCACCGAGGAACAACATGCCAAAATCAAATTAATCCATTTGGGATCGAAGTTCATGCTTTGCATAATTCTTCTTAAATATCCCCATTCAACTCGGTCATATGCTTTACTCATGTCAAGTTTAAGAGCTACAAAACCATCCCTGCCTTGCCTTTTTGTTTCAAAAAATGAAGAGTTTCAAAGGCTACCATAATATTATCTACTATTGAACGACCCGGAATAAAAGCACTTTGATTAGCAGACACAAGATGGTTCAACACTCTCTTTAGTCTATTGGCTAAGACTTTTGTAAAGATTTTAATAAGCACATTACACAGCGCGATTGGTCGCCAATCACCTAACGTCTCAGGCCTTTCTTTTTTAGGGATCAAAACAATATGAGTGCTAATTAACTTCCTTCGGTATTATCCCACTAGAAAAAAGATCTTGACAATACCTGATGATGTCCTCGCCTAGAATATCCCAATAGTGCTGAAAAAAGCCCGGATTTAATCCGTCCGGTCCCGGTGCTTTGTCTGGATGCATGGAAAAGACTGCTTTCTTCACCTCAAGGGCTCTGATAGGACAAACTAACTCCCTATTCTGAGCTGCATCTATCCGTGCTAAACCTGCCAGATCGGTTTCCTCCACCTCCATATGACTGGAGCGGAATAAATCAGCATAGAAGTCATGTATCATTGACTCTAAAATACTTTTATTTCTCTCCCATTCCCCTGTTGGAAGCAATAGACCCTTCATTTTGTTCCGTCTTCTACGTTGCTTCACCGAGTTATGAAAGAATCTTGTATTTTTGTCTCCGTCTTGAAGCCAAAAGATTTTAGCCCGTTGCTTCCAAAAGATATTCTGACGTTGAAGAAGATCGACTAGAATTGTTTTTACTCTATGGAATTATGCTGCATTCCAACGTCTACTTTCCTCCCGTAGGGTAGCTAATCTTCTTTTACAAACTTCAATCCTCATTTGGAAGCCCACCCGGTGGTGTTTGCTCCATAATTCTAGCTCCACTCCACACCCAAGAATCCGCTGCCAGACCACCAAATTCCTGGAATTTGCCCAGGCCCTCTGGATAACGTCCCGACATCCCTCATCCCTTAACCAAATATTTTCAAACTTGAATGCCCTTTTCCTTCTGCGGTCACTTGTTTTGTACAACCGGATATGTAGCATTAGGTGGTTGCTAGAAGGGCCTTCCAGAGAGGCTGCCTCATATCCACCAAACAGATTTATTCAATCCTCGTTTGTTAATATTCGGTCCAATTTTTCCTCGATCCAGTTCGGAGTTCCTCGACCCCTCTCCCATGTCCATTGATACCCTTCGAAGGGTACATCCAGCAAACCGCTACTATTAACCACATCCCTAAAGCCTCGTAGTAGCCAAGGAGGCTGTGGTAATCTGCCGCGTCTCTCAGTTTCAGAGAGGATGTCATAGAAATCCCCCATAATAATCCATGGTTTGTCCGCTGCCTGGGAAAGTCGCTTGAGTAGCTCCCATGAGTCCCGGTAAGGATGGTTTGAACGGGGAAGTTAGTGGGTGGTTAGATATGAGGGTAAAAGGTTTAGATTGTGTTTACTTGATCCACCAAAAAACTGAATGTCATGTCCGAACTTCTTAGTGTCACTTTTGGCCCTTCTCCCTTGTAAAATAAATTGAAGATTTAGAACTTATCATCTTTTTAGTTAATAATGAAACGCGACTAAAATTTGCAACAAAAAATCACTTAATTATTTAACATATTGCAATATAATATTTCAAATTTGCAATATATCAAGAAAGACAATATTACTTACAACCTTTTAAGAGATGAAAGGAATAAAAGATTATAGATGGAATTGAATATCACTTAATTTTTTTTTCCTTCAATTCTCGTCAATGGTCATTCAATGCATCCGTCGACGAATCCTACTTTCCGCGTTACACAGAAAGCATTCTTCGTACGTAGTTGTGACCCATTCTCGATAACTCCCTCCACCTTTGAGGACTACACCACAAATGTTTAGTCCCAGAAAATCATTATATGGGAGAAAGTATGATGAGGATTAATCATTCACTTTCCCTCTTTCGTAATGGCCATTTGTTCAATTTCTGTCGCATTTCATTCCTCTCACAGCGTTGGCCATGTTGTGTTCATTTGAGAGTGGACTTCGTAGTAGGGTACGTTGGACATTGGGAGGGTTGGGACTTGGGTCGGGTTCGCTATGTTTTTTTAGGCCTACTCAATTTATTCATGTTGACTATTAAACAACCCGTGGTATACAATATAAGTTGGTAAATCATACATGAATGGATCGAGTAGGGTCGGTTACTGCAAAAAATCACTTCAGGTTGGATCTTTCATGTGGAAAAAATGCAGCCAATTTTAAACTCAATTAACTTGTTTCTAAAATACACAAAAGTTAAAAATTATCTTTTATGTATAAACCTTGGGTAATAGTATCGATACATCCTTGAGTAAAGGAAGTTATGCATTTAGAATCAAACATAAATATATTTATAATTCCATGTCAATATCTTAAAGTATTTTTTTACAAAAATATCATAAAGTCTTAGATAGAGCACATCGATCTTAAATAGAAATTGTCCAATAAAATATTGTAGCATAATAATTGCAAAATGAACGATCGGCCACGTCAGCTACTATCGGAATTGAGGTTTTTATTCCGCAATCCTACCCATTAGGTGTGGGTCCATACATATTTAACCCATGAATATTTTTTTGATCAAACACCCAATTAAAAATGGTCGGGTAGGGTTGGGACGAGCGGGTTATGCGGGTTTGGGTTATTCTTGTGCTACTGCTCTTAAACCATATAAATAAATGATTAAAAGTAGAAAGAAGGAAGCATACGTGTATTCATCATTTTATATATGTACAACCGACCTTGCTATATATCGACAATTATGTAATAGATCTACCGCTGACTAAGCTAAAAACTAGAAAGCTATAATGAATGATTCCTCTATTCACAATTTTGACCATTAGTATATTTAATTCTCTATTGGTAAAAATTAAAAAATATTCAGATTTTGAAAATTTACGATGAGACAAATTTAACAATAATTTTTTAAAAATAGTTTATTAATAAATTAATAAATAAAATAGGGTAAAATATAATTTATTGCACTTATTTAAGAACGGGTGTAGTATTAATTAAACATGGTCTGGAAGGTTAGATGCCTAGGTCAAAAACTGTATTATCTAATGCTCTTTAACTAGAAATGAGGTCAAATAAAAACACACCTAAAGCAGTAAAAATAGGGCAATTAACATAGAAAATTAGTTGATAGAATAAGTAAACCCTGCAAAAAAAAAAAGTAAAATACCAGTCAAAAAGGAGAAACAAATACTAGTGAAAAACAATGACAAATTAAATTAAAACATGAGCGTTATGAGTTAAACGTCCACAAAGAAAAAAGTAATAAGAAAAGTACTTCGTAATAAACTAATACAGGATCAACAATAGTTAATTAGTCAAAGAACAATAAAAATTAATAAAAAACGACATAATTAGAAACGTCTAAGACCCAAATGAAAACAAAAAATCATTGATTGCCTATCATGACACCACTAGTTAGGAGAAAATGATGTAATTGATTAAGTAGTTTGTTTTTATTGAATTGATGCAGTTGTTTATTTGTTTACACATTTTCCCTCCATATGTCATAGACAGGCAGCTATGGATCATCAGCTTGGAACGTCACATGCGTACTACTCTTTGAAGAGGCTCGGGTTGCAGATTGAGAGCGAGGATGCCCTTTCACCCATGACACAATTACATCCTAACAACGGTCTTTTGACAGACTCTGATTGCAAGATCAATTACATTAACAAGATACTACTCGAGGACATTGATGAGAATACTGATGACTTGTTAATATGTGATCCTATTGCACTAAGAGCTACTGAGAATTACTTCTATGAAGCCTTAGGTGAGAACCCCTCCTTTGATAACAAAGTCAAAGGCCGAGAAGACACCTTAGTTGGGAGCTCCACTTGTGATGCTGATCCAGGAGAGTCTATGTCATGTGGCACAAGTGATCCTCCTCATCTCTCCATGCACTCTTCTTCACCACCACAAGCTAACTTAGATGGGTTAAATAGTTCTTTACATAGATTTGGCGGTAGAGCTAATGTGGTTCCAAATTTATTTTTTGATGATCAGATTATGGCCATTTCGCAATTCGAAAGAGGCGTGGAGGAATCTAGAAGATTCTTTCATGCCATTAACCCGATGGTTATCCATCTTGATGATAAATACATAGTGCATCCAAATATGACTGATGAATTGATCAGTGGTAGTACTGTGAGTATAGAGAAGGGGGGTCATTTAGTTGGTTCTTGTAAGGGAAGGAAGCACGACCGTCCAGGTGAGGGGGAGGAGGAAAGGAGCTGGAAGCAAAGTGCAGCTTATGGGGAGGAAGTCGAGTTATCAGAGGTGTTTGATAAGGTTTTGTTGTGTGCTGATGATAATGATGATTGCCCCCCATCTCGAGCCCGCAAACGAAAACCGAAAGGAAAAAATGGTCAATATAGATGTTCGAAAAAGGATGGAGATGTTTCTAAAAAAGTGAATGTGGTGTCTCTTTTGCTCACTTGCGCAAATAATGTTGGTGATGCTGATTACAACACTGCTGTAAAACAACTAAAGGAGATCAGGCAGTACTCTTCGCCTGATGGGGATGCAAACCAAAGGTTAGCACATGCATTTGCTGACGGTCTTGAGGCACGGATGGCTGGAACTTGGACTCAAATTTATCCTTTATCATCATTTCGCAATGAATTCATAGTTTCTGAATTGCAAAAATCCCACATGTCATCCTCTTTGCCATTTATGAGGATAATTATCTTCTTTGCGAACAAAATGATTTACGAAGTGGCATCAAGAGGAAAATCATTGCACGTTATAGATCTTGGCATTCTTTATGGTATCCAATGGCCCACTCTTATTCGGGATCTTTCGCAAAGACCCGGTGGCCCTCCAAAACTTCGCATAACAGGGATTGAACATCCCCAATCTGGTTTTCACTCCTCGCAAATGGTAGTAGAGACTGGTTGTCGCTTGGCTAAATATTGTGAGAGTTTTGGTGTACCATTTGAATACAATGCCATAACAGCGACGAATTGGGAGACAATTAAGATTGGTGACTTGAAGCTCGAGAGGGGTGAGGTTGTTGTTGTTAATTGTATTGATCGATTCAAACTTTTATTAGATGAGACAGTATGTGGTGAGGACAATCCCAGAGATGATGTTTTAAAGTTAATCCGGGACGTAAACCCTCAAATTTTTGTACATTCTGTGATGAGTTCATCTCACACCTCTCCTTTCTTTATCAATCGATTTCGAGAGGCCCTCCATTTTGGCTCTGCTATCTTTGATATGTTTGCAACTATTTTCCCACACCATGACAGTCATAGGTTGAATTTTGAACAAACATTGATGAGGCCTACAATAGCAAATGTTATAGCATGTGAGGGAAGGGAAAGGTTCGACAGGCCTGAAACATACAAGTTATGGCAACTTCGCACTATGAGGGCTGGATTCAAGCCCCTACCTCTCAACTCTCAACTTGTGAAGAAGTTAAGAGCCCAGGCTAGGGAAACATGTCACAAAGATATTTTGTTTGATGAAGATGGCCCTTGGTTGCTGCAGGGGTGGAAAGGTCGGATTATATTAGCCACGTCTGCGTGGATACCAAAGCAATGAACTTTGCACCCCAAGAAGCCTGAAAAACACCCACATCTCATCCTATCATTTTCAGAAATTGAGGAACTATATATCACGTCTTCCTATTTCTTGATTGTTCCCTTATTAATTAGCACTTTTAATTTTCTTTTTTCTTTGGTGAGATTTCTTGATAGAAATTGGGATCTTATAGCTTTTTTATAAAGTAGTCTTTGTGGTACCTCATAACTATATATCATTTCATAACTATATGACTTCTTTCTACATGTGTGTTGCACGGTTAGATAAATGCCCATTGTACTTTCTTATGCGAAATATTTATACCAATTATATATTTCTTATGTACATACATGAGTTATCAATATAGTTTGCTCAAAAAAAAAGAAAAGGGGAAAATAAAGAAATGATTGTTATAGAGCATACATGTGTAGCAATAACATATTTCAATCAATTTCTTTTTGTAAATGCAACATTAAAGGAACCAAATTATTTGACATGTGAAGAGAGTCTTTGGGGTTGTTTGGATATGGTGGGTGGAGCAAAACACCATTTTTTTACAAAGGAAAATGCTGCTATTAGCAGCGGATTGGGCACAAACCGCTGGAATTCAAACAACCCCTTTATTAAATCATATCTAAGTGTATGTCAAAGCTCAATTTAATTAGTGGAATACACAAATATTACCTTTATCCGAATTTGCTTCACCGCAAAAATGTACACATTTCTAGCCTTTTACATTTTATTAGAATTATCAACATTGTAGACAAAAAACTAACTTTATATACTCGTGTGCTCTCAACTTTGTTCTGAATGTGACACTTATGCTTAATTATTGACTATTTTCACACTAAAGTTTAACATGTTTACGAATTATAATTGAAATAAGAATCAAATTGGACACTATGATTATATATATTAATATTTATTTGACATTAAGGTTTCAATGGATCAAATTAGACATTAAGGTTATATATGTATCTTATATTGGACACCGATGTTTTAAATGGATCAAATAAACATTGATTCAACGTTCATTACGAAGTATCATTTTGGACACCAACTAAAGGTTTTTCATATTCCGTCAATGAAAGCTATTAATATTCTTTTTCCTTTGCTTTTTGTACTTAAGAATAAAAATAACCAAATTGTTGTATTTAGAATATATAATTAGATGTTCCAATTAAAAATATATATTATAATGTAACTGAATCGTTTAATTTTGTTAAATCAAATTAACAAATTGATATTTCCCAAAGTTCCATAAAATTTAATGAATGAAAAGTCCTGAATATATTTTTAACTTTTTAAGTTCTTAATTAAAATCAAATTACATATTCTAAAACCTCAAATTAAATATTCTAAGGCTATATACATCAATTATGCTAGTTACGTTAATTAACACCAAAAAATGAAAGCAAAAATAAGATTAACAATTTTTACTAATGATAGAAGAGAACTGTAAGTGAAGGCCCAAAAATGACGCATTATGAAACCTTAGTGGTCAGTATGAGATTCACATGTAAACATATGTCTGATTGTCTATGTGAGATCTTAGTGGTCAATATGAGATTCACATATAACCAACTAATCGAAATGAAACTCCATTTCCCATCTTCAGGTCTGATCGAGGATAACCATGGTGGAATTTCATACCGAGATGAAAACTCTCTTTCCCATATCCTCGATCTAGATATGGGAAAGAGAGTTTTCATCTCGATCAGAGGATTCGGGGGGTAATGGATAGATGGTCACGATCGGGCTCGCCCCTTCCCTTCCAAGGTGGCGTCGGCCGCTTTATGCAGCATGGCCGGCCTCTCAGCATCGTCGGGTCCAATTCATACAGCACAAACAGCCCCTCAGAGTCGTATCTAGTTCATGATCGGGTTTGCATATTTTCTTTTGGGATGGCAACCGCCGCTTTATGCAGCACCATTAGCCTCTCAGCGTCAGTGTGTCCAGATCATGCAGCACGAACGCCCCCTCAACGCTGTCGTGTCTAGTTCACGGCCAAACTTGCGTATTCCTTTCTAGGATGTATGGCAACCACCATATTATGCAGCATGATTGACCCCTCAGTGCCATCGTGTCTAGTTAATGATTGGGCTTGTCCATTCTCTTGTAGGATGGTCACTGCCGCTTTATGCAACATGATTGGTCCCTCAACACCGTCATGTCCAGTTCATGCAGCATGAACAGCCCCTCAGCACCGTCGTGTCTAGTTCACGACCGGGCTTGCCTTTTCTTTTCCATGACGGCAACCGTCGTATCATGTAGCATGATCAGCCCCTCAGTGCCATTGTGTCCAGTTAACGGTTGGGATCGGACATTCTCTTCCAGGATGGAAACGGACACATTTTGCAGCACAATCGGCCTTTTAACGTTGTCGTGTCTAATTCACGGTCGGGCTCACCCATTCCCTTCCGAGATGGTGACCGTTGTACTATGCAACATGATCAGCCCCTTAATGATGTCATGTCCAGTTCACGGTCGGGCTCACCCATTCTTTTCCAGGCCGTATTATGCAACACGATCAGCCCCTACGCGTCGTCATGTCTAGTTCACGGTCAGGCTCGCCTATCATTTTCCAGGACGGCGACCGCCGTATTGTGTAGCATGATCGGCCCCTCAGCGCCGTCGTGTTTAGTTCAAAACCAGACTCGCATATTCCTTTCCAGGACGCCAACCGTCGTATTATGAAGCATGATCTCCCCCTTAGCGCCGTCGTTTCTGGTTCATGGTCGGGATCGCCTATTCCTTTCCAAGACAACGACTTCCATATTATGCAGCACAACTGGTCCCTCAACATTGTCGTGTTTGATGCAAAGGGTATATATCATTTCTCATACATTGCACTCATACATCCATTCATACACACATACATTTTGTTCATCTTTTTTTATGTCATACAACATATCAGTACATGTCAATAAAGGGGTCTATTGCAAGCCGAGTCGGAGTCCTTTTCCCTCATCTGATACAGTGAGGTGGGGAACGCCCAGGGGAGAGCATCCTTCGCTCGATCCCATCGGGAGGGAGAGTGTGTTACTGGCATATTATATTCAGAGGGGGAAAGACCCACTCATTTAGCAGGACCACTCGAAGAAGGAAGACAAAGGAAGAACATGAGCAATAGTATAATTTCCCGAGCAAAGGAAGCACATTTCCATGCTCACTACTCAAGAAACTGGGGGACTTGTGTTGGGATATATTATCTCGCCTACTACTGTTTAGGTGCTCAATGCATCATCCCCAGGCGTAGGCCGATCAGTGAGTCCCATTTTGGCCCATCCAACCCAGTTCGGCCCATTTACCCTGTTTCTGCCCATTTGGGTAGCCTTGTGCCCATTTTTCCTTTTATACAAATAGGAGGCTTTGCCTCCTTAGTTAAGAGGCTTCTGATTCTCCATTGCCCTTCTTCTCTCTAGGAACTCATGAACCTCATTAATGGCTACAAGCCTTACTCTTGTACAATGTAAATGGTGAGGAGAGACTAATAAAATGAAAGTGGCTTGGACATTAGCCCGAAACGTCCCGTGGTTTTCTACCTTTCGGTTTTCCACGTTAAAATCGAGTGCTCATACAGATTTTATACATTTATTTACTATTGCGTGTTGTGTTAGCTTCAACAATCTTCATATCTATGTGGTACAATCTACATTAATTGGCTTATATTATTTAATTATGTACCTGAAATGGGATTATGTAGATTCTCAGGGCATAACGTATGGATGCAAAATGATATTGAATAAGTTAACATACAGAAAATTCAATGAAAATGCATAGAGGGACAATAAGAGAATGATGAAACACTATATTAGCAATGTATCCCTCTCGTATAGTTCTCTGATGCGGCTAGTCTATTCAGAATAAATGAAAAGCTTTTTGCACACATACCCTAGTAGGTAATGTGTGTGTGTGTGTGTGTGTGTGTGTGTGTGTGTCTGTGTGTGTGTGTGTGTACCTATGGCAGTGTGGACATATGGAAAGGCTAATCTATTGGGCCCTATTATTTAGGTGGCCCATCTACTCGTTAGCTTGTCTAATAATTACATTCATTGATCAAATAAAAGCTAAGCTATTAAATACAATACATAGATAATTAATATGAATTGATCACAATAAAATACTTTAACAATCTCCCTATTTGTATCAATTATCATTGAAGCTCGATTATCTCGGTGTTGCAAAGAAAGATCTTCTGTGAGTGCTCGAACTACCGGATGAGCTTTCTTTCAGAAGCTCATCAGTTGGGGATAGTCGATCAATCTTGTATTGATGCTCTTAAACATTTTTCTGATTATCTTCAGCGCCCCATCACAGACTTGGTGGATTTCCTTGGACAGAAGAATCATTTTCTCTTTGTCGTGCTTCAAATAGACAACCTCAAAGTCTGGCTCATCATAAATAAATTTGATTGGACAATCTTCGATCTCGGGAGTGTAGTTCTCATGACGTGTAAGATTAACCTTGGGCAAGTTGTTCTCTATGACAATTTGAAGTTCCTGGGAAGCATGAAATCTGACTTCTCTCAGCATGTATTGCTTAATGGTGTCAAGTCCAAGTTTGTATCTCTTTTTGTTGACAATGAATCTCTAATACTAGCACCTCATTTGATGTACATTATGCGGCCTGAGAGTTGGCATGTTTTCTTCAAAGATTGGTATTTTGTCGCCATTTCGAAGAAGCAGATTATACTTGGGAAAGTCAACATGGCCGAAGTTGTGATGTTCGATCAACTTCTTTGTTGTCGACCATCTCAAGATTTGGATCCTTTACCATTTGAACTAGCTTCTCTTTCACTTGACCAATGAACTTGTTTGCCAGCATATACATGTGACTGGAAGCTTGAACTCCTTTCAGATGTCCCGGGTCTCTCAGCTTCAACTCATCCAACCTCTTTATTCTTCTTTTTTGTATCCATATTTTAGTTCTGACTTCTTTTTGGAATGGGGCATTGTTTTAGCAAAATTTTGACAAGTTAAAACTAATTAAAATGGAAATTGTATATTGATTGGGTCTCGTACAAGAACGGTAAAGAAGATGACAAGAACAACAAGAAAGATGCTAAGGAGCAAAATAGAGTGTGATTTTATGTGTAATTCGAATGAGATCCCTCCTCTTACAGCTGAGCTCGATACAACTTATAGGAGGGGCAATCAATTCTTTTTTGTCCGTTGTTGACGGTTTTGACCGTTATGACGACATTCAAAGTCGTCGTCATGTCGTCATTAATGCTGGTCAGCCCCTCTAAGTAATTGCTACTTTAATTACATTAATAGCTATAATAATACACATAAAACCGTTATAATAATTGTATTGTTGTGGTTAAGCTTCTTGGATGCTGTCAAATTCATGCACCAACAATAGCCCCATTTCGAGAAGTTGAGGCGTATCATGCATATGTCGACCTATTAAGCATCAACTTGTCGAAAATTTGAAAGTACACTTCGCATCTTGGTTCATTGCACCTATCGGCTCTTTGGCGACTTGTATTGGTCATCTTATCTGATGAAATGATTTCTTCCTTCTTTTGGATGACTTTCGTTCAAATCCGTCTCCTTGACTAAAACAATGAAGACTGAAAGCTGGCATTTTATCTTCTTTTCTCCAAAATTGTGTTGACGACTAGAGGACATAAATTTACAACATCTTTCATGTCGATGTCGACACTTCAGCTGGCAAAGGGAACATCGTCCGTCGTTGAAGATGACGAGTTGGGTTGCGTGCACATACATGCTCCATATCCGACAAAATTTTGAATGACGTTTCGTTTGTATTCTTAGCAAAATTGTCAACATGAGTGTTAGTGATTTGTGTCGATGTCGTTCATATTATCTCCTTATGTTTAGGAGCTTCTGTTGTCATGCTTTTGGAGCATATGCTTATGTTGTGTATTTCTGTAGTTTTGGCCAAAACATTGCGGAGAATCAGTGGTGTTTATACTCATGTTTAGCGTACATGAAAACTCCCACTTCTTCCCCTAAAATTCTGTAAGCTCCCCGTCATTTGTGTTTTGACGTTTTTTGTAAGGCTTCGTATGATGTGAGCCCCCCGTCAATTGTATTTTGATGTGTTGTAAGCCTTTGTTTTATGTAAGGTCCCCCGTCAATTGTGTTTTGACGTGTTGTAAGGCTTCGTTTGACGTAAGCCCCCCGTCAATTGTGTTTTGACATGTTGTAAGGCTTTGTATGTTAGGACATCGTCTCGTCCATTGTCACTGGTTCCTGTGCAAAAAAGAATTCGTTAACGTTGGCCGCTGGCTAGAAGCCAACGACCCTCTGACGCTCAAGTTAGTGATCGTTTTATATGTAAAGGAAAGTAATAAATTAGGCATACATATATGAAACTAAATAGAGGTCTATCGTCAGAACCTGTCCATACTCATGCAATTTCAATCATCTCGTCAGATCTATTATCAGACGACATGCCCCCATCCGACGATTTCAATCATGTCGCCGTATTGGAGTTCTTCAGAACCTGTCTATCATTGGACAACGTGTCTCCTGTCCGACGATTTCAGTCATGTCGTCTGGTCTATCAATCGTCGGTTTTGTCAAATACACCAATGTAACGTTTCTACTGACTTCCGAGGCCTGACACGTCCCTAGAACCGCCAGATCGTCATTCGACGTATTATCTTCCCTCGAGACTTAGCTTGCTGGATGGTACGTTCATCGAAATAAGTCGTCATCACATCGTTTGTGCACAATTCCATGGTTTTCTCGCTTTAATTTTTGAACACCATCGTCACTAGCCATTGAAAGTTGCCCCCTGCATTTTTAAGTGCGTAAGGTGTCGTCGAGTTCAACGAGATGAAACTAGCGGTGACGGCTGGTGTATGGGCAGTTGACAAGATGATAGGTTTTGTTTATTCCTTCCCGACTTTCGAGTGCATCTTGAGTCTCACCATTGACATTGAGTTATGACCTTCCAATGATGATAGTTTTTATTGCACGTTTCACACAGGCGGCGCCAAATGGTTTTAGCAAAATTTTTACAAGCTAAAACTAATTAAAATGGAAATTGTATGTTGATTGGGTCTCTTACAAGAACGGTAAAGAAGATGACAAGAACAACAATAAAGATACTAATTAAGGAGCAAAATAGAGTGTGATTTTATGTATAATTCGAATGAGATCCCTCCTCTTACAGCTGAGCTCGGTACTACTTATAGGAGGGGAAATCAATGCCTTTTTGTCCGTTGTTGACGGTTTCGACCGTTATGACGACATTCAAAGTCGTCATCATTAATGCCGGTCAGCCCTTCTAAGTAACTGCTGCTTTAATTACATTAATAGCTATAACAATACACATAAAACCGTTACAATAATTAGCTAGCATTAAACCTGATAAATGCGTCATTTATTGTTGTGGTTAAGCTTCTTGGATGCATGTTGTCAAATTCATGCACCAACAGGCGCTTATCCTTACGTTTTCTCATGGAAGGTATAAGTTAAAAATTAGAGAAGGAAAAGCATACGCAGAAAATCCGAGCCCAACGAAAGTTGTTTTCTCCTTAAGACAATTTTGCCCGAGTAACGCAGCAAATGACTCCCACGATATAACGGATTCATTCCCGAAGACAGGACTCCGACGAAATCAAAGATGCAAGGATTTTAGGAATAGTGGATGCGGAAGGAGAGGGAATTTTCGGACTGGTTGATTTGATGCTTCTTGTGCAAAATTCTTGGGTACTAGTCCTTGCACCCGTGCTTTGCACGGGAAGTAATTTTTTAATTTGGAGTTGTAATTGATATAAATTCACATGTATTATAAATTAATTTAATACATAGTTACGCACTTTAGTATACGATATTCAAATAACAAGTTATCATATGAAAAAATAAATATAAAAATTGTGGATGAATAAATTGAAAATCTTGAAATTATAATCGATGTTCTCTCAAAGAGAGACTATAATAACCTGAGTTAAAGAATATTCTTATATATAATTTCACTACAAGAAAAAGGGTCTTTTGCGTCAACAACAAATGGACGCAAAAGAGCTTTTGTCAATGCAATTGATTTATTAGCATTCACATGTTGACGCAAAAAAGTCGACGTTATTTGTTCGTTGCAAATAAGTCTTTAGCGTCCAATTTGTGCCACACTAATGACGTGTACTCTTTTGCGTCCACTTGTGAACGTGAAAGCCTAATAGGAAAATAAGTGGCAGGGCGTCGACACAATTGATGTTTGTATCATTTGCGTCCACATGTTGACGCAAAATGTTGTTAATAGTTGACACAAAAACCGACTTTTGAACATATGAGACTTAGTCTTTTGTGTCGACTAATCGACGCAAATACCAATCCATTTCAGTACAATAATACTAATTCAAATCTAGCTCTAATAGCACCTGTACACAACACCTATCAAATCCATTTCGAAAACAATAAATAATATTATAACATACATAACACCTATCAAATCCATTTCAAAAACATTAAAGAATATGTTGCTAAACTGTCTCATGTTTGAGAGTTTCGTAATTCATACATTACATTCCAACTTCAAAGTAATTAAGAAAATTAACTAGAATATCATATCATGAGTCTGAAACGTCGTCCGCTTGAGTCTCTCCATCTTGGTTAGCACTTGTTGTTGAGAATGAAACGTCTAGGTGTGAAAGCCTCCAACGCTTGAGTCTCTCCATCTTGGTTAGCACTTGAGCTCAAAGCCTGGAATGAAACGTCTTAGCGTGCTAAGTATCAACTCTTGATTTGCCTCCAACTCAGTGATTCTAACATCACGATGATCTTGAAATGCGGAGGTAGATCCATCTTCTATGCGATGGGATGGCCTTTTTGGCAGTGAAGGAGGACGGGGTAAACTAGATCTGTGTCCCCACTTTCAGTTGCTTTTGTGAGGCAGCATCTTCCTTTCCTATGCTTAACAATAGTGGAACCTGAAAGAATATGGTTAAATCATTAATTTTCTTTATATAACTCCCCCCCCCCCCCCCCAAAGGTGCTTAAAAAATGAATAAAACAATATGATTCCAATTAAGTTTCAGATCATGACAATGGGGGAGATAACTCAAACTCAACTCAAATTCTAAATAGCGATGAAATTAACAAAGAAGATAACAAGAGCAAACCTGTTCCGATGAACGAGGTTCATGTTAGACAAGCAGTGCAAATAATTTACATTGACCGTTCTTATCTGCATGGGCAGCAACTGTGGCATAGGCTATGCCTTTGCATTACTTAAGCTAAAAATAGCAACAACAACAAAACCATTAGATTATTAGATGTTATGGACCACTGGTGAATCATACCTATGTCAACAGCAAACCAAGGAGATTAGGAATTCAATCCTCTTTTAGGAGACCACAGAGAAAAAACAAACCTTATCAAGTAGGATTTGCAGAAGATAATCATCAGGTATTGCAGAGGATGTTGTTATCTTTATACATGCCCAGTGCATAATTACAATTTCATGCAAAGACCAGATTGAAATTGCAAAGGAATGAAAAGAACTTAGACCCATAATAAAATGATAGTATTGCATATCTATAGATCACAGACAAAATGTACCAAGCACAGCAAATATGTAATATCTTCAATAAGGATTGTAAGGACAAATTATGTGATTCGTACCAAGATATTCTGATATTCGTAGTGCAAGAAGGTGACGATGAGCATTAATTAGACAAGCAATTAGAACTGAAGGTGTAAGCATCTGCAACAAAAACGAAGAATCACTTAGTGCAAGTACACGACTCAAATGCGACTGCGAAGCTTACACACACAAAAATACCTTATACTGCTGAATACTGAGAGGAATGCCAATATCTGGGTGGCGTATAGCATTTAGAACTCGTAAGGTTTTACAAATCTCTTGAATTCGATCACGCTGAAAATGGCTGTCAAAGCTAACTGGATGCAATTAACAAGAGAAGAAATCAGAAAAGAACAGTCTCTTTAGAACACATGATACAACAACGTAACATTGATGAAGGAAATAAGCCCATAAGGCGCCCCTCAAAAGTTAGTTGAAAGAAGGTAAGACCTCTCAACTAAATGGTTGATCCAGTACTTTAATGGTGCTTTTAGAAACCACACTTAAGTTTAGATGGAATCATTAACATTGGCACGTGATGTACATAATAAAATATGTTGAGCAACAGAAAAAGGGAAAGGGCAGTGGTCAATTTCAATGGAATATTTTGACATTTATGGTTTCACTTCTCCAAAAGTATTTTGGGCCATCTCTATGTATCCATTGAATGTTTGGTGTCTAGGGGAACAAACCTATTTCCATTAAAGAATACTTGCACAAACAAGTATGTATATCAAATCAAGTCACAAGAGGACTACTCGTATTTAATATGAACTAACTATTAAAGAATGATGCATCCATTAAACAAACCGGCTGAGCATAAATGGATGAAGGTCAATGAGAGCATGTAATCCCTTTTTAGGGCCTGCTGATTTTGTTAAGACCCTAAGAAGACAAATTTTCTAAATTGAATCTACCAACCTGGAAAATGCTTAACCATAGCTTGCAGCTCTTAACAAGGTTCGTTGCTGCAAAATATCAAATTTGTGGCCTGTTGCGTCTATACACGCTTCAACAACCTCGAGCAATGAAGGGCGGATTAACCTCAAATTTTCATCTGCCTCGTGAACGTGAAGCATTAGAATTTTGTGAAACCCCATTTCAGAAACACTTTCCTTCTAAACATTTATGCTCATGCATTATTGCTAAATGATCACTTACCTAAACATTTGTTATCCCTGAAATCATATTCGAGCCTACTTCACATGAACTTTATATTTTCTTCCCCATAATTATAATTTTCTAGCAAAACTCCACCACTATTCAAAACTAATTTTGCTATGTGCACACTCTAGGTTACACCATATTCTTCTCCACTTTTTTTACCCTCCCTTCCCTCCCTATCATATGAACCACCACTTTCTTCTTTCTTCCCTCTTGTTTGCTCTTTCTTCTTCTTTCTTTTGTACCTAGTGGGGTATCCAGGAATTTATGTGAGTGGGGGCGAAATCACATTAATTATCTCGCACACCCCATAGACAATGACCACATAAAAAATAGTGTAAAATCAATAATAAATAGAAATAGTTAGATATGTATGATTAAAATAAAGATTGTTTACAAAAATGTAACTAGTGACTAAAATAGAATTGAAAACATAGTAACTTATGTTCAATTATTAAATTTTAGTTACCATGGCACTTAGTCGTAGTAACTATTAGTCATATTTTGTAAATGTTTTGAACTCCTTCAAGTATCGTGTAGGATTTTTGCGTTCTTGAATTTTAATATCTTCTTTTTAAGCAAAGAATCCACACCCTCCTTCCTACATGATTTTAGAATGAAAACTGTTAGAGAAAATTTAAATTGTGATCGAAATATTTTAATTTTATCTCTGTGATGTACAGTTATTCATTATATTAGTACTATCTTGCTTTTCAGTTAATAAAGAATAGAATAGAATTTTAGATGGATTGGGCCACATTTTCTAGGGCCCAAATCCAACATTCCTTACTCACACTTACCCAAGGCATATAAATACATTTAGGGTAAGCGTGCAGGATAGGATAGTGAGCGCACGGAAAACTTTGCATCTATCAATCAATCATTTTCTTACGGCAGTAGTAGATAATATCGATATTATAGAAACGATTGTTTTCGATGTTGCGAGATCTTTCTTGAATAATCTCTTTCTTCATTTGTTTCTTCTCAATCTTTGAATCTATCCAAGCGCATAACTGCATAAGCATCTGATAATCTGGGACTCACAATAACATTCAAACATTCGACCACATAAAAGTATGTACACAGTCCATTTGCCTCAAATACTATTAATACTTACGTTTACCTCGGTAATTATTCCACATCCATAAATAACTCAAAGAAAAACTTAATCTTTCTATATACAAAGAGTTGTGGATAACCAGGCGGTTTTCCCGCCCATTTCTAATGGGTCGAACCAGTCAATTCGGGTCAAACAGGTCAAACAACTTAGGTTAAGTCTTGAGTGGAGTAATGCATTAAATGTTGGTTGCTTTTACAATTTTTTCACTTTAAACAGGTTGTATGGGGATAGCAATGATTGCATTAGATATTATGCTACAAATCTACAATGTGTCTTTTCAAAACCTTTTCAACATTAAATGCAAAAACATAAAATATTTTGAAAAACAAATTTGAATTATGAGATCAATTCGCAGACTCTAGCTTCTCAAAAGTTTTATTGCATTAAATGAGGTGTACTCTCATTGCTTCTTGAGCCGCACAACATATTGAATAATAAGATCTTCAAAGTACAATGACATTAAATGCTAAAGCATTGATGCAACTTTTTTTCGGCAAAAATGATGTTTGTATCCATTCTTATACCCACTTTTGTACTCACCAATGTTTGTGAAGGTTTTTTATTGTCTGTGAACCCCTGTTCACAGACAATAAGGTGACATACAAAAAATAACATTTCACAAACATGGTGGGTATAAGATGGGTATAAGAGTGGGTACATCAAGCATTGTTGTTTTTTCGAATTTTGACTGCAACAATATTACACATTTGGTTAATTGGTGTTCTTTGCCTAACGGGTATTAAACAAACCACTTCACAACATACAGTCTGTGTTCCAGTATAAATAGACCACCTAGCTTATTCAATTCATTTTTCATCCCACCATCACACAGCATCACACAACATATTTCAATGGCAGAAAACAAATAATGTATTCATTCCTCATGGATGAATATTGATGATTTTGGATAGCCAGGCCATATAGCAAAACACAACCATGGCAACCAATTCAAATAGAAACGGTATACGTCGATCATTGGGGATGAGTACCATACAAGGTCCACATGGCTCTTATGGAGATGGTGGGTTACCACTTACCAGCCACTTAGGGGAGAAGGTTGGAAGTAGCCAGGGGCGGATCTATTCAGGGGCTGGGGTGGGCTCCAGTCCAGCCCAACCCAATATTTTTTATTAGTATAAGCAAACATTTAATATCCAGCCCAACGCAAAATTCAAATTCAGCCGAGCAACGAGCTTATGGGGGTGTTTTGGTGATTGGTGACAGCGGATTCTGTTGGCTGTTTTGATTAGCTGACAGTGTTAGCTGTTTATAGAACAGTGTTTGGTTAAACGGTTGTTTACAATTGACTGAGAACTTGCTAAATTGCTCTTAAGGACATCAATTAATAATTTGTTTAGGTTTTGTTGAAAGGATTAATTTGTTTATTAACTACTTTTATAAGGACTATACTATTATGTTTGAGTGTTCCACACATTTTGCTAATAATTGTTTTAAAACTACTTGATCCGTTTTAATTTAAAAAAAATAAGATTTAGTAACACAAGTTACAATGATTGGCATGTGCTATAAATACTCCAGCCATAGTGACATCATAGTTTTAAAAGGTTTGGTTTTATTTATTTCAGAATTACTGGTTTGTCAAAGTTGAAATAAACCAATCCAAAACAAAAAATTAAAGTGAATTTTTTAAATAAAAAAAAACTTAAAGTGAAGCTAGGTAGAAAAATACACTTTGGAAAAGCACGATAGTTTGGTGCAGGAGAAGAACCTAGGCATAGGCTTGGTCCACAGTCCACACTGTATTTTATTTTTTGGGTTGATGAGCAGTAATGGAATAGCAATGCGGGCAGAATAATAATTTCAATAGATATTCAAACGGCCGCTCACCAAAATGCTAGGATTATCAGCCATTCTAATTTTAGTTGTTTGAGATAAAAAATTAAGTGAAAAAATTATTTAACCAAACACCTCTATTAGCTGTTTATGTGGTCAAAGAGCTAAATAATGGTCAAATCAACCAAAAAATGACTGATAGGTCATTAACCAAACACCCCTATGACAACTAGAATTCTAGTTGTTGGCACTTTAAAATTTTAAATAGCAAAAGGAGTGATTTATTTATAGGACACTCAGGAAGATGAAACATCCTTTGCAGCCGGTGTGGGAAAACTTGGGAAGAACAAAATTTACATACAGTGTGCAAATTACATACGGTGTGGGAGGATATGTGCAATCACATGCCCACTCAACGTACTCTAGAAATTACACTTCATTTTACAACATGATTATGCTAAATGTTTATTGTACAATTATTATATTATTATTATATTATTATAATCTATTATTATTAATACTATTATTATTACTACTACTATTTTCTTGAGTGTTTTTCCTAAAATATTACCAACATTAAATAAGAGTTATGAATTTTTTTACTAAAGTCGCTATTGTTAATCATTCGTATAGTTTCATATCAAAAGCTCTGTAAAGAGGGAGATATTAGGGTTTACAGAGGCAGACCAATGGGTCCATAATATATAGTCTACATAGAATGATCTTAATACATATTATATATACACAATATCACACTACATGGAATTTCCTTCAACAACTATTATTTTTTCCTAAAATATTACTAACATTAAATCAGAGAAAAATAAAAATCTCAACTCAATTTTGTAAAATTCCCTTATTAGTTATGTGTACACCGATTGTTTTTATTATTAGTTTTATACTTTTATAGAAGTATTTTAATTCATATCAATAAATACTAGAATTCTTTATCATCATTAATAATTTATAATATTGCACTAAAATGTTTAAATTTTAAGATATACTCCTTCCATATTTGAATGTTCACTACAAAAGGTTTGGACACATTATTTAAGGGTAAAATAGTAGGGTAATGAATAGTGTAGAAAACGTAGGAGGATGATGGAAAAGAATGAAAGAGAAGATAAAAAATAGAAAAATTAAGGATACTTGTGTATTTAAAAAAAACTTACCAAAAATGGAAGTATAACAAATTTTTAAATACATCCAAAAAAGGAAAGTACAGCAAACATTAAAATACTGAAGGAGTATGAAAATCACTATGCTAGAACTCGACTTGAATAACTACTCAAACTGAAAATCTAGTCCGTGTTCGAGTTTGAAGCTCGTTAAGCTTGGGTCGTTAAATTAAATTTGAAAATACGATCAAATTCGAGCAGTTCGAAAAAAGCTCAGTTCGATAACAGACCTAAGCTAAATCTTTTGGGTGCAGTAACATATTTTTACTGCTTAGCCCACCACACTCTTGATTCCTTGATCCGCCCCTGGAAGTAGCCTTTCACTATCAAGAGGTATTCATGTTCAAAAAGTTCTAAGATTCGGTCTTCACTAATTACATATCTACTATTTGTATATCAGATTGGGCATCGGTGATGATAACTCAATGTTAACTATGTTGGCAATTATTAAACAGAGTGAAGAAGTGACGATGTTCTTATTGGCCACCATGTCACCATACTGTGATTTGGACTGTGACATGCTTGAAGACTATTCAATTTATGCTCGAAAACTATTTTCTTAGGACTACTTGTTGGAATAAATCCGATAATACTTTAATCTTCATATTGGGATTATCTAGAGAATTAACTGAGCGAAAGCGTACCTGACTCCATTAGAGATGATCTTTAGAGATTCGGGAGACGGAGGCTAGGGTTTGCATCTTCTAGTTGATACACACCCTCGGGAATTATCTCTCTAGCGATGGGATGCAGAAAGACGGAATGACGTGTTCAACTAGGGACCATAACCCCTCTATTTATAGAGAATGCTTAACCCTAATCAACCCATCATTAATTAGGTTAAGCCCATGGGTTTCTACACAATTGGGCCCTATACCTTATTAGATAACTTATTAGTCCACTTAAATTAATATCCATAGGACCACTAATTTTTGGGCTAAATATAAGATAGCATATAACATACAATTAACCCAATAAATAATATATTGTGAATATTATATGTAGTATAAGTCCAATAATCTAACAATCTCCCACTTGGACGACATACACATATGTATACACAATCCTTAGTATTGTATGTTTACTTTAGGAGCTCCAAAATTTTGCTATCAAACTGTAGTCATCTTTAACCAATCCGGTCCATTAATTATATCAACATAGGACCAAAGAAGTCTTTGCTATATTCACATAACTAGACCCATCAATGATCACATATATTAATATAATAAACGACAGGAATCAAGTATAGGTGTGTAGCGTGAAAATAACATGAAGTGTGGTCTGTAATAGAATGTCTATTTCCAACTTGTCCACCTTGAGGTCAATATTGAACTATAAGAGTACATAAAACTTTAAACTTTATACTTTATACTTTATTTCTGCAGAAAATATCCTTAAAAACTGAATTAACCAAAATTATAGAAACATTACAAACTCCCACTAAAACTCATAATCTTCAACTGATTTGGCACTCATTTGAGCAACATGCTCATGAAACACTTTGGGTGGCAATCCTTTAGTGAGCGGATCCGCAATCATGGAGTTTGTGCTAATGTGCTCTATAGATAACTTTCCTTCTTGTACCCGTTCCTTCACGGCCTTAAATTTGACCCCAATGTGTTTTGCCTTGGTCAAACTATTGTTGTTCTTAGCATAAAGGACTGCTGACCTACTGTCACACAATAGCTTAAGTGGTCTTTCAATGCTATCCACTATGCGCAGTCCACTAACAAAATCTCGCAGCCATAATGCCTGATTGGAAGCCTCATAACATGCTATAAACTCTGCTTCCATGGTGGAAGTCGCTGTAAGAGTCTGCTTGATACTCCTCCAGGAGATAGCTTCTCCAGCCAGAATATAGATGTAGCCCGAAGTGGATTTCAATGAATCCTGACATCCAGCAAAATCAGAGTCGGTATACCCAATGATCTCAAGCTGATCCGATCTCCGATATGTGAGCATATATTCCTTTGTTCTCTGTAAATACCGCATGACCCTTTTGGCTGCTTTCCAATGGTCCATTTCCGGATTGCTCAAATATCTGCCTAACATCCCAACAATGTATGCTAAATCAGGTCTTATGACAGAGTAGGCTGGGATTTTTTACGTGAGATTATGATTCGTATGGGGTTTGCTGTGAGATGGGTGAATATGATTATGGAATGTGTTTCCACAGTCAGCTATTATGTACAATTTGAGAGGGATTTTTTGGGACCGATTACACCTGGCCGTGGCTTGAGACAGGGGGATCCTCTGTCTCCGTATCTGTTTATTATGGTGGCAGAAGGCCTGAGTGCGTTACTAAAGAAGGCGGAGGCTCGGGGTGACATCCACGGGGTGGCGGTCTGTAGGGGGGCACCTCGGGTCTCACATCTATTATTTGCGGATGATAGTTTCCTTTTTTCAGAGCTACTAGCGCGGAGGCCGGGATTGTCAAAGATATCTTATCTGTTTATGAGGAGAATTCAGGGCAAATTGTGAACTATGGGAAGTCTTCGTTATCTTTCAGCCAGAATGTTGGGGAACATTTCAAAGGAGCCTGTTGCAGTATCTTTGGGATCCCGATGGTAGGGGGTCAGAGTAGATATCTTGGTCTACCAACGCTTGTGGGTAGGAACAAATCAGCTATTCTTGGCTATTTAAAAGAGAAAATTTTTAACAAGATAAAGAACTGGAATAATAGGTTTTTATCCAGGGCAGGTAGAGCGATTCTGTTAAAAAATGTGATTCAGGCTATGCCTAATTATGCTATGAATGTTTTTTTGCTGCCGAATAATTTATGTGATGAGATTGAGAAATTGATGAATGGGTTTTGGTGGAGAGGCGCTAAATTTGAGCAGAAGGGGTTGAGGTGGAGACGTTGGGAGGCCCTTTGTAAGCCGAAAAATTTGGGGGGTCTGGGTTTTCGGAGAATAAGGGAATTTAATCTGGCTATGTTAGCGAAACAGGGGTGGAAGCTAGTGACAGAGCCGGCTAGTTTGATGAGTAGAGTGCTGAAGGCCAGGTATTTTCCAAATTCGGATTTTTTTCATGCTCATGTTGGAAATAACCCTTCTTTCATTTGGCGTAGTATTTTTGAGTCACAAAATATTCTCAAAAATAATATCCGAAGGAGAGTTGGAAATGGGATAGATGTTCAGGTGTGGTCCGATGCGTGGCTCCCCGGAGAGGGGACGGGTCGGGTTATGTCTGCCAGACCGCCAGGAATTAGGGATATGAACGTGGCAGCCCTGCGGGACTTTACGGGGAAAAAGTGGAACAGAGAAAGAATTTATAATATTTTTAATGCAAAGGATAGGCGGAAGATTTTGAGCATTCCTATTAGTTCATACGATAGGAAGGATGGGCATTGGTGGAATGGGGAGAATAGCGGTATTTTTTCTGTTAAGAGCTGTTACCGTTTACTTACAGGAGACTTGCAGGCTGGGGTTGGTTCTGACTGGGCTCGGTTATGGGATTTGCATGTCCCGCCGAAGCTCAAATTTTTTGCTTGGCAGGTGATTGATGGCTCTCTCCCTACTGTCGATAATCTTAGGCAAAAAGGAGTGCAGGTAATTGAAGAGTGTAAAGGATGCGGAGATAACAATGAAACAACGGAGCATGTTTTTTGACTGTGTGATCATGCAAAGGAGGTCTGGAGGCAGGCGGGAGTTGACATGGGCAATCCGACGGACTCCGTGAACACTTGGGTTTGGCATCATTTAGGTGGTCCGAATGGGGAGGATAGGCGCAGATTTGTTGCTATCTTGTGGAGCTTATGGAAGAGGAGGAATGGCTGTGTCTGGAAGGATAGATGGCAAGGAACTGCGGGGGTTATAAATGCGGCGGCGGGAATTATTTCGAGCTGGAGATATGCTCAAGGTACTGGAGGAACTGGGCAGGTAAGGAAAGATGATGATCCGGTGACAGTTGGGAAGCGTCCGCGAGCTGGTTATATTAAGATAAATGTGGATGGGGCGGTGGATGAGGATAGGAATATTCGTGCCTAGGGGTGGATTGCACGTAATCACCACGGTAATTTTTTAAAGGCAAAGGGGGTCTCAGAGCTAGCTAGCTGGTCGGTTGTGGAGACAGAGGCGGTGGGCGTACACGAGGCAGTGATTGGGGCATTTGAAGCAGGATGGTCTCACGTGGAGATTGAGACCGATGCTCTCGCTGTGGTCCAAGGGCTCAAAAATGGGGGAGGAACTTCTTACCTTTTCCTTCTTATTGAGGATACTAGATTTTTCACCCGTGCTTCGCACGGGATGCAGTTATTATGTAATAAATTATCTATGAATATATATAGAAATATAATATTAAATGTTGTGATAAAGATAGAACAATGCATATATTATTTTTAACAAAAGTAAATGAAGATTAAAAAATCACAAATTATTATATACTCCCTCCGTCCCCTTTTAAATGTCCCATTTTACCATATTGGGATGTCCATATTTAATTGTCTCATACCTTATTTGGTAAAGTTTGTGTGGCTCAAAATCATTCTTACTTTATTCTTAATTTATCAATTAATATTAACCACACAAACCCACTTTTCTTAAAACTCGTGTCACCCTCTTCCAGGACATTTAAAAGGGGACGGAGGGAGTACTTCTTTGTACAACATTTAAAGCTTTTTTTTTGCTGGTTTTCTATACCGAAAAAAAAAACACCACCAACTATTTGCTCTACAGATTTTAAAATTTTCTCATAAATAACACGTTGCTCATCATTCATATCAACCATCAAGCTTTCGTATTCCTCGGCCAAGTGACGCTTATCTTATCTCATTTTCTCATTAATGAGAAATCTTGTCATCTTTCATCAAAGGCATGTATGATTCAAGGGGCAATGACATTCCAAAAAAATCGTGTAATGATCTTCATCGTAGCTGGAGAAATTTCTCTATCTCCACTAAATATCATTTCTCTCTCTCTTCATAATCCATTTCATACTCTACGGAAAAGATTAAAGTCATATTGATTATGTGACTTACACCAAAAGAAATAGTTTTAAGAGAAATCGCCCTAAATAGGAGTAAAACGTTTTGAAATTCCAAAATAGGACTATCTTGTTTTTTATTCTTTGAATAGGAGTAATCTGCCAAGTTTGGAAAAAATGTCATGTTTAAAGCCCAGTAATGCCAAACTTGGCAGAAATTTACTCCTATTCAAGGAATAAAAAACATGATAGTCCTATTTTGCAATTTCAAAACATTTTACTCATAATTAGGGAACTCTCCCTAGTTTTAATAGACTATATCAAAACACGCATGTGACCTGGATCTTTTTAGTGTCCTCATATTTAACAACAATATATCTTTTGAAAAATATTGCCAACATCTTACCCACACCAAATCCACAATTGAAATGCGCCCGCAATAAGTAGAGTGGCAAACACCTCTAATAATTTTTAAAAATAATGGTTATATATTATATATATTATATATGTGTGTGTAAGTCTTACTTATTTTTACGTTTAAATACATCACGTGCCCGTATTTTATTTTATTTTTTATTTTAAATATCACAATATATTTTTCGTATTCACATTTTCACATACTCCGTATCAATTCTACATAACATGTGAGTGTTAATGTGTTAGGGGTAGGTCCAGATTTTATATTTTTATATATGCAATATATGTAATTACATGAATGAATTAACGTATAAAAAATCTGTGTATTATATATTCATGCGTTTCATTTATGATAAGAGTCTTTTTCATATTTTTCCTTACTTAAAAAATTTACTTCGTCTACCTCAATAAAGATATTCACTTGTTTATTTTGAACATCTCATTTAAAAGTTCATAATTTGGTTTTAGGAAATGATTGACTCTATCAAAAGATTCAAAATACAAAACTGAATTAACACTTCATATGTGAATAGCAAAATGATCCACAATCATATTAAGGCAAATGAAAATATACATTTTGGTACATATGAGAGTGAAGAAAATGTAGCTCATAATGGCTACATTTTCACTGTAGCCAATTTTTAAAATAAACAAATATTAACGTAAAAGAACAGGAAATATATAGGATGTTTTTACTTGGAATGAAATTTTCTGGTCTAGTCTGATCTGGTGTGATCTGAACTGGTTTGGTAAATGTATTTTATAAATGTCCAAGTCTGGTCTGATTTGATCTGCTTTGGGATTGAAAACAATCCAAGTAAAAACATCCATACTCTTGCAACATAATGCATCAAACTCAAAAAATCGGAAAAGTAAAACTAATTGAAGCATATTCCTAAGGGGCTGGTGCGACACTGCAACCCAGCATTTCCACATAACATATTTCCTGCAAGTTAAAGGAATAAGAAATATCAAAGAAAGGAAATTGAGATGCAGAATGAATAGGATTTGCATAATAAAAGAAAAATTAGCAGGTCTAAAATAGAGGTGAAAGTGTAAAACAGCCCTAAGTCGCAATAAAGAATAAAATTTTAAATAAAAAACATTCAAGTGGTGATGAAGTTCAAAGGGACACGATGAGATTTAAAGCAAAGAGAACAAATCCAAGAATAGAAAACTGAGATAGTTAAAGCGTGAGAGGAAATTGAAATAATAAAATGGGGGAGATAACTCAAATTAGAGTGAGGCTTTGAGAACTGCAATCAATTACACACTAATATGAACTATGTCGTCCTTATAGTACATCTAAATGTGAATATAGAAAGTGAATGAAATATTGATAACATACCAAGCCAAAGACACAATCATATACTCGGTAACTTTAAAATTACAGTTTGGGCATCTTGGTATCATCTATTACTCTTCCCAAATTTAAATTATTGAAACATTTGATTCAAAGTGACTCATAGAGAGGAAAGGATATCATTGTTCTATGGTCTCCAATAAGTCTTCCAAGGTTTCATTTCAATGAAATGATCTGAATATCCACACGGAGCTTGAATTTCTACCAACACATCTCAGCAAGTCAATGTCATTCAGTGTCTATATGAATATTACAGATCAAATATGTTTACTACTGAATGTTTTTCTTCGCTGCTGGAGCAAATTTTATAAGACATTTTAATTATAATAAAATTCATATCTAACTGATTTATTAATTCGAAAATCCTTCCAAAGTGCTGATATGATTTAAACCCAAAAAATAAAAGAAATACTTGATGCTAAAAGAAAATCCTTCCAACGCGCCTAAGGCTGATATAGAACCTTAGTCCTTTTGATATCATCAATACTCAAGCAATTACAAACCCAAAACAGAAGCTGAAGCAGTTACCTCTTTTCCTAAGCTAAGGGTCTGTTTGCAAGAATTTAAAAAAAACGCTTTTCGTCTTTTGGCTTAAACAAACTAAAATTACTGTTTTCAAGTGACAACTTCTACTTAAAAAAGCGCTTCTCGGCTTTTGGTTCAAAAGTACTTTTTTACTTTTTCTATTACACAAAAAACACATGTTTTACCATACACTACTAACTTTTACTTTTTTAAATCATTTTTTTCTCAAACACTATCAACTTTTATTAACTTTTACTTCTAATAACTTTTTCCAAAATCACTTCAAAAAGTGTTTTTTAAAGCAAAAGCATTTGCAAACACTCCCTAAAGAAATTTCTTTAGCTTTATTACTAAAGAATAGGTAGAATGGTAGATAAATATAATTTGAGAGGCCTGCATAAAGAGTGCAGCATAACGATACAGTCAAAGTTGCAGAGCTGTTTTATCATAAAAACTGCATTCTTAATCTTAATTTGATCAACCTAAGAAAGTAATAAATGCGTAGTCATACACATTAGTCTTTCTTATTCGATCCTATAGTGATTGATAACTCTGACCTCAAAACAAATTTTGATAGAATAAAGAATGAGATTTAAGTCATTTAGCACATGCCCGGTTAAAACATCACCCCTGTAAAAGACAACTCACAGCTAACACTATAATTAACAACATTAAAAGATGTGTATATAGAGTAGTAATAATACTTCGGAGACAACACAAGAACACCACATACCAAGTACGATAACGATCCACCAGAACTTGCATTCTACTTACAGCCCAAATTTAAGATATAAACTCAAAATCCACCATAACTTGCATTCTACTGCAGATACAGTCTTACCGTAGTAAGAAACAACTCAAGATATAAACAATGTCAACTTCTCTATCTCAACCTGATTGTTTTATAGGTCACATAACTAAAATGTAGTAGGGAAATGATAATAATAGATGCATGTAGTATACCTGCAAGTGGTTCATCATTGTAGAAGCACATGTATATCTATTCTAAATATTTTTACAAATGAAGTGATATGGAGAAGCACAAAAGGATAAAGGGGACCCTGTGCCCGAGGCTTCAAAAATTTGTAGACAAAATCTAAACATATAGTTGACCACAACCAATAGTATATCTATCACATTTCAAACATCAATTATTTTCATTCGAGTACGAAATTATAACTTTGTATATTTCAAAGATTCTGATAGCATCTTAGAAGTTCCTGCATAACTGAGATTCTGATAGATTTATCAGCAAGCAAAATTTCCAATGACTACTACCATACAAAAAATAACTTTATACGAAGTAGATTGTAAGAAAACTGAAATCTAAAGAGATTAATTTATATTGTACTTTTTGTGGATAGAAGTAAAATATCAACTCAATATGTAATATACTAATATGAATATTGTCTCAAATTACAAATTGATTAGCCCTAAGATTAAAAAAAATGGACTTTTTAAAGTTGTGGGTTCCCACTAAAACATAGAATGTTTTCAAATGTAAACCGGAGAAATCAGGGAGATAGTTTCCATTGTTGGTTGAATCATAGAACAATAGAATTGATAAAATTAATTAATAAAATCAATAAATCAATACAATTAATTAATAAAAATACAAAAAGTACCTTGCTGAGAGATGGAGATGGCCCAGACGACATCCCCTCTTCTTCTGCAACCTGCAAATATGGTGACATGGCGTCGTTTTGTTTCTGTGAGGGGGGAATGATGAGAACCTGAGTAGCGAAGAAGTACCATGGCGTCATCTTGAATTTCGGGACCTTATGATTTCTCAGCGCTAATTGATTCTTTGCTGTGAGGGAGAGAGACGAAGGTCTGATGATGAAAAATGAGAAAACGATTGAGATTTGAGAGGGTAAGAGGAAATAACTTCAGCAGTAGATTAAAAATGAAACGTGCGGCTTAAAGTGGCTCTTGCTGCGAGCGGGAAATGACTTCTCACAAAAGCATTGCAATTATGTAGCTTTCTTAGATTACCAAGTATGAGAGAGACCCGATTATAAGAGATGATTGAAAGGATTCAAGAGAGAAACAACACCGGAGATAACACCAACTATAGGGTGTTACATCCAATGTAATGCCGTCGAAGAAGAAATTAAAATTATAATACTACTCAATTGTTCCAATATGCAGAGAGCCTTGTGTGAACATCATTAAGAATAGACATCAAAATAACATTTAAATTATAAAAAGGTCATCCTTATAAATATGGACCATTAGAAGCACCTAAAGTGTTATGTAATCATTCTAGACATAAAATAAGAGACAAACTAAAAAGATATATTCTGCTTGTTTGGATTACTTTGGGAATGTAAAAATGAAATATGATTAAAATAATTTAGATTGACATGCATTCAGATTTTTGGATCACAATATGGTAAACAGGTTGGATAAACTGAAGAAAAGCAAATACGTGAGATAAATTTGTAAAGTTTGTTTGTCATATAAGTATATCTAAGAACCTAATAAAATGTTGCTAACCTGCCTACCAATTGACTAAAGTAAATAAAATATTCTTAACATTAGATTATAACAACCAAACCAAAGAAAAAAGCACCACCTTATAACTAATTAAAATTGCATTCTTGGAATTAAGCGAACCACTCTACATAATGGAATGATTTGTAGCTATATAATTTCATGGAGGATATAAATTCATTACCTTAAAGGCTCAGATGTGTTTTAACAAACTGCATGCATCATTAATGCTGTCAGCTAAAAGTGAATGAAATTCTTCCAATTAGACAACTATAGTACCTAATGAAGATAAGACAATTCAGGAAAATGGAAATGAAGATAAGAAGATTGAAGCAAACTCTAAGGCCACATGAGATCAAATATCTGAAATGCATAACAATGGGGGAAAATTAATCATATTTGGATTAAAAATAAAACTTTAGCATCATGTACCAAATCAACAATGTCAATATGGAATCAAATTAAACAATTGAAATGAATTATATAGGAAAACCCATATTTAGTAAGAGAACTTTTATAAAGAACTACTACGTATATTAGATCAAATAAAACTCAGTAAATTCAATATTCACCTGTTGCAAATAATTTTTTTTATGAAAACGTCAAAAAGTAAATAAAAACGTATGAGCGAAGTCACAATTTCTGCAACATGACGTTCCTACTTCACCTTGAAATCCTTTATCTTGAAATTGAGAAGAGGGAAAGTGCATTAAATTTGGGAATTATGAGCATGAAAAGAACACTCATAGAATAATTAATTGAGAATATAGAATTAATAAATCAATTAATAAATTAAAAATCAGAGGTTTTTTCAATAAAATCAATAAATTAATAAAATCAGATTTGGGAAAAGTACATCATCGCTGAGTGACGATGACGGCCAGGAAAGGCAGCGTTGTGACTGAATGCTGGGGCGTCGGTCGGAGGCTCGGATGTGATTCTCACAGCCGGAGCCGGAGCTGGTGAACATGCAGAGTGATTCTTCCAGGAGAGGCGGCATCGAGGCTGAATGCAGGGGCATCACTCAGAAGATCGGGTGGGCTACTAATCACCGGAGATGGGTGCTGGTGAAGATGCATGAGTGCTTCCCCTCTATCGAAATCGGCGCTGTGAGGTGAGAGATGAGAACCTGAGGGCTGAGGCAGATCTAGAATTGGTTCGAGCTGAGAAGGCAAACATGATTTTAATGGCTTCGAGCATTTTGGCTTCTGTGAGAAGAGAGTGATGAACATGAGAGAAAGTTTTGATGTTGCGATGCGATTAGGGGTGTGCATTAACCGGTCCAGACCGTATTTTAGACCTGAACCGGACCGGAATGGACCGGTCCGGACCGGACCGGTATAAATAGGTCCGGGTTTCGGTCCTTAGAATTCTATGATTCCGGGTTTCCGGTCCGGTCCGGGTCAAACCCGGAAAAAACAGGTCCGGACCGGTTGACCCGTTAAATTAATACTCCTTAAAATATATGCTTCGGTCCATTGATTAAACTTGGAAATTAGGTTCGCTGCTACACCGTCTACACTGCCAACATACTTTGTGGCAAAGAGTATTTTAGTTTATATTATATTAGTCTTTTATATTCTATTTAGCAAATTTGTAGGTGTTAAATGAATGCAATTAGTCTTTATTTAGACCGCAGGTTTGCCTTGTGCCATTGTGCAGGATCTACCGAGTACAAATCATGAATTCATGGATGTAGTTTATGAGTAGTTTTTATTTAGTCTATTATGTTCTCTCTCTTTTTTACCGTTAGTCTATTATATGATATAATTTATATCCTATTTCGCAAATTTGCATATGAGATTACTTCTTAAAGTTTATAAATGAAAGAAATAGTTATTTAAAAAACCGGGTCAATTATGGTTAAAACCGGACCGGACCGGAAAATTCAGGTCCGGGTCGGTCTGGACCGGTTAGTATACGGTCCGGTCTTCGGTCCTTATAAAATTGAGATTCCGGTTCCGGTCTAAACCGGTTCCGGTCCGGTCCGGTCCGGTTTTGGACCGGTGCACACCCCTAGTTGCGATAGAAGGAAAAAATATTTGAGAAAGAAAGCGATAGATCTAAATCAGTGGATCGTACGGTTGAAATGGCTTTGGAACTAAGCCCGAATATGCCTACTCCATAAAGTAGTGCAATTATGTAGAGTGATTAGATATTTGTTGAAAAATAAGAGTAATATTACTATCTCTTTTTGTAAGCCATCTGCGAATCGTGTTGCTCATGCGTTAGCAAGAGCACATGTGTCTAGGGCTGAGCAAAACCCGATCCGACCCGAAAAACCCGATATTTTTTTCGGATATTATCCGAACCGAAGTGGATATCCGACCCGAAAAACCCGAAACCGAAAATCCGATTAGTATTGGGCCTAGATCGGGTGGCGGGTAGGGTTTGTGAAATCCCAACCCGACCCGCCCGAATATCCGAAATATATGTTAGTGTGTACTTTGAATAGTTAAATTAATACTTGTGTTCAATTATTTGTGTTATTATTTGTGCAATTTGTATTAAATTATTTGTGTAAATTGAATGTGTAGTGAACTAGTGTGCACAATTTTTGTTAAAGTGGCATTCCAACATTTTAACTATCCAATTATAATGTGTTTTGATATAACCAAAATATCTGAAATATATTAAATTATGTAGTGTGTACTTTGAATATGTTAAATTAATACTTGTGTTCAATTATTTGTGTAATTATTTGTGCAATTTGTGTTAAATTATTTGTGTAATTTGGAAGTTTAGTGCACTAGTGTGTACAATTTTTGTCAAAGTGACATTTAAACACCTTAATTATCCAATTATAATTTTTTTTTAATATAACCGAAATATCCGAAACCCGACCCGATATCCGAAAATATCCGACTTAAAAATATCCGAAATACCCGATTTGAAATATCAAAGGGTCGGGCCTAGTATTTAAATTAAAAAACCCGAACGGGTTTAGGGTTCTCAAACCCGACCCGCCCGAACCCGACCCGTGCACACCCCTACATGTGTCTATCCCAGATCAGTCATGCTGTTATGATGTTATCCCTGACACTATTGTAAGCCTTCTGGCACATGATTTGGTGAATTAATACGACGGTCAATTGGAGATCAAAAAAAAAGAATTAACTTAAGTTATGAATGCACACATATATTTAAAATTCAATTTGTAGTAAATGTGAAAATGTTAATTGTTAATCTTCACAAATTATATGCGAAAAATTAAACTGAAGTAGTTCAAACAAGCCAAACTCTAAAGTAACTTTATGTTAGTTTACAGCTTAAAATTGCAAAAGTAAAACAAAATTAAATAGGCTTTTAACCAACCTCAAACAAAATGAAAAGGCTTTTAAATAAAATTGCAAAAGTAAAAACAATGCAAAAAGCCTTTTAACCCACCTGAAACAAAGTAAAAAGGCATTTAAACAAGACAAAATAAAAAAAGCTTTCGACCAACCTGAAACAAAATAAAAGGCTTTTAAACAAAATGAAAAAACTTGTAAAAGTTGAGAATGGACCCATTGACCAACATACAGCCTTGCAACACGCATCACACTGAAAACCACCCTGCCGAAGCTATCCATGGTTACCATAGTCGTTTAGAATGTATACCTATCCTTTTTTTTACAAGAGAAAATATCCAACACTGATTTCAGACAGACAAAAGTTCAACTATGAGTCTTATGGGGGGGGGGAGAAAAACATTATAAAAAACAGAATCTGGGAGCAGCTAATCACTTAATGTATTGAGACATCCACTTGAAGCCATCTCCATATCCCATCTTGCGGACTATGCTGCACATGAATATCTCAAGAGGCCGGACGTTGGAATCAGCTAGGTTCACCTTTCCCTTTCCAGAAGTGATGTTTGTCAACCCCAGACTGTAACGCAATTCATCTTCAGATGCAGCATAAGGGATGTCAATCTTATTGCCTAAAATCAGAAAAGGCACATTGGTCAGGGACTCATCTGAGAGTAGAGCATCCAACTCTTTCTTTGACTCTGCAAATCTTTCTTTATCACATGCGTCCACCAAGTACACAACTGCATCCACCTTGGCATAATAGTCTTTCCAAACACGGCGTGCAATCTGATGCCCTCCCAAGTCAAAAGCCTTGAACTTGATTTTTCCAATACTAAGTTCCTCAGATGTGGGGTATTGTGTTGGTTGATGTTGAACCAATCTCTCATCTTTGAGCATGTGAAGCAAGGTGGTTTTCCCAGCATTATCGAGGCCCAGGAACAAGATCTTGGCCTCCTTCTGCCATAGACCGAGAGAAGCAAGAATCCCATAAAACCAATCGACCAAGAACATCTTCCGTGGCGTGCGTGAAGCTACGATCCGATTGCAATCGATGCGAAGACCAGACACCAAAAGACCTAGAGAGAATCGGGGAGTAGCCGATTGGATCGATGGGCTCTCTGTTAAATACCTATCTACATATATAATTTTATTTTTGATATATATATATATATAGGGGTTGGGTAGGGGTTGAGCGGGGGCAGCTGCCCCCTGCCCCCACTCTGGATCCGCCCCCAGGTTTAAATCAGGGTTTTTGAAAAAAATAGGAAACCCTATATAGCCCTATTCCCTTACAATTATACGAAGTATTTACTAGTCTTATCATAATCTAGGGCTCAACCTGGGCTGGGACTTTGGAACCAAGAACTGGAGAACTGAACCGGACCAAACCATTATGACTCGGTTCGGTTCGGTTCCAACATTTATTAGTTATTTGTTAATGGTTCGATTCTTATTTTTTATTAACGGTTCGGTTCTCGGTTCCTGAAAAAAAAAAAAATACCAAGAACCGTTAAGGAACCGTTATATATAATAATTAAAATTATATATATTTCTTATGAGTATATATGATTTAATGTATATTTACTTATTTATTTTTATATAACATTCATTATTTTAGTTTAGTTTTTTAACTATTATTCACTTCAACCGGTTCTCCTAGACTTCTTAGGCCTCTCATTCGGTCCAGACTCCAGCGGGTCGGAACTCGGAAGGTCCAAACTATTTAAAATTATTATTCTCTTTAACCGGTTCAACATATTTGTATTGTAATTTAAAACGTTGAATGTCTTTTTGACAAAAATTTACCCGTGATTTGTAAGAATTTTTTTAAAGACTAGGAACCGTTAAATGACAAGAACCGAACCATTAAGAACGGTTCGGTTCCTAATCGGTTCTATAAAATAATTTATAAGAACCGAACCGTTAGTAAAATTTCATATTTTCAAACGGTTCCACATATTTTGCCTAGGAACCGAACCGGTCCCAAGCCTATCATAATATGTACCATATTAATTTCATCATAAACTGTTACATTAACTCATTAATAGATACACCTTAAAAAACTTGTAAATATTTTTTTGGGAAAAGTACAGAAACGGTACATGTGGTTTGGGCCGTTTTTAGATAAGGATACATGTTTCATTTTTTAACAAAGTGAGACATGTGTTTCAATTCCGTTATCATAGTAGGAGCGTTGCGTCTAACGTCGTTAGAAAATCTAACCCGATTTTCGAAAGTCTCCGAAATATTAAAAGAAAAATATTGGGATGTGCGCCTCGTCAAGGAGACCAACAAACTATCGTTCTCTTTGAATTTTTCGGTACTATTTGGATTATTTTTTTAGAATGAATTTTTTAATATCACTTTTCCGGAGGTTTTTTTTTTGCGACATGGTGGTTGGAAACAAAAAAGAAAGATAGTTTGTTGGTCTCCTTGACGAAGCGCACCTCCCAGTATTTTTCTTTTAATGTTTCAGAGACTTTTGAAAACTAAGGTTAGATTTTCTAACGGCGTTAGACGTCATGCCCCTGTTGTGATAACGGAATTGAAACACGTGTCCCACTGTTAAAAAATGAAACATGTGCCCCTATCTGAAAACGGCCGAAACCACGAGTACCTTTTTTTGTACTTTTCCCATATTTTTTCATTTAGAAGGGATATTAATTATATCTTTGATTCTCGACCATGTTATCTTTGTGTGTTTGTCAAGATAAAAATTCGTAAAAGGTATTTGGCGAATCTAGTCACAGATGTTGAATAGCAATGAATAACTAAATTAAGGAGTGAGTGCAATTTGAATTTTTCCTTTAATGTCACTAAATTAAAGTCAATCCTCAAAACAGTGACCATTTTTATAAAAGGACAAAAAAGTGAATAAGATCGTATATTTGGAAAAACATAATGTCACTTCAAAAAATTTATGTCACTGTCATATTTTTATGTCATCGTCATATGTCATTACCAGATTTTTATGTCACTTTTGAATGTAACTAGTTCATTGTCACCATAAAACATGTCACTATGATCATCGGAAAATTTCTTGTCGACTTTTTCCGGAGAAACTGTAATAGTATTAGATTTCAACTATTTTACGGCGGTCGTCCCCCTCACCAGCCTAAGTCGCCACCTCTGACCCTGCCCCGGCGCCTCCACCTCTGACCCTGCCCATGTCCTATCCATTGTCATCCTTTTCCCCGTCCACCGCCATCGTCCCTATCCTGGCCATCGCCGCCGCACCAACCTATCACTGTTCCCCAGCGCCTTGCCCCATTTCCTTCCCTCAAGTCCCTCTCCGCCATCGAGGATAGCAGATCTGGCACCATCAGCCCTAAATAAAAGTCCTTGTCCATCGAGGTTGGCAAATCCAGAATCAATGGCCCCAAATCACGGTCGACCAAGGACCACAGATCCAACAGAGTGAACAGAGAGGAGTAGCATCAAAGACGACAATAGTAAGTAGGGGTGGACTGGGCCGGGCCAAACCGGCCCGTGAACCGGACTGGCCCGCTATTGTGTGGGCCCGGACCGGGACCGATTGGCCGGTTCCGGGCTTTTAGCCCGTGTGGGCGGGTCGGGCGGGCCGGGCTCAGGCCCTCTTTTGTTGAACCGGCCCGGGCGGTTCGGGCTGGGCCCGGTTCAATTTTTTTTTTCAATTTTTTTTCTTTTCCTAGGGTAGGGCTGGGTGTTTTGGGAAGGTTTGGGGGGTGGGGGTGGGGGGGGTCGGGGGATAACAAGAAAGCCAAAAAAAATAAACATTGAACCAGGCCCGGACCCGGTATCAACCCTGGCCGGTTCCGGGCCCATGTAATTGGGGAAAAAAAAGCCCGCCCGGGCCCGGCCCGGGTCCATCCCTAATAGTAAGTATCCAATTTAAGGACAACAACAGAGGGAGGGCAATTGCTGCCTGAGAGCAGCGACAAAGAGGAAGTTTGCTTTACTACGTAAGCAGAGAAGAGGTTTGTTCTGCATACTAAGAAAGAAGAAAAACGCATGTGTAGAGGAACAAGCGCCGAATAGCCAATTGCAAATTAGTGGTCACTTTTTTGTTCGGAAAACCGAAAAAGCCATGTGTACATATAGTTTGTACACATTTGTTGTACACACTCTTCTAGTTGTCTTGTGTAGAACAAATGTGTACAAATTATACGTCAAGTCGTCAAGTAGCACGGTAGCACCAATCTTTTTGTTCAATCATAAATTACTTATTTTTGTCCTTATTTTTTTATATAAATTACTTATTTTTGTCCTTCTAAACTCTAAAAGTAATATTTTGGTCTTTCTTTCATGCAATTTTTTTATAAACTAATTGAAAATTGAAATAATTACATAAATATGACCAAAATAAAGATGATTTACAAAAATACGACTATTTACTAGAATAGTAATGAAATCATAGTAATTCATATTCAAGTTTTAAACTTAACTTACCACAACACTACATTGTAGTAATGAATAGTCATATTTATGTAAATAAGTTTTATTTTAGTAATATTCTTGTAAATTAGGCTTATCGACATAGTGCACCGCTGCGGCCTGCGGGTAGCATAATCCCATCCCATCCCATCCCCCTCCCGCATGTTCTGGTTCCGACACGGAGCCACCTGACAGGCTCCGATCTAGATCGAGATTAAAATAGAGGTGGGTGTCCACCACACTTCATAGGCTTGATGCCTAACTTTAACGCTTTGTTACATCTTGGAACACTGATTTTAGCTATAAAAAATGAAGCATGACACAAATCGAAGTCTCGTGATGTTGTCTCTGCACAAGTTTTGCCACAGATGTAAAGCAAAACAAAAAAAAATCAGAACCCGCCATCATAATAGAAATAATGGCACTAATATTATTCCCTAAGTTTCTAATTCAAAAAATATGACCATTTTACGTTTTCTCAGTAAAGTGACCCAGCTCCGTCCCTCTTCTCCCTCGCGTGAAAATCGATCTTTCTTCTCCACATCTCCTCCGTCTTCTCCCTGGCGTGAAAAATCAATCTTTCTTCTTCGCATCTCCTCAGTCTCCCTCGCCCACTGAACATCAGCAGTCAGCCATCGCAACTCCGCAGTCACCCATCGCACCGCCTCGGTCGCCCAGATGCATTACTTCTGTGTTCGATTGATTTTTAGAATGAGGTTCTTAGAAATTAGGTTATGCTTAAAAATCAAAATCTGAAACTAGGAGGTTGGGTTTGCTATTGATACTGTTGGTGGTGGAGGACAGGTTAGGGGCGAAGATGGATGCCTATTTTGGAATACTTACAAAGGGAACGAGGAAATGGCATCTTCGTGTTGTTATTGCTGGGGACGATTGTTAGGATTTGTGGGAGAGTTACTAGAGTGGCTGGGCCAGTGGGCCTTAATCGAGTGATGGTGCAGCAGGGGTGGAGCAAACACTGTGTGCGGGGTTCGGGAGGTGGGGCAGTGGCGGTCCTGGGTTACCGGAGTAAGGTGCATCTACTGCAAAGGCTGGGAGGGGCTGCTTTGTGGCAGCCGCAGGGGAGGGGATACAGGTGGGCGAGTGAATGGGAAGGGGACACAAGCCGTGTGTGGGGGTGGGGTAGTGGTGGTCGGGCAGGGGCTGGGGAGTTGTGGTCATGCGGGGAGGCGGTGGCCGTCGGCGGCGGTGGCCGGCGGCGGTGGCCGGATTACAGAGATGTCACTGTGGTCATATGTTGGACCATATATCACTACATAAATGTCACTGTGGCATGTCACTACGGAGGTGTCACTGTGGCCGGCGGCGGCAGTGACACGGGGCGGCAGTGACACGGGCGGCGGTGGAGTGACATCCAATAGTGACATCAAAATTAAATACCGACAGTGACACGCGACAGTGACATAAATAATGGACAGTGACATGAAAATGACGGCGTCACTATGGCGGTGCCACTATGACGGTGGCGGTGTAATTGGTGTGGAAAAATTTGACGATGACGATTCTTAGTTACAAAAAAATGAACACAGTGACATAAATTTTTGCAGTGACATCATGTTTCTAATTCCACATATATGACCTTCTCGATCACTTTTTTGCCCCTTTTTAAAAGTGGTAACTTTTTTATAATTGGTTCAAAATTAGTAATATTCAAGTAAAAACCCCATCATAATATCATCTGGTAAATTCACATAAAATTCACAATGATGAATTATAGCAAATCTGCCACCCAAATAAATAAATAAAACTACAGGTTGGGGAGATCTTTATCACAAAAACATTGATAAACCCCGAAGAGATAAACAAACATATCACACTGGCTGCAGATTACAAATACAGACTGCAAACGCAACACTAAACAAATATGATAATTATAACAATAGTTATAATAATAATAATTATAATATATATAAACTTAACTCCAAGAAAAGCTCTACCTATACATCCACACGACGTCACGACCACAACCGCCAAGATGTTTTCTTACAAAAGGTTAGGTCAACAACTTTTGGCTTTAGCATCTTTCCCTACAAGTTTCTTAGCGGACGGATCATAGCTATGTCAGAACTCAGAAGCAACGCAAATTCCATCTATATGTTTCTTTTTTTCATCTTTTGACTAAATTTTAAGGCTGCCATAACACTTCATAACTATTTTACAACAAACCACAGAGGGGTAAAATAGGAATATCGTGAAGAAGACCATAGCAGAAGCCGATTTATGCAGAATTGCTTACAGCATTACGCGCAGGAATTGCCTTGTTATTGTGTGGTGCGGGTTATCCTACTACTTCTTGCCACGACACTCCTGCAAATACTTGGGTATCAATTTTTATGAAAACCAGTGGGAAAAATATTAAGGTATTACAGGTTAAAGCAAATGGAGAACAAATAAGAAAAATCTGGAGAAATTTACACATACTAGTAATATATAGAAGGTAGAACATACGCAAATCGTGATACAAACTTTAAAATAATATCGTTTTGTAAATTAAATATTTCATTCACAGACCCTGGCCCACGAAAGCAAACATAAGTGACTGATTAATGAGGAGGGAAGTTAGTAATAGAAACAAAGGGAATGGATTGTTAAGGAGAGGATGGGAAACAACAAACTTTGTTTGAATCGAACGGTTTAGAAAAGGAAAGAAAGGGGTGGGATTATAAAGGATTGTGATGTTCTATTGTTTGGATTCCAATGAAAATGGAGGGATAATAGGTTGGGGATATTTGAGGGAATGGAAGAGGATGGTAGCATCTTATCAAACAAATAATGATCTGTTGTGGTCATCTCAGATGGCCTTTATCTTTACAGAATCCTTTTTTAATTCTTATAGACTTAAATCAGCACGTTTAGGTCAGCAAAGAATGGTTATCAATGCTACTCATTATTGGTAATAGCTATGAATGTTAATTACAAAAAACATACCTCCCAGGAATCAGTTGAGAGCTAATGACAGGGGCCTTTGAACTTCCAGGTCGCTTGGCCCTATTTTCTTGATCCTTCTCAACTCGCATTGCAGAAACTTCCTTTTCCATTGCAGCAACCTCCCTTCTCATCTTTTTGGCCTCTACTTCCATAGCTTTTGTTAGTGTCTCTACTTTCTTGGCTAACATCTAAATAGTAATAATGGAACAAACTTAGAAAAACAATGCATCATAATTTAGTCAATAATGTGTGCCCATGGGCACGTAATAAAGAAATATACATGTGCTGCATTTTCATGTTTTAGAAAGCAGTTAATAATTTCAAGGGGAAAAAATGTGGTGTGAAGTGGATATGATTATCGCTAAAAGTGCATTTATCACCACTATTAGGAATAATTTAAGGAAACTGTGAAGAGCATTAAATACTAGTTAATTGCTATTTATCATATGCTAATGGGCACACTAGAAAAATCTATAAACCATTGCTCAATTTGATCCTGGACAATGCAATTTAATCACAACTTAGTCCGCATGCGTAGCTAGAACAGAACATGGGGAGGGCAGGAAACAATAATTCATTCAACTACATTTTTACACACAAAATTACATATTTAATAAAATGCGTTTACCGAACTTGGGGTGGGTCAGGTCCAGGATCTCCCCCACCTACGCCCTTGAGTCATAGTTTGATATAATTAAGAAGCGTATTAGAATGTGATGAGGATTAAATTTGGTCTAAATTACATGATTGAGGAACAATGTGAGTTCTAAATTTAGTCAGTTAGTGATTAGACAAAAGTACCTTCACATTTAGAACCAAATATGTACGAGGAATAAATTGGGTTAAAATTAGCAGTTTAGGGCCAAATTGAGTCCAAAAAAGCTTGAAGACTAAATAGAACCATACTTTGAGTAATAATGTGTGGTTGAGGGACTAAACCAGGTATTTAATTCTAAAGCACATAGGTAAGAAACTAAGAAGTAATGGCATGGGTGTGGAAGAAAACCTCAATAGCATCATCCTTGTCTTTTAAACTTTGATCCTTTTCATGACATGCTTTCCTCATAGAAACCACCTCCTTTTGTAGCAAGTCATACAATACTCCTGGGACAGTGTCCTCTGTTTCTATTACTTTCAAGTCATTAGGTTTTTCTTCTTGTTCTCCTTTCCATGTTTTTTCAGTCGCAGTGCCCTTAGCTCCATCACATGACTGAGTGAGCTTAAAATTTGGACCGGTTCCTGTAAGAAGATTTTTCCCCCGATCCAATGATCTTGAGCCACCATCGAATGACTTTGATGTCCCTTTTGCATGCTTCAGCACTGAACTGATACCAGAAGACCTTGGGTGAAGGACTGGTGACCGCTTGGGCAAAAACCCATTAGAAGCCAATCTTGCAATGTTTTCTGCCCCACCTAGTGATTGCCGGCGTGAAGCACCATTACTTGAATGTCTCCCCTCAGGTGTGCCACGAACAGTTGTGCTAGACGATGACCTCAATGTGTCTTCTAGAACCCTAAGCCTTAATTGATATTTTTCCTGCCGAAAATAGTAAGGTGCAATTTCAATTTAGGAGATGCATGTATTGAAAATTTGAGTTATAAAATGAGTCATCAATTGGACGAAGCAAATGACTACTTTCAACTGGGCTTCTGACTTTGCAGCTCTTTCAGAAATTGCTAGCTTATCACGTAATTGTTGCATCTCACCCTGTACAAGATGTGGTCATCACAACCCAATTAAACATCATATTCATAAATCCCGCAATCCATTACTCAATATGCTAACTGAGCCAGCAGCTTCTAATGAAAAGGATTAGTGCAATACAGCAATAATTACTTTATTTTAGCTAAAATGGCTGACATTAATACTTATAGCTTTATTTTCTTTAAATATACACCTTAAAGTAACTCTTTTAGATAGTTCAACAGATTAAGACATTTTGATCACAAATTCATCCGTTATAACCCTTCTCATAAGTGCTTGAATTCAATAAAGGTCTGAAGTGGACACATGATAAACCTGTAAGAATCTTCTCTCTTCAAGCCACTGTTTTACAGGCATTACTTTGTCATTAGAATCTTTCCACTCATTAGCAACCACTGTGGCCACCCTATTGGCAGTAACCTTTGCACGAGCCAGCTCCCGGTCAAGAGTTTTTCTTTCTTCCTGAGGAACAGATAAAAAAAGAATATGTTTCAGGATATGTGGTACTGATGAGGACTATTCAGGCACAATGTGAAGTAGCATCTACAGTGTATTACATTCATCTCTTGAACTTTGCGTTGATAATCCCGAACAGCATTAGCAGCAGCTCCACCAGCAAGAACAGCCTCTTCAAGCTCACGCACTGTTTGGGTAAGCTTTTCAACCTCTGCAACCTTTTGCCGGTGCATTTTGTCCAATATTTTGTTCTCTTCCTGAAGTTCTTTGAGATTAAATTGCAACTAGGCAACTATATACCAGAAAGAAATACTCCGTAAAAATGAACTACGTAGTAATTAAGAAAGCAAACCTGGCAAATCTCTATTTGTTTCATCAGCTCTTGATTCTTGTTTTGAAGATCATCCACCATTGAGGCTTTGGCCAATGCTGACTGCACTGTTCTCTCAGCTTCAAGTAAAGCAGCCTCCTTTGATTTGGTAAGACGGTCCAATGCCTTGTTATCATCTTGAAGCTTTGCAATCTGGACAGAACAAAGATCAAAATGATGCTGGTAATAAATAATTAAACATGGTCTACTGAACGCATAATGTAAAACAAAGAGAAAATAGCAACCTCTTGCCGAGATAACTTGAGTTCAGCCTCCAGAGGAGCAAGAATTGCTTCAATTGGAGGCATATCATCATCTTTTTGAGCAGCATGAACCCTTCTAAGAGTGGCTTCCGCAGCAAACTGAGCAGCCATAGAAGCTCTCTTCTCATCATTAATTTTCTTAATTTCAAGATTCTGTCAGGAGTAGAAGATTCCCTAGTTAAAAGATTTAATAGAAAAAAAAATGAAGTATCTAGGCAAAAGGTTATATTAGCACCTTGCTTTCTAGAAGAGACTCTGTCAGCTTGAGCTTTCCGTCAACCTTTGCTAAATCATCAGTGAGCTAAAAGAATTGATAGAATCAAAATATATCAATTTAAAGCACAATCTGATGCATTGGATAAACAGATCATACAAAACAAATGTGCTGCAATCATTCACATACATCTATATCAATTGACATTGGACAGGTTAAATCCTACAACTATATAGCTATAAGTTGGCATTGCACAAGACTCGTTTTAGAAACTGTGTCAAAAAACAAGGCAAGAAAATATGAAAAATCGGCACGAGCGCAAGTATATTAAAACAGCCCAAAGGATTGTTTACAAGAGCTTTTGATATATCTATAGTGTGATCACTATATGTAGAAGATATCTATAGTGAAAACACTACGATTATTGTGCATAATGGTAATAAGTTCTTTTGGGACTCAAATTGGACCCATTGGGACCTCCCCTCTTAGAGACCTTGACTCTGAGACCAACTTCGACCATAACATCTCTATTCAGGATGCCTATCATGATCTATCTGCCACCATTGAGACCACTCCTGTTGATGTCCAAGAGTCTCTAAACCTCTACACCCCGGTTTTTTATAATGAGAAGGACGAAGTCCTTTGGAAGGGCACGACGAACGGAAAATCCACTTTTAAAAAGGCGTATGATGACATAAGGAGAAAACGTCCCGACGTTAAAAATGTGGATAATATTTGGCATAATCCATTCCTAAGAAGATCTCATTTTTGCTTTGGCGTCTTAAAAACAATCTTATCATAAGCGCTGATTCTCTTCAAAAATTTGGTTTCCACGGTTTTTTTAAATGCCCGAGTTGCAACCACACTGATTCCATAGACCACTTTTTCCTTAGGTGTGATGCTCATAAACCTATTTAGTCCCATTTCAAAATAAAAAAACAGTGGCTGGATGGCACCGTTTCCAAAAAACATTTGCATTGGACCAAGCGAAACCAATTTTTACTCTACACAATAATTATTTGGAATCTGTGGGAAATGAGGAATGCCTTACTTATTGATGATAAAGTTACCAAGTCTGAGGCTATCCTAAAAAATCACACTGACTATATCAATTTTCAAGTGCAAAATAAAAACTCCTTTCGTCCTTCTATCAAGAACAGCCCTAGCATCATTTCTTGGAACCCTCCCATAAGAGGGCATCTCAAGCTAAACATTGCCTCCACTAGGGATAACCTCTGCACCCACACTGGCTTTCTCTTCCGTAACTATCTGCGCAGTATGCTAATGCATAGTTGCCAGTGTTTTTTCAATATTTCAAGTAATGCTGCCCTCATTGAAACTATCCTTTCCGCCCTTCTCTTTTGCAGGGACCAACACTACCAGGTTACTACCCTAGTCCCTAGAGCTGGAAGATTAGGATGTTTCCAATGTTAATCGCTTTCACTGTGTTAAGATGTGGAACTCCATCTGCTCTATCTCTCGAATCTAGAAGATTATTCAAGATAGTACCATAGACATCCGAATTGTGGACAAGGTTTTAAATCGCGCTGCCAAATATATCAGTGATGGAAAGAACACCAACTCTCATCATTTTGTACACATCCTAAAATTTGATGCTATAGGCTTCCCTAATATCACATACAACTCTAACATGTTTTGAGGCTAGGTTTTGTGCCCTCCTCATCCCCCTTATCATTAATAAATTCCCCCCTTTTCTAAAAAAAGAGCTTTTGAGAAGCGGCAAAAAGCTAGAAGTAGCGTCTTTAAGCTGTTGCTGCTTAACTTTAAGCGCTTTAATTTGAATGCAGACGCAGGGGAGACGGTGCTTAAAATTGCATTTCCTTTTTCCATAATATTTTACCCAAAAAAAACAATTAAATGTAATGCTTACCAAACACCGCCAACTATTACTTCTAATCACTTTTCATGCAATCTCTAAGATGAATTACTTTTCAAAAGCACAAGCAAACGCAAACACCCTTCCAAAGTAATGGCAGCACGATTTTTTATGCTCTTGAATAGAGATCAAAATTCTAGTATCATTTCCAAAATCAGATGGATTTAAATATTTAAAATGCATTCTTAAGTGGAACTCCAGAGAAAATAACAGGATGCCACTAAGAACAATCATAAATGTCCTCTTTAAAATGGATTAAAACAAGAATTTCAAGAAATGCTTGTTTCCCTACACATTTGGGGGAAACAATCATAAAGAGCTTACTAAGTTTCAGCCATAACTGAATATAGAGAAGCATCTAGCAAACTCCAGGTGTCTATGATAATTTAAAGCATTTCTACTGAAAAAGATCTCTTGAGATGAATAAGTTTTTAAACAAGGTATTATGTTAGATAAATGAAAGAAATACAGTGTCTAGGCAGTCTAGCCACCAAATCCGATATATAGAATTCAATAACCATCCAACCCTAATATCTAAAGCATGGAGAATAAAAAACATAGCATTGCAATAATCTTATTATCATCATACCAGCATACCATCTGAAGCTTTTAAAAAAATCAACTTTGAGAGAAGTGATTCTGCTAATCCATATAAATTTGTTGTTGGCTCCATTCACTTTAACCATGTTTGTTACTGTTTAACTTTGAACTCCACGACCTCATCAAACATAGCGAGAAAACTATGAAAGCATTGCACTATTGCAGTTGTTTATTTTCTTTCTTGTCCGCTCTTCTAATATTTAAAACACCTGGCTAAATTCACTACTGCCTCACAATGAGCTTGGTATGTCAAGGACTACCACTCAGGGAATTGAGTATATTTACAATCAATGTAACACCTACACATCACATTGTGAAACACCCATCTATTATACTTTAAAAAAAATGTTTAAGGGCTAAGAAAGAGAAGCCAAACACCTCTTCAACGGCCTTTTCTCTTAAACGCTCAGACAGCCTCAGTGCCTTAATTTCCGCTTGAGACTCGGCCAATTCGCGCTCCTTATCTACAAAACAGTAAACAGCAACGAATCAATCACATCAAAAGCCTACAATATCGATACGCGGAGTAAGAAAAGACTCATCCGGTAACCAATTCACACTGGATCCAGCTGGCATTACCAACCTCTCAGCTCATTCTCAAGTCGATTGAGCTCAACCTTCACCGGATCCGAGCCGTGTAGCATGTTTATGAAGTCGTCCGCGTCAAGGCTCGGCCTCACAGACGCCCTCCGCCGCGACGACCTCCCTTCCTTAAAAGAAGACGACGCCGTCAATGGCGTCGGAGTCACTGAATCACATGCCTCGCCTGCCGCCGGCCTCGCATTTCCACCATTGTCTCCGAAATTCCAATCCGGCGTCCCCGTCGCAATTCCGTCTCCGGCCAACTCCGACATCTCCGATCTATCCGCTTATCCCCTCCCTCACATCAAAAGCCTCAGTCCTGCCAGTGAGATTGAGTATATACATACAAATCCACAAAATCTAAATCTATGATTAGTGTAACTATCAGTGTCGATAAGACGATAAATGTGCATTTATTTAGCTAAAATGCCATATAGAGAAACAGTGTACGGAAGTCAAGATACTGTGCAATACTGCAATGTGCACTAAAGATAAAAGCCCAGCGACCACTGAGGAAATGGCTAAGGGCGTGTTTGGCGTGCGGAAGGAACTGAAGGGCAGTTCTATTAGTGAATGAAGGTGGCTAAACTGGATAATCCTCTGTTGCTGGGTTTGGGCTCTTTGACTCATGGAAGTAACCCATCTATTTATATATAAGAAAAGAAATAGCTCTTTAAAAGACAATTACACCCTTCATTAATCCTATGTGTCATTCTCTCCACATTTCACTCCTTTAATATACAAATGCCAAGTGGCAAATTAAGGACTAATTAATAACAATAATAGTAACGGAACTAACTCATAACCATTTGCACCACTCCATAATAACAAAACGTGGCATATTAATGGGATCCATTGTATTAAAATCATTACTATTTTCTTCAGTGTTACACCTTTTACATTTTTACTCTAACTTTTAAAAAATATATATCAAAAATCATAATTTTTTACGATCTTTCATATGACACCAATATTGCATATATAAAATATAAAAATATTTGAAGGTTTATTAAGAAACAATGTCAAAGCGGTAAAAATATATCATTGGTAAAATGGAAAATATAAAATATGAATGTCAATGTTAAAAATGTCATAATGTTAAATCTATCATATTTTATTAATAAAAACATTTTTGAATAGTCCCTTAATATAAATGAAAACTACTCAAAAATGTAAATGTACTTGCTTTATGGTGGATTAGGAATGAGAATCTTAGAAAAAAATGTCATGTTTTAATAAAACTAATCTCTATAAGGTATAATTTAAGCAGAGGCAGATTCAGGAATGAAATTTAGAATGAGCTAAGCAATCAAAAGAATCTATTGCTGCACACACAAGATTTAGCTAATTAGGGTACGATTGTTACGGAAAAGAACTCATTTTGAAAAATAAGCTCTCTCCGTCCCATTGGACTTTATCAACTTTCTCTTTTAGATTGTTCTAAAAAACTTTGTTACTTCCTATTAAAGCAACTAATTTTTGGTTCTGCACATTCCTCCATCCTTTGAACAAACCTTAACCACACAATTTTTACTTTTCTTATTTATCACCTACTTCAAACTTGGCAAAGTCCACCGGGTCGAAGGTAGTATTTTTAGTGGTGAATCATTCTATTTTGACATATGAATGTCATATTAGAAATTTGTTGGTCTGGTCGAAACTGGTCTGTTCTGGTCAGGTAAATGTCTGATCTTTGTGTACTATAGAAATATGGTCTGGTCTGGTCTGATCCGGTCTGGGAATAAAAATAGTCCAAGTTTAAACTTAATTAGTATTGCGACACACTTTTATTGCCTGATTCATTTTTTTCGCATTTACCAAAGCATATAAAACATATAAGGTGTTTGATGAAATGTTTACATGAGAAAAATTTATTACGAGTAATTTTTATAATTTAGCCTATTAGTTTTAGAGCCCGTTTGATCACACGGAAATTGGCTTAACCGACTGTTTGTGCTGAAATTTATGAAGTTCTGGCTGAAGTGGCTGTATTGGTTGATTCTGTTGATTTATGAAAAAAAATCTAATATATTTTATTAATAAAATAAAGAAAAATTATATGAAAATAGCTAAAATGGTTATCTACAGTAACTTCAACCAATACAGCTAGAAAAGTAACTCTAACCATACATTTTCTTATTAATACAAAATCCAATGCGGGAAATCAAAAGTTACGTGTCTGGTTAAAAAATTAACCGATAAGCCTGATAAGCCGAAAAAAGTCACCAAATTGATTTTAAGTTTTTAAGTTTGGAAGAAAAATGATGATGTCTTCTATAAACGCCTTAGCCTTCAAATTATAGCTTTAAAAAATCATTCCACCTGATATTGCATTGAACAAATATCCCAGTACTTAAGCCTTCAAAATCATTTTTTATGCTTCTTCGGTAAGACCGAAACTATCAACAAAACAAATGTAGTACGTATAATATTGAAACTCTGAACAAATGTAGAATTCATACATTATGAGTCATTTGGGTGTTTAGTGTTTGTGTTTTCAGGTTTTGCATTAGTAAATCAACTATATTTCAGTTAGTATTATAATTTTTCTTGATTGTACTCAGTGTTCGCTATGAAAGCGAATTCAACATTTTTTGAATATGAGATATGAGCCTTTTATCATTTCTCTTTCCCTCAGAGGGGGCAAAAATCCCCGGTAATATGAGTACCAACCCAGCTTTTCTAAACAATGAAACTAAGAAAACAATTCAACTACCTAAATGCATCAAACATACATTTTCCTTAACAATCCCTGCAGATGCTGAATTATAGCATCAAACACTTGCTTACAAGAATCAGTAGGATTTGATTAATTCAAAGAATCTATGGGAACGAAGAAACTTACGTGTTTATAAAACACAGTATGATCATAAAAAGACAATACTACCTCAAAGAAACTTACATGTTCCTTTTCCCAAGTATTTCATTGCATATGAAATCTAACAGAACATCTATATGTCAATCAATAAAAACTTCTAAAAACCTTTTATCTATTTATATATAAGAAAACATATAGCTCAATCAAATTAAAGAATATTCTACTCTTAATGAAACATACGTCTCCCTTTATCCAATTCTCTCTCCTCTCATACCTTACAGCCACATGGCTAATCACAAAGAAAAAACTGCTCAACAACACAAAAACGCTGCTCTTTGTTTCCAAGTTTAATATCATCTTCGTACTATACCAATAACCAATTAGTGGGGTCCATGTTATTATAAAAAAACTTTTGCTTATAATTGAGCGGAATGTTTTTTGCTTATAAGTGGTCTGATCCGGTCAGGTAAATGTCTGATCTTTGTGTACTATAGAAATATGGTCTGGTCTGGTCTGATCCGGTCTGGGAATAAAATTAGTCCAAGTTAAAACTTAATTAGTATTGCGACACACTTTTATTGCCTGATTCATTTTTTCGCATTTACCAAAGCATATAAGATAAAACATACTTCCTCCGTTCCTTTTTAATTGCAACGGTCCACCTTTCACGTTTGCCAATGCACAAGTTTGACCATTAATATCTTTTATTTTTTATTAGTAATTTAAAACGAGAGGAATTTAACAATATTTCTTTTAAATTTAATTTATAATACATTAATAAATAAAAAAGAGTCAAAGTAGAACACGTGAATAGTGCAAAAAGTCGAATGTTGCATTCAAAAGAGAATGGAGGTAGTATAAGGTGTTTAATAAAATGTTTACCTGAGACAAATTTATTACGAGTAATTTTTATAATTTAGCCTATTAGTTTTAGAGCCCATTTGATCACACGGAAATTGGCTTAACCGGCTGATTGTGATGAAATTTATAAAGTTCTGGCTGAAGTGGCTGTATTGGTTGATTCTGTTGATTTATGAAAAAAAATCTAATATATTTTATTAATAAGATTAAAGAAAAATTATATGAAAATAGCTAAAATGGTTATCTACAGTAACTTCAACCAATACAACTAGAAAAGTAACTCTAACCATACATTTTCTTATTAATACAAAATCCAATGCCGGAAATCAAAAGTTACGTGTTTGGTTAAAAAATTGGCCGATAAGCCTGATAAGCCGAAAAAAGTCACCAAATGGATTTTGAGTTTTTAAGTTTGGAAGAAAAATGATGATGTCTTCTATAAACGCTTTAGCCTTCAAATTATAGCTTTATAAAATCATTTCACCTGATATTGCATTGAACAAATATCCCAGTACTTAAGCCTTCAAAATCATTTTTTATGCTTCTTCGGTAAGACCGAAACTATCAACAAAACAAATGTAGCGCGTATAACATTGAAACTCTGAACAAATGTAGAATTCATACATTACGAGTCATTTGGGTGTTTAGTGTTTTTGTTTTCAGGGTTTGCATTAGTAAATCAACTATATTTCAGTTAGTATTATAATTTTTCTTGATTGTACTCGGTGTTCACTATGAAAGCGAAATTAACATTTTTTGAATATGAGATATGAGCCTTTTATCCATTCTCTTTCCCTGAGAGGGGGCAAAAATCCTCGGTAATATGAGTAGCAACCCAGCTTTTCTGAACAATGAAACTAAGAAAACAATGTAACTAACTAAATGCATCAAACATACATTTTCCTTAACAATCCCTGCACATGCTGAATTATAGCATCAAACACTTGCTTACAAGAATCAGTAGGATTTGATTAATTCAAAGAATCTATGGGAACGAAGAAACTTACCTGTTTATAAAACATAGTATGATCATAAAAAGACAATACTACCCTCAAAGAAACTTACATGTTCCTTTTCCCAAGTATTTCATTGCATATGAAATTTAACAGAACATCTATATGTCAATCAATAAAAACTTCTAACAAACTTTTATCTATTTATATATAAGAAAACATATAACTCAATCAAATTAAAGAATATTCTACTCTTAATGAAACATATGTCTCCCTCTATCCAATTCTCTCTCTTCTCATACCTTACAGCTACATGGCTAATCACAAAGAAAAAATAGTGCTGCTCAACAACACAAAAATGCCGCTCTTTGTTTCCCAGTTTAATATCATCTCCGTACTATACCAATTAGTGGGGTCCATGTTATTATAAAAAAAAACTTTTGCTTATAATTGAGCGGAAAATTTTTTCTCTCATATGTAGTACTTTTAGGTATTATAAAAGATAAGTTCGCTAATAATTGAGCGGGACAATTTTCTCTCCCATATGTGGTTCTTTTATGTATTAGAAGATAAGTTTGCTAACAATTGAGTAAGAGAATTGAGCGGAATAATTTTTTCTCTCATATGGAGTGCTTTTAGGTATGAGAAGATACGTTTGCTAATAATTGAGCGGAACAATTTTCTCTCTCATATGTGGTTCTTTTAGGTGTTAGAAGATAAGCTTGCTAACAATTGAGCGAGATCTCATATATGTAGTTCTTTTAAGTATAAGATAAATCAGCTCGAGGAAGCGGTCCAGCTCAACTGGTGGCCAACTCACTCTCACTTATGGGAGGTCCCGGGTTCAATTCTCAATAGAGTGAGATTGATCCCAGTTTACCCCACCCCCCCCACCCCTCCGACGCCTGCTGGAGTAAAAAAAAAAGATAAACCGGCTACCAATTAAGTTGTAGAATTATATTTCTCATATGTAGTCCTTTTAGGTTTGAGAAAAAGCAGGCTAACAATTGATCGGAGAAATTTCATCTCTCATATGTAGTGCTTTTAGGTATCGTATTAGGAGATTAGGAGATAAGCTTGCTAATAATTGAGCGGGAAAACTTTCTCTCTCATATGTAGTTTTTTAAATATAAGATAAACCGGCTAAAAATTGAGCAAAGGAATTTTTGCTCTCATATGTAATGTCCTTAGGTATAAGATAAACCACATAACAATTGAGCGGAAGATTTTTCTCACTCATAAGTAGTGGTTTTAGATATAAGAAGATAAACTTGCTAATAATTAAGCGAATAAAATTTCTCTACCGTATGTAGCGCTTTTATGTATTAGATTTCTCTACCGTATGTAGCGCTTTTATGTATTAGAAGAGAAGTTTGCTAACAATTGAGCAGACGAATTGAACGGAATAGTTATTTTTCTCATATGTAGTACTTTTAGTTTATAAGATAATTTTCTCTCTCTCTCTCATATGTAGTACTTTTAGGTATAAGATAAACTGGCTAACAATTGATGAGATAATTTTCTCTTTCATATGTAGTGCTTTAAGGTATAAGAAGATAAACTTCATAACAATTGAATGGAAGAATTTCTCTCTATTATGTAGTGTTTTGAGATATTAGAAGATAAACTTGCTAACAATTTAGCGAAAGAAATTTCTATCTCATATGTAGTGCTTTAGGTAATAGAAAATAAGTTTGCTAACAATTGAATGAGAGAACTTTCTATCATATATGCAGTTCTTTTAAGTATAAGATAAGTCGCCTAACAATTAAGTGATATAATTATCTCTCTCATGCCAAGTGCTTTTAGGTATATTATAAGCTGGCTAAAAATTGAGCAGAAAATTTCCTCTCTTACATGTAATGCTTTTAGATAAGATAAGTGAGTTAACAATTAAGCGGTGAAATTATCTCTCTCATACGTAATGTTTTTAGGTGTAAGAAGATAGGTCGGCTAACAATTAAGTAAGAATAATTTCTCTCTTATATATTAGCACTAATTTAACTAATGATTAGCAAGTTCTTATTCAGCTAATATTTTTTAATTTTAATATTTATTGTATTCACTTAAACTTTATGCCATTCACTTATTGTACACACTTTTTTAGAATAGTAGTTAATTTTAAAATTAATTTAATCATATAAAATTAATAGGTAGCAAATTCTAATGAGCGGTGTCACTTAATTTTCATTTATATACTCTTCATTGAATATTTATTTTATGGCTTATATAATATTCATTGTAGTCTAATTTTTTTAAAATGCATAATCTTTTCTTTGACACATAAAATGCATAATCTAAGAAGTTACGTTTATTTTAATGTTTATTTAGATAATGAGTAAAAGTGTATGGACCAACTGCTATTTTCCGTGCGTATGCACGGGTACTATACTAGTTTGGTCAAAAAGAAGAAATGGTGACTTGACATTAGGGGGTGTTCATTGGATAAGAACCCGACCCACATTTCAATTTTTTACTCATTATATTGAAATAAAATATATTGGTGTGGTCATGTAGTTAACTAAAACTTGTTTGGCAACACTGAAATCGGTTTTTTTTATTAAAATTTATGAAGATTTGTCCAAAATTGATGTATTAGCTGATTATGCTGGTGTATTATATTTACAATATATATTAATAAAATAAAGAAAAAATCATATGAAAAAATAGTTAAAGTGATCATCTAGAGTAACTTCAGTCAATACATTCATAAAGTAACTCCAATCATATTTTATCTTATTATTACACAATTCAGCGCGCAAAATCAAAAGTTACGTGTTTGGTTAAAAAATTAGTTGAGCCTGATAAAATTAGTTGGACTCCTAAAGTAATTCAGTTTGGTTTCACAAATAATCAAATCCTAAAGAAATTATATAGTGTACCTGAAGGCTGAAGCAACTACAAAGAAACACTCAACTACAGAATTAAACAATTCTAACGATCGACCTTGTTGAGTTTACTAGCATGAGACAATTTGTAGTGATTGCAAGGCCAAAATGTTAAAAATAGACTTTGTCTATATGAAAACAGTGTTTAGAATTGTATTCTTTGCATCCCAGCATCGTCAATAAAATACACCCAGAATATTTTTTCGCATATCAATTTAGTAAAACATTAATTAAATTATTATAAGTAATGGTTTCCATTTAATTTTTTCCCTAAATAATTATGAAATAAAAAATACATATTTCGATGTAAAAAATTAATTTCATTAAAAATATTGTTACTTTTATTTTTTACTTTTTTCAATTTTAATAAAAAAAATGATTTCATGTAATACTCAGTTATATATGGAGGCTACATGGATTAAAAATTTGTGTTTTCGTATTTTCTTGCGTTCAAGAAAGCTCTAACGGTTAAAATTTTATATTTGTTTTTACATTTTATATGTGTAATAATGGTATCGTATGAAAGATCATAAAAATTTATGAATTTTGATATATTTATTAAAAAATTTGGATAAAAAATAAAAAAGTTATAAGAGTTTTAAAAAATTATGATTTTATGACACAGTGATGGCATGACGTCATCCTACCAATCAGTTAAACTCCTGCGCAGCGGCCAACACAGCCCCTCCTTTTCTTTCCTTTTTTCCTTTACTCACTCTTTAAATATAAACGCTCTTCATCCCCTTTCCCAATTAACCCATCCTTTAAATATAACGCCTTTCATCCCCTTTCCCACTTATAACCCCTCATTTAACCCATCATTACACAAAATTAGGAGTCCAAAATTTCCAACTTTAACATTTTGGACTCCTAATCCTACACCACTACAAATAATCTGACTCTAAGAGTGTACCAAAATTGTATGTAACACTACGTATTTCAAGCGTAGTAATTCAGAGCTCGTTTGGTAACTCTGTTTTTCGGCTTATCATTCTTATCCGCCAATTTTTCACCAAACACGTAACTTTTGATTTCGCGCATTGAATTGTGTGATAATAAGAAAAAGTAAGGTTAGATTTACTTTTCTGACTAAATTGGCTGAAATTACAGCAGATGATCATTTTAGCTATTTTTTTATAGTTTTTCTTTATTTTATTAATAATATATTTTAAATAATTTTTTTCATAAATCAACATAATCAGTCAATACAGCCACTTCAGTTAGAACTTCATAAATTTCATCATAATCAGCCGATTTAGTCAGTTTCAGTGTTACCAAACAAGCAATCAGTCCAAAAATCCATTTTTCAAATCTTAAGACTCGTTTGATACCTATTTTTTTTAATTCATCCCGTCGTGACGGCCTATTTGGTTTTTTTAATTAAGACTCGACCACGACCTATGCCAAACATGAAACATGTATTACCCAAGCCAACCTATGTTTCCAATAACCATTTGTCCACCCCTACTTCACAGATTT